>OY294045.1:65207174-65531771 GCA_958510825.1 Brachypterus glaber | reverse complement strand
GACAAAAAGCTCTAGCCCGGAGAAATTCCCCTTTTCAGACAACCCCGGGATCGATAAGGATAATTGTAATTAATTGTTCCTTTAAATACAACTAATTACTATTTGGATAATGCGATTGTTCATTAATTTTCATTTGTCTTGCCAAATATTTAATAGCTCTTAGTTCTTGGAAGAACATGATTGCAATATCGTCCATGATACTGCAATACCGCTTAACGTCCAATTGCAAAACCGCGTAACGTCTAACTGCAATACCGCGTAACTAATGAAAGTAGCAAAATCAAAATTTTGCACAATCGTGATCTACACAATAAATGGCGTATATTGAGTTAATATTTGTGAGAAATAACCATTTTAAAAAGCCTTTTAAGCTTTTTAAATTTATTATTTCTCATTTAAAAATTCATCAAGTAGGTCAGATATTTATTTGAAAACCGCGTTGACAACAATTTGACGTATGAATTTTTAATTGTATATTTAATAACGCATATACAATGGATTTATGCTTAGAAATAATAGAAAGTGAGGCGGATCCTGAGATGAAAATGCATGTAGATCCAGAGGACTGCAAGAAAATTAGAAAAAGGAAGAAAAAAGCCGATTCCACACAGTGGAAAAGGGAATTAAACAAAAAGCAGAGAATGATGGGCCAGGAATACACCGGGTTTAGAATACAGAATGAAAAAATTGTCCAGAATGTATCAAAAGAAGAAAGGAAGTTAGGACCTGCATGTATATCAGAATATTGTAAAAATACGAACGTATTCAACTGTAAACCATAGAAAAAATTTTTATCTCTCCAAAATATAAATTTAATTGTCTATTAAACAAACATTACAGCGACAATTGTTTCGACTTTTTTAACATAAAGTCATTTTTAAGCTACAAATAATAAAAAATTAGGTTGAAAATGGTACAATTCCTTTTAGAAAAACTTACTTTTTAAATTTATAAACAAATTAACTTGAGTACACATTATTAGAAATGTCATACTGACCTTAACAATATTATTTTTATACAATCTTAAAAATTAAACAAAAAGAAAACTACAATAAGTTAAAATAAAATAAATTAATCAAATCTAAAATTTAAAATTGAATAAAAATCTGGGACATCTATCATAAAGTAATCCAAACTATATTTGAAACAGACTAAAGGAATTATCTTTAAACTGCAAAAAAGGTAGTTGAACATAAAAAAGGGAAAAGATTAATTTATATTCAACTTGGTAATTGGAATAAAATTGCATTGTAATATGTTTACAGAAAAGAACAGAGAAGATTTATTTAAAGATTTTTGGAAAATGGCGTGGGGGTAGAAGAATGTGTTTTTATTCAAATTCAAATTCAAATGCATTTATTAGAAAGAAAACTATACAGTAAACTATACAGTAATTACTATCACGTCATTAGAAAATACAAATACCATATTATTAAAATAAAATATCACAGATTTGTGTTAAAAAAATCATCCACGGTATAGAATCCGTGTTTACAGAGAACTTCTTTAACATCAGTTCGAAAGCGTTTGAATCCGCCTGCATTTTTTATGGCAATAGGTAAATGGTTGTAGATTTTAAGTGCCATAATGTGCGGGCCTTTCTGAATTTGGGTGAGCCTTGAAAAGGGAATATATAGTTTTGTTTCTTGCCTTGTAAAATGATTATGATGATCACCGCTTTTGGGGTACAAATGTAAGTTTTTTTTAATGTGGCATGCACATTCTAAAATAAAAAGGCATGCGATTGTTAAAATTTTATGTTTTTTAAAATAAGGTTGACATGAAGTTCGATATTATCAATGATAGACGTAGAAGGAACCATTAAGAAAAAGAAATTAAATGGAAATGTTTCGAGAAGATCCGAATCAAGAAAATACTACCTGAAAATTAACGATCAAAAGAAAAGGGTTTGCAAAAGTATGTTCCTTAACACACTCGGAATAAAAGAATGGACTATTCGGTATTGTATAGAAAATAGAGCTCCAAATACACCAAAAGAAGAAAATAATGAAGACATAAAGTTAACTAATACTATTGGTATATCATTGTTATAATATTTTAGTTTAATAAATATTTTATTAGCCAGCTTAAAGTATAATATTTTTACTTTAAAAAGCGTTACTTTTCTGTTAATCATTAATATAATAAGTTTTTCCTTCTCCTGTAAAATTTTGTTTCTAAACCTTACGCGGTTTTGCAGTTAGACGTTACGCGGTTTTGCAGTTGGACGTTAAGCGGTATTGCAGTATCATGGACGATATGACTTTTAATAACTCCTGACTCTGGAGTAAAGTTTATATCTTTTTTCTATTTTGCGACTCTTAATAGCTCATAATCACACGCATTTTGAGTGTGATTATAGGATCATAAGAGGTCTTTACTTTTTGTTCTTTTGCGTTGGCAACAGACCTGGCCTATCACTTGACGTTTTCCGTGCAAATGTCAATGTCGCTTTAAAGTTGAATTTTCTACAAAATTTTGTGTTTGGGTTATTTTTACCATGTTAAAATTGTGGCTTGGTTAATTGCAGTAAAAAAGAGAAGAGATGACTATAAAATATATCAAAATATCATTTGTTCTTAGAATTTTAAACATGGTGTAAACTGTAAAGCCAATCCAAAACAAAAATCCCTAAATCAGTCATCAATTTAAATGTAAGTTTTTTTTAATTTTAGAGCAAAATAGAAAAAATTGTATAAAGCACTCGTTTCGCCGCAAGCGGCTCGTTTTCTAAACATGTAATCGTGCTCTAAAAACGTATGTTATGAACTCTAGTACTTTAATATACTATTATTATTTGTGACAGCACAGTTCATTTATTATTTCTAATGTACAGTAATGAAGTACAATATCGTAAAAAAGTTTGGGAAAAAAAAAGTTGTATTTCTCCCATTTTGCATATCTTAATAAAATTCTTTTTTACAAGAATCCGACAATTGAGTCTTAAATTATGTTTAAACTGTTTTTAAATCTTTGCTTAGATTTATATTTACTGTGCAATATTTTTTTCAAAAAAAAATTTTTTTTTTTGAAAAAGTTACCCACTTACCCCAACTCGACTTTTACGAAAAACAATCCCAGCCTTGAACCTTGGATAATCAACCTGTGGTCCAAATTCGAAGTCTTTGGCCAGAAGCGTTCTTGAGTTATCGTGGTCACAAATTTCCCGGACACACAGACCGACAGACCGGCCGACCGACAGAGAAAAATTTTTTTTTACGGAAATCATATTTTTGGATATAAAACGTCCAGAAACGTAAAAAAAAGCAATAAAAATTTGTCGAATTTTTTTACTAACGCAAGACTTTCCCTGGGAAATTAAAATGACAAAATAATAATCTGTATCAATGTTAATGCATGATCGAAAATTAGTTACTGTATTTCATAAAGTTCCAGAGATATTAAATAAACACTACTTTTCAAATGTACCCTTAGGTGGGTCGTACCTCACTTAGAAGTCGTTTCAGAACCAACCTTTATAGAAACTTTTTTTTATATTTTTTAATGTAGAATCACCCCTTAATCTCTTCCGCTCCATTCTATCCATAGTTGGATATTGGTATACGGCATGCCGCGGCATAAGGGCACATTGGGTTTTAGTAGTATTAAACTTGGTACTTTCATTTAGGGCTTTGTAGGAGCCCAAATAAACCTACGCGGCTTTAGTAGTTATTATTAATTTGTTTTTATTTATTATGTTTATAATATTTATCCAGGTATGGATACTCATATAAACATATATTCAAGGGTAGATATTCTGGTATATATTCTTAAAATAATAATAATAATAATATCCACGTATGGATATTTTGGTATAGACACATATATCCATTATACATATATACATTCATATGTAATATACCAAATCTGGAGGTGTATTTGCAGGACTTTTTTTAAAACAATTTTTTAACAATTTAGATCTTGATAAGTAATTTAAATAAATAATTAATAATAATTTGATGTTAATTTATTTTGACACAATAAATTCATGTTTGTCATTTCCAATTTTTGGAACAAAAAAGATCATAATTCCTTAAATTTTATTAATATTAAATAAAAATAAGCTAATAAGACATAAAAATTGCCTTAGTTTTGCATTTTAGTTGATATTTTGTTATAATACTACATTATCAAGCTTGTTATATCAAAGAACTAGAAAACTGGTATATATTCCATTTTCCAGTATATATTCGAGACGAAAATATCCCGTCGTTATGGTAATGCCTTGTTTTTTATTGGTTGAAACCGATATTATGATAGATGAAAAAAATAGTCTTGTAAATATACTAAATTGTTAAACAAATTAAAATTGTTTAAATTACATATTTGGGGTAAATATATAAATATTACATTTATTCTATAGTGTATCTTTCGCATATTAATTTTTCAAAAAAAAAAAATCTTGAGCGGAAGGGGCTAATATTTCTGCACTTATTTCCAAATCACCCTGTATATTTTACCCATTTAAATTCTACGCTTCAAGTAGAATAATACCAAATAAATAAAATTTTAAATCTCTTTTTTTTGTTTTTGACCCTCACCCGCAACCGTATTAAATTCTTCCAAAGACTATGTTAAATTAAAAAAAAAGACTGCTGCTAAGAAAAGAATACTTACCCTATTTCAAAAAAAAATATCAAAAACTATTTTGTTTTCGAAAAACAAAAAAAGAAGCCCAAAAGATCTATTATTTTTTTAATTTAGAATATTTTAGAAAACTTCTGCAATTCATAAAACTACTTTTATCTCTTGTACTCTTTTTAAACACCTTAACAAAATTGTATTTTATGCGGATTATATTAAAATTTTTATCTACTTATTATGATAATGGCGCTGTGTAGATAAAACTAATCATAAATAAAATGACTTCTTTTTAGGTAAATTAAAGGCATTAAAGCAGATAAGAAAGCCATCTTTTACAAAACTATTCAATGAGGACCAGTCACACTGTAGAGTGTCGTAAGCTATTATAGCTATAATAATATATTAAAAAAAAATGGACAAATGGTAATTAAATGATGAAAGACAACTTTTAAAAAAAACCGTTGCAATTTGCTGCTATTTTCAACCGTTTTTTTTTCAAAAATTAAAAAAATTAGGAAATTTAACGGGAAAGCTTTGCTATATGACAAAGAATTTTGATTAAAAACAATAAATTGAAATAAGTTTTATTATTTTTTTAAATTTAAATGTTTGATCTAGCTAAAAGTGCAAACACTTAAATAACATAACTTATTTTTTTGTTATATATTTGATTGTTTAGGGGGCATAATGAAGGCAGGAGGACAAGGAGATACATTTTTTAAATGAAAAGGGTGGTTGTGTGATGCATCATTTTAAAGCTTATTAATTTCTCTTTTCGACCATATAATTTTTAATTTTTTACACAGTTTTTATTTTTTTTTTTTGTTAAAAAAGTCGATTTTTTTGGATTTTGGGGATGCAAAATGATCAAAATTTGCCTTAGGTAATACTTGAATGTTCCCTTAACGCTTATAACGAGGGCATATCTTAAGAGAGCAACATGTGTTCTAATAAGCTTTAGAGTTCTAAAATTATAATTTAAAGCTTAAAGTCCAGGGCCGAACTAAGGCAGGACGGCTAGGGGCGATAACAAATAGAAAATCACAACGTTTTTTCACTTTTTTTTTGTTTTTTCTTATTATGATAAAAAATGTTACAGAAAAATTCCTAAAGATGTTTTAGATAATTCCAGAAGATGTCTCTAGCAGTAAGAAACAAAACACGGAAAGTGAAAATCCATTAACAAGGTCTAAATCCGAAATTGAAAATTCTTTATATCTTAGTGGCCGTAAAAGCTTAAAATTATAGCAGTCAAATTCCCTAATGCTATTTTTCTGCTATATTCTTAATACATTTTAATTTAACTAGAGTATATATATATAAGTGGGAAGCATCTCTGTGTGTATTATTATTATTATGATTATTATTTACGTATTTCTAGATCCTTAGCCTGCAATTTGAAGGAATACCGAATTCTGACAAGTTCGTATTTCTCGATTTATAAAAATTTATTATATTTATATAAAAATATATATCT
Source organism: Brachypterus glaber (assembly GCA_958510825.1). NCBI lineage: Eukaryota > Metazoa > Arthropoda > Insecta > Coleoptera > Kateretidae > Brachypterus > Brachypterus glaber. Next base: position 65,525,710 of record OY294045.1, on the reverse strand, counting down.
TTTTTTTTAATTTTAAAGGATATTATGCGTTATTTTTTTTTTAATTTAATCAAAAGCCAATAATAAAATAATTTTAAATTTAACACTAAAATACATTTTTATCATGGTAAATAGTAAGAAAACACAAAAAAGGTGTTGTACACTGATCTGAATTTCTATTTGTTATCAACCCTAGCTGTCCTTCCTTAGTTCGGTCCTGGACTTTAAGCTTTGCATTATAATTGTAGAACTCTTAAGCTTAGTTGAGCACAAGTTCATGATGCTCTTTAAAAATATGCCCTCGTTATAAGCGATAATAGAAAGTATGTCACTAAAATCAAAGCACCCCCACTCTTTTGCCTGGCACCCCCTGAAATCGAATTAAATTTGAAAAAAAATATTATTTGCATATTTCGGGATCTTTAGAGCAAAATTTGAGGGAATTCCGAGATAAGTGCGAAAAAGTTCACTTTTTTTCGATTTTTAAAAAAAAAATCAATTTAAGGAAAAAAAAATACTTGTGTTTTATTATAAAGCATGTTATGCCTTCAATTTTTTGTTGTTCAATTCAAAGCCGGTAATAAAGTAATTGTAGAAAAACACCAAAATACATTTTTACCATGGTAAAATACTAAGAAAACACGAAAAAAAGTGAAAAAATGGCCTGCTTTTTGAGTTGTTATCGCCCCTGGCCCTTAGTCCGACACTGGATTTTAAGCATTGCATTATAACTGTAGAACCCTAAAGCTTAGAAAAAGACAAAAAGTTTATGAATCTCTCTTAAAAATGCCTAGTTATAAGCGATAACGAAAAGCAAATAATTAAAACCAAGTCTATTTTGCTCGGCGCTCCCTAAAATCGTAACCGATTTTCAAAAAAATGGCATTTACGTAATCCCCACACCCTAGCCCACGATTTAAATTTGTCCTCTGATGAATCCGAAAAAGTTTATTTTTTTGGGCTCGTATAGCCCACCTCTATTTAAAATTAGTTTATCATAAAATTAATCAAAAAACAAAAAAAAAATAATAAAAAAAAAAATAAAAAAATTCTAATTTTCAGCACTTTTTTAACCCCCTCAAAAATATGTTGAAAAAAATAATAAATATATGATCAAATAGAGAATATAATTATCTTTAAAATAATGTGTCACACAAACCACCTTTCCATTTAAAAATGTGAACAAACCTTTGATTCACTTTCAAGTTCCTTTTCATTTGAAAAAAAGGAACATCAGTCTCAAATAGGTCTTTTGCCGGTTTGGTGTTTTTGATGCTAATGGGGGAGAATACAACTCTGACAAAAAAAATCACCTTAAAAGCTTTAAGAACCCTAAAAATCAGGACGTACACTTAACTTCGTATGCTACAAATATATTTATTATACAGTGCGGTCCAAAAGTAACCCCCCCCCTTTTAACTTTTGAATGAGTTGAGATATCGACTTTAAATTTAGAAATCTTAAATAAGACAACTTAAACTATCTTTTAGCATATATTTGATATTTTCAGCTCTTAAAATGTGGGCAAGGGGGCATGGGGGGACATATTTTTAAATAGAAAGGGGGGTCGTGTGATACATCATTTTAAAGCTTATAAAATTCTCTATTTAAACTAACATTTTTAAATTTTTTAAAAATGTTTTTTAAGGTTTTAATTTTTCAATTTTTTGTGCTAAAGCATTCGATTTTTTAAGTTTTTTTTATAAATTTTTATTTATGTCAACTAAAATTAGTTTTAAAGTATAATTTTTTTATGATGAAAAAATTATTTTGTTTTTTTTAGAGGAATTTTGACATTAATGCCCATTTTTAACCCTATTTTAAATCAAATTTTTTTTTTATTTAAAAATATGTAGTTAAATGGAGAATTTTATAAGCTTTAAAATGATGTAATACACGACCCTCCTTTCCATTTAAAAAAATGTGCCCCCATGCCCACCTGCCCACATTTTAATAGCTGAAAGTATTAAATATATGCTAAAAGATTGTTTAAGTTGTCTTATTTAAAAGTTCCAAATTTTAAGTCGATATCTCAACTGGTTCAAAAGTTAAGAGGGGGGGGGGAGGTTGACTTTTGGACCGCTCTGTATTTAAACTAGAGCACTAGATAGGTAGGTTTGTAAGGGTAGGTGGGTAGTTTGAGTGGTTCCGCAGAAGAGTACCGACATAGCCACAATTTCAGACCGCAAGAAATTTTCCTAGAAACAGAACAAGTCGTCGCTACTGCAAAAAAATTGTTGAAATCAAGTCTGTTATAAACCACACATATTTGCGCTAACTATTGACTTTAAAATTGTTTGTCATTAGCTATGAAATTATTAATATTTTTATCCAAATTTTCCTATAAAATAGTTTTTTACAGTGTTTTTTTCATAAATTACATAGAAGATACTATGCATTCTGTTTACAAACGGTTCTGTTTAAAATTGTAGTTCTAAAATGTTTATAACTTATTCACACGTAAGTAGTAATATTTTTATATTTCTTTACTAAATAAAAGCCGTATTTTAATAAAACTCATACAATTTATTATTAACTAATGTACTACTAATGCTGAATATCCATTAGGGCTTACAATTACCGATTTAAAACCTTATTTTAAATCTTTCAGAAGATAAATCTCTTGATGCAGTGTAAGGTAATTGGTAGATCGTTTATAATAATTTAATTCATACCTTATTATTAGCGAGGCTCTAATTTCACGAAACATCTCTTTTAGTTCAGAAAGAAAATAAAGAAAAGCTTTTTTTACCTAAAATAAATACATAAGTTTAATTGTTTAACCAAAGCAACAAAATATCAAAATGCACAACTGATTAAATGGCGTATATTCAAAAACATTGAGAAAATTAAAAAGTCCAAACTGTCATAAAATATTTTCTATTACTTATTAATTGTTATTCTATTTGTCATGAAATTTTGAAAATACACTGCCGCCATTAAATTCCGGACACCTAAAAAATTGACATTTTTTAAATACAAATATTTCGAAAACTGATTAATGGATTTGACTGATTCTTTTTTTTATTTTAAAGCTTAAACATTCTCTACTTTTGTTTGTTTTAAGAATGTTTTTTCGTATTAACAGCAACAAATAATGTACAACTATGTTTTTTACCCCATCTTCTGGGACTTTTTTTACATTTTTACTTCTGGTTTAGGAGATATCAGGATTTTCCTGAAAGTTATCATTTTTTCAGTCAACTCAAAAAGTACTAAATCAGCAGAGTTTTTTATTTCAAGCTAATGTTTTTTACTTCTTCTTCTTCTACGCTCATGTCTTTTACTTCTTCTTCTACAGTTTCTTCATCCCGGGGCAACTTTTTATTGCCGTCTGACGGAGGCTTAACGGTGATTTCGCAGATATGCCGCCGGAAGGAGTGACCCTATTTTTCTTCTACACAAGTTTTTCAAACCCAATTTATGTTTTTGATAAACTTGATTAGCAGAAAAACGTAAGTCGGTTAAGCTTCAAATTTAAAGCACAGCGTCAATCAAATTCATGTATTACTTTTTAAGTTAACTGAAAAAATGACAACTTTCAGGGAAATCCTGATATCTCCTAAACCAGAAGTAAAAATGTAAAAAAATAAAAAAGAAAATATTCATTAAAACAGAGGCAATAAGAAAGACATTAATAATTTGATAAACAGTTACAGTGGCGTACCATGCAAGTCCTAGAAGATGGGGTAAAAAACATAGTTGTACATTATTTGTTGCCGTTAATACGAAAAAAAAATAATCATTCTTAAAACAAACAAAAGTAGAAAATATTTAAGCTTTAAAACAAAAAAAGAATCAGCCAAATCCATTAATTAGTTTTCGAAATATTTTAATTTAAAATGAAAATTTTTTAGGGGTCCGGAATTAAATGCGCGGCAGTGTATTTTCAAAATTTCATAACAAATAGAATAACAATTAAAAGTAAAAAATGTTTTATTTAAATTTTCCTCTTGATGACGCACTTCCGTCCGCCATTTTCGGTCTGAGATTTCGTGTATGTCCGTACTCTTTTTGTGTAGTGGGTAAACTACCTACCTACCCTAACAAACCTGCCTATCCAGTGCTCTAATTTAAACTGACTATAGCCAGTTTATTTTAAATATTCCCTTATGATACTTTTTCGTGTACGAGACTTTATGTTTTACGTAAATAGGTAATAGAATTTTCTGCCGATAAATTTTAAGCCCGAGAATAATTAAAGCGTATTACCAAGTCAAGTAAAAAAGGCGCCGACATTTTTTTTAGCATCAATAGCTCTCCGATAACAGACATTTGCCACTTAGATTATGATCGTAAATCATTTTTCTTCTTTATATCTTCAGTAGATCCGTGGAAAGAGGATTTCTACGGTTTGCCATATTATTTAGTACTTAGGAGAAATATATCATTAGGAAGTAAAAGTTTTGCTGTAAAACAAAAATGTTGCTAGAAATTATTATAATATAAGGCAACGTGGGGTAAACGTGAGCGGAAAAAATAACTACTTAGTAGTTATTGCCTATCGGTCTTTAAATAATTTAATTTTGGGTACCTTCAGTGAAAGATAATTCTACGTTATGTTATTTTTAACACAATTGAGAGAAAATTGTTTAAAATTCACTTACATATTCGATTACATAAGTTCGATTTTTTTTTCTTTGCTAAGTATACAATGAACAACTTCAACACATAACTAATATCCAAAATTTTTGTATAAAAATGTCACAATTTTGGTATTAGTGGTATTTGTAGGACAAAGTTCGGTGGCATACAAAACTGGCGCAAAGCTTTTGGGAATTGTCTTAGATAGCAATCTTAGCTGGTCTATTCACGTGGATCAACTTTGCAAGAAATTGTCCACCACAGTCTTTGTCCTAAGGCAGTTAAAAAAATCTCTTTCATTTGATATACTAAAATGTAGTTATTTTTCATTATTTCACTCCCACATAAGTTATGGTACTGGGTAATTCCAGCGTTGTTTACCTTACATCTTACCCTAATTTTAACTTTTAAATGTATAAAATCAATTATATTAAAACACATATTTAAATACAATATTAATTTTTAGTAAATAACACAACATATATTTATAATTATTATAATAAGTTTAATTTGTGAGAAATTTATAATTTTATGTAGTGTTGCTTACGTTACATTTTGTGACATAGATATTGACTTAGGTATATGTATCTTTAAATTTCTGTTCCATTCTAAAATATATTTTTTTTTGAAACAATGTGCATTTGATGTTTTTTGCCCTCCTTGAAGTCATATGTTTTTTAACTAATTTTAAGTCGCTGGGACCGAATCTGACCTCAGAATATTTCTATCACCTGAGGTTTCTGAGAAAGATGAGATAAAAAATGGTAAAAAATAATTATTTTAGCTGTTCTAAAATCATGGGAGATAAAAATATTTCGAGGACTTTAGATTCGGCAACTCAATATTAGGTAAAAAATACCCAACTTAGAATATGGAAACTTTAAATTCATAGGTAGAATAAATAGGGATATTATGCAAAAAAATTGAAAAAAAATGGATCCTGTGACAAAACTAAGCAGGGGTGGAGGGTAATGAGAAGGATGCATAAGGGGACAAGCTTAACGTCATGTATCATGCTAAAAATTGTTAAAAATCATCACTAGGGGGTCAAAAATGAACTAAAATATGTTACGTAATATGGTTCTTATGTAATAAAGTAACATTTTTATGATATAAAACATTAAAAAAATGACAAAAAATACACAATATTTTGTTTTATAAATTATTTTTAAATTGGCATAATTGCCTGTCCTAAAATTTAAAAAATAAGATGTGCTCGATTTTTTTTAAGGTTAAATTCGGATTCTGGGCCTTTAAATTGATAAAAAAAAAATATTATTTTTGGGCTCGGGAAGAAGTTTACAATGTGCGCTTTAATTTTATTTCTTTTTAATTCATTTACTTTTTACGAACAATCTAAGCAAAACAAAAAAATATTTGTATAAATATTTTTTTAGAGAACTTTATAATCTACAAATTAAGTTCTATACATTTTTTATTTAAATTTGATAGTTTTGCCACAAATATGCAATTAACTAAACTCTGCACTTTCATTTTAACCTTTTTATTTTTTTTTTCGCGTACTTACTGTGACACTAGGTCCTTGGAATATAGATTTTTGAATTCAACGTATTTTTTTTAATTTTACCCTAAAATTTTCAAAATCCTACTCTTTTTTTTAAAGATTTTGAAAAAAAAGTTATTATTTCCTGGACTTATATCTCCAAAATTTTAGGTGCTAGAATTTTTCTAAGTTCATATTCGGATTCTACCCCCTCAAATTAATAAAAAAAAGTTACTATACGATCGGGGAAAAAAAGTTGCGATTTGTTGCCTCGTGTAATCTTAAAGAGCTGGTATCTCTCACCGATTTACCCATTCCGTGGTTTGTATGATATTATTTATATTATATATCTTGATTGTTTATAACTTATGTGTTTTGATTTAAAAATAATTTTAAACTATTTATATGTGATGCCAAAAATGTATTGTATATAATTTGGTCAATAAATGATTTGATTTGATTTAATACTAGTTTGTTTTTTTTTTCCTATTTCCAAATGAAGTGGGAGGAAGTTAGTTTTATTATTTTGAGGTAAATTTGACATAATTTGTTTTGGATTAAATAAAAAATTATTACGTTGCATGCAAAATTTTGTTAGTTTGGGCTGATGTTTGGCACAGATTACAGTTTATGTATTTATCCATTTTTCACTTTTTAAGGGGTTGTTCTGATTTTTGAGGCAAAAAATTGACGATTTTTGGATTTTTTTTCAGACGACCTGTATTATTTTTATGTACAAAACTTTTTACAAAGTATTAGACAACTCTTAAAGTTCACAAAAAAAAATTGTTTTTTTTTGCCGTCATAAATAAATGTGAAGTTAGACACCTCAACAATAACATGGCAAACGGTTCCAGCGATAGCTCGGCCCCCAATGGTCCGAAACACAAAAATCAAAAACAGTCTTGTTAAAAATCACATTCTTTACTTCGCTAGTGTAGATATAAGTCAAAATTCCAAAAACCAAAAATTCCACGCGTATTTTAGTGAAAAAAAAAACAAAAAATGCAATTTTTCCGACCAAAAACGGGTAAAAAGGAGGAATAATAAACAAATTACAAGCCTTAAAAAAAATAACCTGGCGAACAAGCCAAAATGATTTTTGACAGTATACCGAAAGATTTAAGTCAATATGTTAAATAGTTTTTTTTTTAATCGCTGGAACCGTTTTGAAAAATGGAATTTTGAGAAAATCGCGTTTAAAGTTTTTTTTTATATTTTAATGTATACAAAACAAGCACCAGTAAAATTTTAATTCTGCAGGTCGATTCTACAATAAAAACTGAAAGAAAAAGTATTCTTTACCTAAAAACTAAATTTAATATTAAAGCGTTTTGAAAAGTATAATTTTTGGTGGCACAGAATGTAACTTCCTCTTAATTCTTTTTTTTTTTGAAAACGGTTGCTCCTACAGTGTAACACTATCTGACATTTTTTATGTATTTTTACTCAAGGAATCTATATTTTTTACAAAAAATTAAAAAAAGATACACATAAAAAAGTTTGGGGCAAAAAACTGATAAGGCCCCTCCGTTGAGCACGCCCCTGGTTAAAATAAGTACATCAAAATAACATACGAAGATAGGCGTTATTAAGATTAGTTCACATGCAAAATCTCCTTGCTGTATCTCAAAGGGTTCCTGAGTTCTTAAATAAAAACCGATTTTTTTAGCCCCATTCAAAGGGGCGTATCTCCCTTACGACGTAATTTTAGGCATATATTTATAGGAACTTTTTGTCATATTTTATGATGCAGAATCGCCCCTTAAAATTTTATAATTTTATTATTATTATGTATATTTTTTAAACAAGACAAATTTCGTCAAAATATTTTAGAAGCGTATTCTACACATATTGAGTAGTATGAAAAGGCAAAAAAATTCTATTTTTTTAAATCAAAAATCAGACAACCCCTTAAATGAAGTGAGCTGACCCCAATTTATTTATTTTTTTTAATGTTTTGTTGTATATTTAACGACTTGATAGTACTACTACTAGTATAAGGTATAGAATCAGTATAGTTAAAGTTCCTTTGCAATTATAAATTTACCATTTATCCTTTAGTATACTATTATTAATATGGGGTTGTAATCATAAATTTGGTTATAAACAAGAAATTTGATTAGGAATATTACTGCTACTGACAAGTTTAATGGAAACGCGTTCCATTGAATGGATTGCCAACATGGTTTTAATTGCAGCTCTATCCATAGTAGGTTTAATGAAAGTAAGTGTGTATAAATAATTTGGCAAAGCAAATTAACGTAGGGGAAATAGGGGATGGTTCAACCAAGAGACACATTTAACTCGGTTCTTCTGAAAAGCTAAATCATGAAAAAAATTGACCACAAAAACCATTTTTTAAGTAAGTGAGCTAAATATTGCCATGTTAAGACATTTTATTTTTTACTGCATTCAAATTTATTTGTAATCACCTGAAACTTCGTACATTAATAATAAACATATCTTTATTCTAATGCGTAAAAAATAAACAAATTGCAAGAGCTTGAAATATTATATTACATAACTAGTGTGGAAAGTGACATTTCACGCGAGTGGAAAGGTTTACGAATGGGCCGTCAGGCAAGTGAGGAAACCCCACGAGTGTAATAAATACAATTTCCAAAGAGTTATGTACACTATTTTTCCTGCGATCTCGAAAAAATATAAAGTTTAAACTTTAAGAATTCTTAATTTAATATTTTCTAATTTTTATTACTTATTCCGAGAATTTTTGGGAAAAGTAAAACACAAAATAACATACAAATTTATATATAGGGTGTATTTGAAATAGGGTAGGAAATTTTAACAGGTGCTTCTACATGATAAAATATGACAAAAAGTTCCTATAAACATATGTCTAAAAATGCCTCATAAGGGAGCTACGCCCCTTTGAAATTGGCTAAAAAAATCGGTTTTTATTTAATAACTCAGGAACCCTTTGAGATATATTAACGAGGTTTTGCACGTGAATTAATCCTAATAAGACCCATCTTTCTATGTCATTTTCACGTACTTATTTAAACCAGGGGTGTGCGAAACGGGGGGGCCTTATTAGTTTTTTGTCCCAAACTTTTTTCTGTGTAACTTTTTTGCAATTTTATTTTTGAAATATGATTCCTCAGGTCAAAATACATAAAAAAGGTACTCTTGTTGTAATACTGTAGGATTAACCGTTTTCGAGAAAAGTTTATTTGAAGGTGAAATTTCACGGTTCGAGGACGAAAAGTTAAATACTAAAATGTCGAAAACCAAAATTTTAATGATGCAATGTTATTCTACATCGAAAACTAAGAAAAAAAGTTTTCATACATGTAGGTCGAAAAAACGCTTTTAAAGCTACCATATCCCTTTAAAGATGGTGCATATTTAGGAGACCATAGCTCCATTAGGATTAATTTTTGGAAGTACCTGTATATGAGGTTTTTTTCTTAGTTTTTAATGTACATTCGCCCTGCATCATTAAAAATTTTGTTTTCAACATTTTAGTATTTAATTTTTCGTCCTCGAACCGTGGAATTTCACCTTCAAATGAATTTTTCTCGAAAACGGTTAATCCTACAGTATTACAACAAGAGTACCTTTTTTATGTATTTTGACCTGGGGAATCATATTTCAAAAATAAAATTGCAAAAAAGTTACACAGAAAAAAGTTTGGGACAAAAAACTGATAAGCCCCCCCCCCCGTTTCGCACACCCCTGGTTGAAATAAGTACACAAAAATAACACATAAAAACGGGCCTTGGTAGAATTAGTTGACGTGCAAAAAACCTCGTTGATATATCTCAAAGGGTTCCTGAGTTATTAAATAAAAACCAATTTTTTTAGCCACTTTCAAAGGGGCGTAGCTCCCTCATGACGCATTTTTAGACATATTTTTATAGGAACTTTTTGTCATATTTTATGATGTAGAATCATCTGTTAAAATATCCGACCCTATTTCAAATACACCGTGTATGTATGTCAACAGGAAATATGTTTTTTATTTACCTTTAGTTTTCTTGGTTTTATATTTAATACAACATATTATTATGGAAGCTTAACACTGTTTAATAGGCTCCGCAATGGGATCCCCATTATCACCCCCTGCGGCCAATGCTTTCATGGAATACTTCGAGAAAAAAGCTATTGAGTCATTTCCATTAAAACCTAGAATTTGGCGCAGATACGTAGACGATGTCTATGCTATTTGGCCCCATGGCATGGAAAGCCTTCAAGGTTTTCTAAATCACCTCAATTCCCAACATAAATCTATACGGTTTACGATGGAAATTGAGAACAACGGATCACTTCCCTTTTTGGACGTTTTGGTTTACAAAACGGAAAATGGCTCAATAGGACACTCGGTATACAGGAAGAAAACCCACACTGACAGATACCTAAACGCATTTTCACATCACCATCACTCTCAAAAACGCTCGGTAGTTAATTCACTTGTTCATAGGGCTTTCATGATTTCAGACAAGAATTCCCTAGACACAGAACTCCTTAAACTAACCAAAGCCTTGACCATGAACGGTTATACCAAAAAAGACATTAATAAGACCATATACAAATACAGAAATCCCAGACCCAAACAACAGGACAATAGTGACAATGACAGAAAGACACAAGTTATACTTCCCTATGTAAGCGGTATCACGGATAAAATAGGTAAACTTTTGAAGAAGTCAAATATTAAGCCTATATTTCGGTCCAACCAAAAATTAGGTCAATGTTTGACTTCAACAAAAGACAAAATACCCCTGAGTTCAGAAGGCGTATATAAAATACCCTGCTCCTGTGGTACGGTTTACATAGGTGAAACTAAGAGAAAAATTTCTACAAGACTTCAAGAGCATGAGCGCAATATAAGAAAGAAACAAATTTCCTTATCGGCAGTAGCCGAACATGTACATGAAACAGGTCATAAAATCAATTTGTCTGAAACAAAACAAATATTAACAGAAAACAGAAAAATGCCAAGGAAGATACGGGAATCGATAGAAATCATCAAGCATCCTAACAATATCAATCGGGACACTGGTTACCACTTACCTGCAATATGGAAGTCTCTGATAGGAAAAAACTCGTCACGGGTGAATAACCACAACTCGTCATAAATAGTGACACAAGTTGATTCGAAACTTAGTTTCAGATTAATCCCTGAAGATGTCTCTAGTAGTAAGAGACGAAACGTCGGAAAGTGAAAATCCATTAACACGGTCTAAACCCGAAAGTGAAAGTTTATACTGTTTAATAGGTTGCCTAACCGCAAGCATTTTTTAAATCAAGGAAAACTTGACAGTTTACTAATTAAATTTTATTTCTGTGGATATGCTACCATATAAGACTGTAAAATTCTACAATGTTTTACATTTCATGGGGTAATATTGATGTTTTTTATAAAATGTAAGGTAACCAAATCACAAATTACGTAATTTTTATGAAATCTATATATATATTAAGTTATATTGACCTGGGTAAAAATAGTAAGGTTATAAGTATAGTTTTTATTTTTGACATGAAAAACAGAAATATTTGGATTGAAAAACATAAAAGACATCAAAAAGCGTGTAATGAAAGGTGGAAAATGGCATATAAAATTAGGCAAACCTACATACATAAACATCAAACTAGGGTGATATGAAAATATCAAACAAGTGTCATAGAAGGCGTTTTCTAAAGAACAAAAGAGTGTGGTAAATGTCATTTTCATAAGGGATCGTAGGGAAAAATATCTTATTGCTTTTTAAAAAAGATTGCATACTGACAATATTAGGAACCCATATCCCAAATATTGCCAGTACTCGCAATAACAGTAAAGAAAAAACTTACAAAAAATTTACAAAATAATAAGAAAATATTGTGGCACAACAACAATTTCAGCTGTTTTTAGGTACAATTTGGATACTTAAATAAAATTTATCGTTTTAGTAAGCCCCACACACTCTCCATGGATTAAAATCTCATATCGGCCTGGCAATTCTCTTCGCATTAAAAGCAGAACCAAGATTCAGAACTCTCTGATTTCTTTGTTACTTTCTTTTCTTCTTGTTTTTTGTTTTTGTCATATTTTTTTGTTGTCAACCACTTCGCATGGCAATATTAGGCAAAGAGCTACTTAGACAACAATGTCTATATATTGGAGTTTATTTAATAAATGTAATAATAAATAAAGCATCTTTTAGTATTATTAATGTTTGAAACTGCCCCTTGTCTTGGTTGAATCCGCCCAACTCTGGGCAACTTATGCTTTAAACAGAAATTAGTTGTTTATGGTACTAATGGGTAAAGTTCAGAACAATGTCAAAACAATTTTGAAATATTTATGTTTTACAAAGATAATTTTTACAAAAAAGTGCTTGAATTATCCCCCACTTCTCCTACATGTCCATGTTTTTTTGTGTAATATTAGAAATTTTAAACGATTTTAGCTAAAATTTCAAGCGACGATACTCTACCAGAGTAACCAAATTTTCCACAGTTTGTTTTCGTGGTCATGTAAAAAGTATAGTACATTACATTATTTTACAGTTTTACCACTTTTAGATTACCTATTTTGTAATAATTGAAACTTAATTATTGTTTGGCACACGGTTCCAAAGCTATCGAAAAAAATGCGGCAAAAAATGAGAAAGCAATATAGTTGATTTCGCCTTTTTTGCTCCTACCTCCCCCTTTCGTCTTAGCTTTCTTACCGTGTATCAGACTATATAATTCGGGAAAGCGAATTAACGGGAATTTTAAATGCAATAGCATGTTTGACTCTTAGTCAAAGACTAATTAGTCTTTATTTAACTGCCAATAAAAGTGTAGGTATACACAAATACATAAATGAGTTATTTATAAAATCACTTCATCGACTGATTAAATCTTTAAACCCACGGGTTACCAATGAAAAGCGTAAAGAGAAATATAATATGATAGAAATGCTGTAGCCAACAAAAAAGTACTTTTTTGAAAAAGAAAAATTAAAAAATAATTTATTTATTTATTTTTTTGAGATTTTTATTTTCAAAAAGAGAATCATTTATTAAATACCAGATTTTTTTAAAATTATGTTTACCCCCTTTGACACCCTTACCCCATGCCGATTTTTACTAAAACAATCCCAGCCAAAAACTTTGGATATGGAACCTCTGTTTCAAATTTGAAGACAGATAAACCGATAGGAATATTGGCCGATATTTTTTTGTCAGTTTATAACACGTCGAGAGATTTATAGGACGCAGGTTGCCATATTTACAGATAACCAAACAATTTTAAAAATTAAACGAAACGAAAAGATTGTAAAAGTAAATTTTTGGCAGTGCACTGCAGTGATGATTTATAATTTATTATAATTTCACACCCCATTTTTTGCTTGGGTATTTTTAAGTTAATTTTAAATATTAATATTCTCAGGTTAAGGCTTATTTACAAATACGACCTAAAAACGTAAACGTAAAATCGTAAAAAATGCAGCAATCTTATTGGTTTAACCTTCAAATTGAACCAATCAACGTACAGCGTTTCTTACGATTTTACGTTAGCGTTTTTACGTCTTATTTGTAAATAGACATTGCATTTTTAATGCAAAAAGTATCAAAGGGTAGGTTGGTAAAATATTAGAAAAAGATAAATACTTACTTAATGTTAACATTGGTAAAATCTGTTGTTGTATAAACCCTCCTCAATTATATACCTACCCACACAAAAAATAAAAATTAATGTACCATAAAAGCCTTTACTAAAAACTCGATAATTAAATAAATAAATCTTTTTAATTGTGCAATAAGTTAATACCTGTCATAAGCAGAGCAGATTCTATATTTTTTCGTGAAAAAAAATTCAGTGTAAAACGTAACTAGTTTTAGATTAGGGTGGAAAAAACCAAAGCAGTTATAGTATATTTACCTGACATAAATAAATATACAGGGTTATTCAGAAATAAGTTCGAGAAATTTAAGAGGTGATTCTACGTTAAAAAATATGAAAAAAAGTTCTTTTAAAGGTTGGTCCGGAAATCAGTCCCAAGGGAGCTACGGCTCTGTAAAATTGCAATAAAAATAAGGTTTTTAATTAATAACTTTTGTACCCTTTAAGCTAGAGCGACGGGCATTTGCATGTATACTAGTATTAATCAGGGCAATAAGTTTATGTCAATTAATTTTTTTTAAATTTATCCAGAGGCGTGCCTAGACGGACAAAATGTGTGAGGCTTTTTGCCCCAAACTTTTTTGTGTATATATTTTTTGGATGTTTGGTAAGAAATGTGGATTACTTGAGTAAAAATAGATAAAAAATGTCATACAGTGTAACATTGTAGGAGCACCGTTTTCAAAAAAATAATGCAATTAAGAGGAAGTAACATTTTATGCCACTAAAAATGTTACTTTTTAAAAGGCTATTGCTCCTTTAATATTAAATTTAGGTGTTTTGGTGAAAAATACTTTTTTGCTTAGTTTTAAATCAAGAATCGATCTGCAGCATTAAAATTTTATTGGTGCTTTTTTTGTTCCCCATTTAATATGTCCATCTTCGAAGGGCCGCAGCTCCCTTAAGGCTTATTTCCGAACCAACCTCTATAGGAACTTTTTTTCATATTTTGTAACGTAGAATCACCTCTTAAATTTCTCGAGCTTATTTCTGAACAACTCTGTATAATAATTCGTCCCGAATGCTAGAAAGTACAAGTACAAGTATGTGCACTATTTTTTCTAAGACCTCAACAAAAATATAATTATTTAAAATAAACGAATTCGTATAAACAAAGATAAATAAAATTATCATTATTGAACATTATTAGAATGATTAAAATTAAGTAACTATTAAAAAAATATCATTACTTTACAGAAAAATAAATAATCCAGATGCAGTTTTGCTAAAATTTCATTTACTAAAAAAGTGGAAAAGAGTATAAAATATATCCAGATACATAAAAATATAATGGAGAAACATAATAAAATGGTAAATATTAAAAGAAAATCTTGATAACTTTGCTTTTCCACACATGTATGATATTATTTTGTACGAGTACTACATCGGTCATTTTAAAAAAGAGGCCATCTCCAATTTTGTGACAAATTCAGTTTTTACCTGATTTTACCTGATTAATGTTTAATGTTTATGAAGTAAAGAGCAGAAGTTTATAAAACTTATGATGCTCAAAATGACTAGTAAAAGCATACAAAAATAAGAAAATAAGTAATAACACAAATAAACTTAGATTAGGTAAGTTCATCAAGTCTATTTTTAAACATATTAGTTGATATCGCACAAATAACCGATTCAGGAAGTCCATTTCAAGAATTAAATATTCTGTTTGTGAAAAAATGTTCTCGTACACATTTGTAAAACCTTTCTCTGGCCAATTTTAAAGAGTGACCACGGAGTCGTTGATCAACATCCAAATTAAAAATAAAATTGAGATTACAATTAAACAAATTATTACCAAGAGTCACATTCTGTATGAGAACGGATTATATCCTATTTACCTAAATATTTTTATTTCGGCCAGGTATCGATGTTTATTGTTAAAAATAAAAGAGTTTTTTTACCGCATGTTCACTGTTAAACACCGTTTTTTTTTTATCTATCGTGAAATGTATTTTATTCTCAACTGTATACCTACAGACATTACCAGGGGCGGATTTATTTCACTTTAAGGGGGGGGGCATCCATAAGGAAAAAAGTTGCGCTTTCGCCAAAAATATAATTTTTATGCTAATATATCTCGCTGGGGGGGGCATGGCCTTAATTAATTAATTAATTATAACTAAATATGAATATATTACTATTTATAATTATTGTTATTACTTTTTTATTTATTAGAAAATACCACAAAATATTCTTTTTATAAAATTTAATTTCAGTTTTTATAGGTTGACTTTTAAGTACAAGCCCAGCGCCGTACCGCGCTAGTCAGTATTGCGGTAAGCGACTGCAGACATGAACAGAACCATAATTTGAAATTTAAAAACAGACAAAAAAGGTTTTAGTTTAGCAATTGAGAATGGAATTAAATTAACCAAATTAAAGAATATGCCTGTAAAAATATTAAGATAAGTAATAAAACAATTTATATCACTTTGCGATGAAAAAAATATAAAAGTTGGTTTGACATATTCTAATCGTTAAAAAATAATCTTCCAAATTACACATGATTCTTCGAATTATCGGGAAAAATTCACAGTTTTCATTCATATTTGCTGTCAAAGGAAATAATTACACCCCGGTCGTAATTATTTCCAGACAGCAAATTTTCATGAAAACAGCGAATTTTTCCCGAATAATTCTCAGCCTCTTGTGTAATTATATATGAAAACACAAATATAATCTAACACGTTTTGGTTTGAAGACGTAAATAGTACACTTTTATTATTATTTTTTAATTGTTCAGACTGAGAAGTATAATAATTGCTATAAACAGTGAGATATCAACATATCGTTTTTGTGGTCGTTTTGGGGTTGTGTTTTTGGGTTACGCGTATGTCAAACTCCAATTTTATATAATTGTGTTTTTCTCAGTAAAATGAAGGGAAACACAAATCGGTAAATATAAAAAGAACCAAAAAAAAACGTATTATAATATTGTTGTCTCCATTTAAATTTAAACACCTAGGTTTCGAAAAAATTAGGAAGGTACATTTTAAATAAATAAAATTTAAACAGTTGCAAATAAAATAGTATACAAGTACCATTTGCCGAGTCGACCTGTAATATACTACTACCAACATGCCATTTTTTTTACTGTGTACGATACCGATATATTAAATTTTGATTGCAATTTCTTGCTTTAAAGATCTCATTAAAAATTTATCTACCAAGAGAAATCCGCTAGAATCAAATCCATGAGTTTATATCCATCGTAAATATTTAATTGATATTTAATACCATAGGATTCATACGAATAGTCAATAATAGTGCCATAAAGTGACTATAATTGACGTAGTCAGGTGGAATAGTTAATAAATCTAATTGATTTAGAGTATTTTAAATAAGTTATTTTTAGTGTTATACCGAAGACATGTAATTAAAAATAATAATAATCATTAATTAAATAAAAGGGTTTTCTTTTAGTCAATTACCACGATTTATTATAAAATTGGTTAATTACCGTGACTCGAGTTTCGTCATCATCGTCAGACGGTCATTCATTCTTAGAACGTAAGAAGAACGTAACCCTCCAACAAAATGTGACCACATACCATAATTTTAATATTAATTTTAACTGTCTTACGTTTAAATAATTTTTTTTATGTATAATGACCGTCTGACGATGATGACGAAACTCGAGTCACGGTAATTAACCAATTTTATAATAAATCGTGGTAATTGACTAAAAGAAAACCCTTTTATTTAATCTAATTTATACCACTATAAGAACCCTAACCAGGCCCAACTAAAAATGTTTATTTCTGATAAATATTTTCCTAAATTAATAATAATCAGTTTCAGATTAATCCCTGAAGATATCTCTAGCAGTAAGAGACGAAACGTCGGAAAGTGAAATCCATCAACAAGGTCTAAACCCGAAAGTAAAAGTTCTTTAAATAATAAGTTTATTAATCCTCTTCGGATCTTCGGTATTATTAGTGATACGGAAAAAGTTATTGATGGTACTAGTGGTTAAAGTAAGATATTGCCCATGAGAAAATTAACCTGGCGTCAGCCAAGCAGGTTAATTTTCGAGAGGGCAATATCGGTTTAGCCATGAGTGCCATACAAGGTTTTATCCAATAAATAGCTTAGGAATTCATATATTTATGAAAAATTTTAATGACATTTACAAGAAAATAATTTGACAAGTGACAGTTGAGTGGGTAAAATAAATAATTATCCACTCAATAAAGTAAAAGCCACGCGGGGGTTATTATTTAGTTTAATTTTAATTTAAAATAAAGCTGGTAATTGTCTCATTATCTGTATGTATTGGATAAAGTATATGTTTTGAGCTGCTCAGCTTTATATGGGGCTTTATATGTAGGTATAGTAGTACACCCATATATAGTTCTCCACATGTCACAAAGTCTCCGACGAAAGGGGGAGGTATCATGCGCGCTCTCTTCTTTCCGTCAAAAGCGTTATAAGGCTTGCGTGCCTGCAACGGGCCTCTCACTTGCACATACATTCTTCACATATTTTCCATAGCCACAGATCCTTGTGTCAAAGAATAGACATAGAATAATCTACGCTCTTCTGCTACGACTTTTAGACACATATAATACCTTATTTAAAAAAAATAATCCAAATAGCTTTATGTATTTGTTGTCCTATTTATAAATAGTACATAAAAAATTAAGTCCAGAATAAACTCCAAAAACATTTTAAAAACAAATACAATTAGTCTACGAAAATAGTACGTTCCTACAAAAATATTTCTTTTTCCTTGGAAGCAATTTTAGGACCAAAGTATTTTTTTAGAACTGTTTTTTATATTAATTAAACTACCCCTTCTTTTTAAACCCATTATTATACGTATATTTATTTTCGTGTCATTATCCTGAATATACAGTACCTCTCTTTTAATAGAAAATTAGACTGATATAGCATGTTACAATGTAACATGTACCTAGAATTTTGACAGCAGGGGACAATCACATGTGTTTTCGACTACAGCTCCTTCTTGCCTTGCAGATAGGGGTTACCAGTTAGTTAAACACCGTTGTGCAGATATAATAATTATGGGAGGATTGGTGTAGTGGACTACCGCGTCGTACTTGGCGAGTTTACTACACAAATAGCGTGAGTTCGATTCTCACCGCGCGCCGCCGGTTTGCCTCTTTCAGTTAATTAATAATTGAAATTTGGCGAAGGCGTAAGTGAAGCGGACACTCCCTATAAATTGGTTCGAAAGTCAATTAAAGCCGGTGGTTCCCTCTGCTACTAGCCCACACAAGTCCTGGACTTAGGGGATGCTTAATTAAGTAGAATAGTACGAGGTTAAACAAAATGTAAAAAAAAAAATTAAAAAATCCTTATAAGGATAATAAGGATAATAAGAAATTCCTAGCAAAAGAATTAAAGGAGTTGTTGGACTCGTTTAATGGTAATGAAATTCGACATGTATCCTATAAATAGTAGTTTTCATAAAGACTAATAAAAAGTCAAAAAATCATTCGAGTGTACTAAGGACTTTTTTTAGCAAACGAGTGGCGAACAACATTTTTCTTTCGATTACAGTCCAGACTTTTTGAAAATGTAGAGGAGAAGGTGGTAATATAGAACCCTGCGGATATATTGGAACCCCCAGTTAAGTAAGAAACAGTCAGCCATATCTAGTAAACAATAATTGAACAACAATTGAGAGGGGTAAAAATTACCATACAGAAAAGAGCAATTCATTTTTACCGCTAAAAATTGAAATATTTGAGGTTATGTGTAAATGCCAAAACTGAAAGTTTATTTGTAGATTTTTGTAAGGAAATATAAGGTAAGTTTATTTGGCAGACTAACATCTCTACTCTAAATTTCTCTACTCCCTAACATCCCTACTCCATAACATCCCTAATCCACAACAACTCTACTCCGTAACATCTCTACTCCATAACATATCTACTCCGTAACAACTCTACTCTACACTATATGCACTTTATTAGCCACTTAATAATAAATGAGCAGTTCAAAGAACAAAGAATCTTCTTCTTCTAGATTATTTTATTTTTTTCCTAGAAAACGTTTATCTTTAAATGTAAATCTAGAACAATCATAAATGAATTATTCTAAAAGCAACAATGACCACATACTCTTAACATGCACTAATATGTAAGTAATTAATAAACTGAATTCGTTTTTGACAGTGACTTAGCATGACAAATATTCTTTTGAGTAAAGACAAGTGGCTAATCTAGTGTCTATAGTGTGAAGTAGAGTTGTTACGGAGTAGAGATGTTATGGAGTAGAGATGTTACGGAGAAGAATTTTTGTGGAGTAGGGATGTAAGTAAGTCTTTATTTCATATTATAAGAAATTTGACATAAAAAAAAAAGTACATCAAAATTTTATACAATGAACAAGTCAATAACAATTAAACATCTAAAATATCTTCTCATTAAAATATTCATCAATGGAGTAGTATGCCTTTTTTATGAGAATTTTTTTAATTCTATTTTTAAAAATATTTTGAGCCAGTATCTTATATTCTTGGCCCAATTTATTATACATATTTGTGCCCCTGTACAGTGGCCCGTTTTGAGTAAGTGTAAGTCGTGACTTCTGAATTGACAACTTATCGTTTTTTCTGGTGTTGTAGTTATGGAAACTCTTATTTCTTGATATTTTTTCCTCATTTTTATGAATATAGTTTAAAATATTAAAAATGTAAAGGCTAGGGACTGTCAAAATACCCAACTCAACAAATTTTTCCCGACATGTATGATTTTTATTAAGACCCGCCATCACTCTGATTGCCTTTTTTTGCAATGTAAAAATGTCATTAAAATTTGCTCCCATTCCCCAAAATTCAATGCCATATGATAACCTTGATTGGAAGAAAGCAAAATACAACATCTTTAACACCTCCATCGAAACCGTTGGTTTTATTTGTTTTAGTAAAAATAAGTACCTACTCAACTGAGAAGTCAGGTTATCTATGTGAGAATTCCAAAGCAGCTTATGATCTAAATGTATACCCAAAAATCTGCAACTTGATACTTGAGGAATAGTCTTATCATCTAATCTGATAAGAATACTATTATTGTTGGTAAAATTTTTGGGGAAAAAACCGCATAAACTGCGTCTTAGCCACATTGAGGACAAGTCCATTCTCACTACAATAGTTTTGTATTAATGTGATTACCTGGTTAGCTAAATACAGCAGCTCTTCCAGGTCCTTCGCTTTTATCAAAATATTTAAATCATCTGCGAACATAATTATTTTAAATATATTTTTGCAACATTTTACAATATCATTCACAAAAATCAAAAATAATAGGGGTCCTAATATGGACCCCTGAGGAACACCTTTTTTAACTTTTTTAAATTGTGACTTAATGTTATTTATAAAAACTTGCTGGGACCTATCTTCAAGATATGAGCAAAGCCAATCATTGGCTGGCCCCCTCACTCCGAATACAAATAGTTTTCTTAGTAACAGGGGGTGGTCAATGGTTTCAAAGGCTTTGCTCATATCAAACAAAATGGAGTAGGGATGTTAGGGAGTAGAGAAATTTAGAGTAGATATATTAGTCTGCAGTTTATTTAATAAACTTTTTTTTATAAACTAATAGTTTTATTGTCTTTTTTTATGCTTTATTGGTTTAGGAACTTCTTGTAATCAAAAAGTAGGATTGCGATAAATAACCGTTTAGAAAAAATATTTAAAGTTAGAAAATTTTACTTGTTGTTATTAATATGCAGCCTTGCTATCTATATTTTTTATTTTTGAGTATCAAAATAAGCCTGCAATATCTTAGTCTAATCAAAAGTTTCTAACCAGTGCCAACAAGGCCCCGAAATTGCCCCTAAATTCCGAAAAAGTGTATTTTCTACTAATTTGTGCTGCTGACGAATTATAAATATTAAATAAAAAAGTTTATATACTTTGACACACGGATCTGTGGCTACGAAAAATATGTAAAGAATGTGTATGCAATTGAGAGGTCCGTTGCAGGCACGCACGCCTTATAAAGCTTTTGACAGTAAGAAGAGAGCGCGCATGATACCTCCCCCTTTCGTCGGAGACTTTGGGTCATGTGGAGAACTATATGTCATATTTTACTTTCCACATAAACCTATTTTAGTTATTTTAAAATATTACCATATTCTACGCAACGAGTAAGGGGTCTAAGAGCCATTTAACCAACATTTTGATGCGATTTTTGTTAAAATATTAATTGGCGCTTAGACCCATACTCGATTTAGATTAACGTATTATTTTAAAATAACTAAAATAGGTTTATACAGAAAAAAATGTGACATAAAAACTTTTTTATTTAATATTTATAAAATTTGGTACATTTAAAAAAAATGTACCAAATTTTTCAATTAATTAATTAATTCTGATACCACAGTAAAGGTAATTTCTAGCGTTTAGGATTCAATTGTGGACAAATGTCTACCGTGGCATAAAATGCTGCCCCCTATCGACTTTTTGCAAATCTGGTGGTTTAGAAGTAATGAGCAGAAAAGTAAAAGCTAAGAAATAGGTTATTTTGCGATCTGAAAACTTCATTTGTTTTTGTAGAAATGTTAACTTTGCTATTATATCGTAGAAGAAAGTATTTATTAATACTTGGGAGGTATATCTGAGCGGACTAGGTTGAGTTCGATTCTCACTGGCCCCGATTTGCCTTTTTCAGTTAATTAATAATTAAAATTTGGCGGACACTCCCTATAAACTGGTTCGAAAGTCAGTTAAAGCCAGTGGTTCCCTCTACTACTAGCCCACACAAGTCCTGGACTTAGGGATGCTTAGTTAGGTAGAATAGTGCGAGGTTAAACAAACATGAAAACGTTCAAGTATTATGTAACGCAAATTTTGATCAGTTTGGACCCCCACCACTTATTTGAAGGATTAGAAAAAACTAAGGAAACCACCCTAAAGCCCTTAAGTTAAAGGTTTGGTTTTGATCTATCAAACGTTGTAAGTCTGTATTCTTCTGGACTGACGGACATTACAACAAATCTGGACGTGAGTTAATACTCACGTCCAGAAATAGGTTATAATATTTTACCACACTTTCTCTTAAAAAAAATAAGATAACCCTTTTACTTAACCTCTTCAGTACCAGGTTTGCCATATGGGGCGAAAAGGATGTTTTCATAAAAAAACTATGTACAGTGGAGTTGGAAAATTTTTATTATCAGATTTAATAAAAATTAACTACCCCCGCCCCGGGGGTGGAGTTAGAATTTTTATATTATCAAATTTAGTTTGAGCGGCCTCAAAAGGGGTTTTTGAATGCCAATTTTTATGAAAATATTGTAAAAAAACTACTTCCCCCTCCCTTAGTGATGGAGTTTTTAATTTCAGATTCAGATTTAGCGATCTTAAAAACCCCTATACACCAACTTTCAAGGAAATATTGAAAACATTTTAAAATTATTGCAGTGCCTTAAAAGCTAAAACATTTCTACTCCACTATTATTATTTTTTTAATATGTATTTAAGAAAAATATGTGTTTGATAACGTTATAAAATATGACGAAAAAAAACTAAGTTACAAATACTTTTTTTACCAGACCTGGGACGAAGTGGTTAATGTTAAGTTTACAGTTTGGTTTTAATCTATTAAACAATATGACCTTTAGACTATTGAACGGATGGATTGACAATGTCAATGTCAATTTGACAAAAACCTGGAAAACTCGTTTCTTCGCCAAAAAAAAAATTTTTTTTTCACCCAAAATCGTTTGAAAGTAAAAGTAAACATTCTCTAATAGGTACCGCTTACGCCTAAAAATGTTACAGATTATATTAAACTTTATCAAGGACTTGCACTATATAATATAGACTGTACTTTAACCTTACTTAATTATTACGGAAAATGTCAGTGTCAATCTTAGTAAAGTACATATACCACAACTAAAAATTTAAAATGTTGGGGTACCTCAGGGTTCTGTGATGTGAGCGTTTTCTATGAAAATGATGGTACTATTTAGCTTTCATTTTTACTTTCTAGTGAATTCGAAGAGAAAACATTATTGTTATGACGAAAAAAAAAGGTTTTCCATATTTTGATTTACTTATTTCTGGACCTGAGTATTAAAAGGGCCAATCTCCATTTGTCAGTAGAAGCGTTTTTAAAATATTACATCTGAGTTGATGTGTAAACTTTGCTATTGACAAATGGATATTGGCCATTTTAACAATCGTTTCCCGAAATAAGTAAATCAAAATCTAGAAAATAATATTTTTTCTCTCCGAGGTCGCTAGAATGTAAAAATGGAAGCAAAATCGTACCTATTATTCTGGATGAAAAAAAAATGTGTTTTAAGGCGAAGAAACGAGTTTTCTAGATTTTTGTATGTCAAATTGACATTTACGTTGTCAATCCATCCGTTCAATAGTCTAAATGTCATATTAAAACCAAACTGTAAGCCAATATGTAAAGTCATCTTGCTGTAAACTTTAGTCTTAGTTTTGTTAAAATATTATAACCTATTTCTAAATCACCCTGTATTATTAAATTGACAGGACTTTAAATATGTCACTATATTTCAAAAATCTTACCATTTTTTCAGCAGTAAAA
The DNA here is from genome assembly GCA_958510825.1 of Brachypterus glaber. Taxonomy (NCBI): domain Eukaryota; kingdom Metazoa; phylum Arthropoda; class Insecta; order Coleoptera; family Kateretidae; genus Brachypterus; species Brachypterus glaber. The sequence goes on along the minus strand of OY294045.1, from coordinate 65,501,488 downwards.
ACCCTCTTCAGGTTTTATTGCAAACATTCCAATGTGGATTATAAAGTTTACAAAAAAGGAGAACCCAGGCCTTATTCTCCATTTAAAACCAAAAATCTAGCGGAATTTACACTAGCTAGACTGGACGATTTGCTAAATTGGGGCAGAAGTAGGTCATTATGGCCCATGACATTCGGATTGGCATGTTGTGCGGTTGAAATGATGCATATTGCGGGGCCGAGATATGATATGGACAGGTAATAACTGAATATCACAGAATTTAACGTACTTAAAGCAAATATCTAAACAGTAAAAGCTATTTCTATAAATAGGGAGGAAATAGACAGGTCTGTATGGCATACACACAAGGAAAATATATATTTATCCAATACATACAGATAATAAAACAATTACCAGCTTTATTTTAAATAGATGAACTCAATAATAACCCCCGCGTGGCTTTTACTTTATTGAGTGGATAATTATTTATTTTACCCACTCAACTGTCACTTGTCAAATTATTTTCTTGTAAATGTCATTAAAATTTTTAATAAAAATATGAATTCCTAAGCTATTTATTGGATAAAACCTTGTATGGCACTCATGGGTAAACCGATATTGCCCTCTCGAAAATTAACCTACTTGGCTGACGCCTCGGTTTGGGGTTAATTTTCTCATGGGCAATATCTTACTTTACCCACTAGTACCATAAATAACTATTATGCTTCAAAGTTATACAAGTAATTTTTTCTAATCCCGTCATACAGATCACCCATCCGTTTTGTAGCCGCATCTATTTTGGTCGAAACTTCGAAGGAAAATGTTCAAAACTACTAATAAAAATGGTCAAAAATCCGAATGAATATTATCAAAACGCCGAACAAAAGTATTTAAAATATTTTTAAAATAAAAAATACCTTAAAAATAAATTTAAATGCTAAATTATAAATGGTTAATACAGTTAAATTGGAATGGGCCTTCTGAGTCAGAAATCTTGACAAAAAGTGACGTCGTTAGCTCCGCAGTTACTGCTGCATTAACTGCTGGAAATTTGATGGTCTATTTTAATTTTGAATTGAATTGAATTTTTTGTAATGATTTGGAATTTAGTTTTGACATTTTGAACTCGTTAACAAAATTGTGTCAATATGCTGATGACACTTCTATCAGTGTATCGGCACAAAATCTTAAAAAACTTACCGACAACGTTGAGATTACAATTCAAAAAATGTTAAATTACTGCAAAAAACAAAATTTACTTCTTAATTCTGACAAAACTGTCCTAATCAATTTTAAAAAGAGAGATAGGTTTTTTAGTCCTCTTATCAGGTTTAACGGTAAGTCAATGCAGATATCAAACAGTACAAAGTTTTTGGGTCTACACATAGACAGTGATTTAAGTTGGATTCCTCATGCGGATTTTTTAGCAAAAAAACTTAACAGTGCTCACTATGCTATTTACAATTTGCGTAGGATAGTCTTCTGCAATACTACTTTGCATATGTGCAAAGCAGGATCCAGTATGGAATAATCATGTGGGGTGCATCCACAGCCAGCGAAAGAATTTTTAAAATCCAAAAAAAAATTGTTAGGAGACTATCAAACTGCAGTTATCGTGAACACTGCGGTGCGCTCTTTATTAGTCACAAGATAATGACACTTTACTCACTATATATATACAATATTTGCATTTTTGTTTACCAGAATGAAAAAGAATTTAAAAAGAACGCAGATATTAACATAGGAATGCAAACTAGAAATGAAGGTAAGTTTGCAATTCCGGCTCACACCACTACCCTCTTTGAAAAAGGACCAAGATTTTTAGCAATAAAAATATATAATAATCTTCCGGATTACATAAAAAAAATAAAACAATTAAAAAGCTTTAAAAAAGCTCTTAAAACTTTTTGCCTTGAAAGGCCATTTTATTCAGTCAATGAATTTTTAAATACTAAATTCTAATCTATCATTTTAAGTGTCCTTTTTGAGTGTTACATGTGTAAAACTATTTATTAGTTTTTTATTTTTTTATTTTTTTTGTTTTATATATACAGGGTGATCCATAACTGGCATGCCAAAATTTAAGAGGTGATTCTAGATCCAAAAATATAAAAAAAGTTCCTATAAAGGTTGGTCCGGAAATGAGCCCTAAGGGATCTAGGGCCCTTTAAAATTGTAATAAAAATAAGGTTTTTAATTAATAACTCGGGTACCGTTTAAGCTAGAGCGGCAAGCTTTTGCATGTATACTAGTATTAATAAGGGCAATAAGTTTATGTTAATTTATTTTTTTAATTTATCCAGAGGCGTGCCCAGACGGACAAAATATATGAGGCTTAAAACATTTTTGCCCCAAACTTTTCTATGTGTATGTTTTTTGGATTTGTTGTAAAAAATATAGATTTCTAGAGTAAAAATACATATAAAATATCATATAGTGTAACACTGTAGGAGCAACCGTTATCAAAAAAAAAAATGCAATTAAGAGGAAGTAATATTTTGTGCCACCAAAAACGTAACTTTTTAAAAGGCTATTACTCCTTTAATATTAAATTTAGGTGTTTTGGTGTATAATACTTTTTTGCTCAGTTTTAAATGAAGAATCACCCTGAAGCATTAAAATTTTATTGGTGCTTTTTTTTGTTCCCCATTCAATACGTCATCTTCGAAGGGCCGTAGCTCCCTTAGGGCTCATTTCCGGACCAACCTTTATAGAAACTTTTTTTCATATTTTTGGATGTAGAATCACCTCTTAAATTTTGGTACGCAAGTTCTGGAACAGGCTGTATATATGTGTAATTTTTTTTTGTTTTTTTTTCTTTTTCTAATAAGAAATCTTCATAGATATATTATATTGACGTCCTGTATATTCATCTAATGTGAATCTTTAGTTGGAAAATAAATAATCTTAAACAGTGTTACAATAAAATTTTTTACAAAACTGCAAGAATGCCCTACATTGCAACGATTTTTTTACGAATATCATGTTTTCGTTTTAAAATAATAAATTTAAAAATTGACTCAGAAGTCCTTAGCGATGCAGCCTATTTTTTAAAAAATCTAGGTGTTCTGGTTTAATTTTAAAACAATGTTGTAATTTAAAATTTCACAATAATTCAAGAAAGCTCTAGTGCTGAAGGAGAATTTTTTTTCGAACATGAAAGTCTTTGGTCAGCGCCGCACTATGTTCCCAACTAGTAAAAAAGTGTTTTTAAATGGTTATTTTTTTCTTTAATACAGGATACATACCCTTATATGGGTTAACTTTAACTTTAAATAATTTATTAAACTTTTCCCTATCTAAAAAAACATATATTTGTTTTAGATGTTGTTTTGGAAATGAATACTAAAACATATCGGTTAACACTTTTAACAAAATGTGTAATTTTTTAGTAAATATAAGCCCTTTTGTATTGAAATTTGCCATATTTATAAAAAACATCTTATATTAAAATTTTCAAGAAAAAAAATGTTTCATAAGTTTTGGGCTCTGGCTTCCTCTGACGTCACTTATATATAAAAGTGTTCGTATTTAGATACCTTATTAATTGTTTTAATATCAGGTGTCAAAAACAGCCGGAAGTATTGTTTTTGCAATTTGAAAAATATCAATAAATTATTTATTTACATAAATTTAAAAAAAATGACACTCTGTATAAAAAGTGGCTTACTTTAATTAATTAGAGTTTAATATATTTAATTAATTTTAATGCAAAAAAATAAATAAAAGCTTTAGCAGATTTTTTTAAGACCTTAAAAAAATTGGGACATACTGTATAGTAATTTGGACTTTTTTTTGGAACACTTCATTTTACAAAAAATAGTTTTTTTAGCAATACTCCCTTACCAAATATTAATTTCATAAAATATATAATTAAAAACACTTTTTTTCTACCTGGGAACATAGTGTGCCGCATATCTATTTCATTTTTAAAACAGTTTTATATTTAAAATTTAACATAAATTCCACAAAACTTTAATGCTGCAGGCAGTTTTTTAACCTTGAAATAAACCTGCTGCAGGGCGCCTGTATATTTTAGCTCGTGTAACCCCTTACTATTTTTGGAACACTTCATTTTACAAAAAATAGTTTTTTTAGCAATACTCCCTTACCAAAAATTAATTTCATAAAATATATAATTAAAAACACTTTTTTTCTACCTGAGAACATAGTGTGCCGCATATCTATTTCATTTTTAAAACAGTTTTATATTTAAAATTTAACATAAATTCCACAAAACTTTAATGCTGCAGGCAGTTTTTTAACCTTGAAATAAACCTGCTGCAGGGCGCCTGTATAATTTAGCTCGTGTAACCCCTTACTATTCGTTAAAAATTTGCCGAATGAATCCAAAGGTTTGTCGTCACACCCCCCAATATCCTTATACAGTTTAAAGTAGAATTTGATTTCTGTTGTACACGGCACTCCTGAGCAATCAACGGGATTGCATAACTGGGCAAAACATTCTGACCATGGATCATGGTAGTAGAAGATTCTATTATTATTATTATTATTATTATTATTATTATTATTATTATTATTATTATTATTATTATTATTATTATTATTATTATTATTATTATTATCTTTATTATTATTGTAGAATCATCGTCAGCCAAATCCCTTGTTTTTGAATAATGACAACACGGTTTCTTGCCCTGATTGGAGTCATATAGTTTTTAACTAATTTTGGGTCCCTGAGGTCGCATCTGGCCTCAGAATATTTCTATTAAATGAGATAAAAGTGGTAAAAAATCATTATTTTAGCCCTCTTTTGTTCTAAATACATGGGAGATAAAAATATTCCGAGGACAAATTTAGATTCGTCTAATCAATATTAGTTAAAAAAATACCCAACTTAGACTATGGAATATTTAGATTCATAGGTAGAATAAATAGGGATATCACGAAAAAAAAAATTAAAAAAAAAATGGATCCTGTGACAAAAATAAGTAGGGGTAAGGAGAAGGGTGCATAAGGGGAGCTTATCACCACGTATTGATGCTAAAAATGGTCAAAAATCATCACTGGGGGTCAAAAATGAACTAAAAATTTTTTACGTGACATGGTTCTTATGTAATAAAGTAAAACGAAAAAAAAATACACAGTATTTTGTTTTATAAATTATTTTAAAATTGGCATAATTTACTGTACTAAAATTTTAAAAATAAGACGTGCTGGATTTTTTTAAGGTAAAATTCGGATTCTGGGCCTTTAAATTGATAAGAAAAATATATTCTTTGGGCTCGGGAAAAAAGTTTACACTGTGAGCTTTAATTTTAATTCTTTTTCATTTATTTACTTTTTACGAACAAACTAAACAAAATTTGTATAAATGTTTTTGTAGAGAATTTTATAATCTACAAATTAAGTCCTATAAAATTTTTAAACTTTATAGTTTTGCCACAAATGAACAATTAAGTAAACTCTGCACTTTCGTTTTAAGCTTTTTATGTTTTTTCGCGTACTTACTCTGACAGTAGGTCCTTGACATATAGATTATTAAATTCATCGTATTTTTTTTAATATACCATAAAATTTTCAAAATTCTACTCTTTTTTTAAAGATTTTGAAAAAAAACTTCATTATTACCTGAACTTATATCTCAAAAATTTTAGGTGCTGAAATTTTTCTAAGGTCAGATTCGGATTCTACGCCCTCGAATTAGTAAGAAAAATTTACTTTCCGATCGGGGCAAAAAAAAAGTTGCGATTTGTTGCCTAGTGTAATTGTCCCCAGATTTTGTGGTCAACACAAACTTAAATTCAATATTCTGTTGAGTGAATATGTTTTAAGTAACTCTCTATCCAAGTCTCTATCTTTTTCTTTTTTAAAAAACAAAGCCTAAAATATCACAAATAGTATATTGTTTTACTAAGAGGAAAAGTGAATCTTTTTTTTACTAGTCTGTAGAATTTACGGACGACGCGAAGCGGAGTCCTGAAACTACAGATGAGTAAAAAAAGCACTTTTCCTCTGGGTAAAACATACTATTTTTTCTTCAAGCATCCTATATATATTTTTTAAATATTAATTTTTGAATTTAATTTATTCAGTAATAAAGTATGTTTTTTTTTTTTATTAAAATAGGCCAATAAAACCCTTTCGAAGTAAACTTAAACCTTCCTTAGCTCATTTTAAATTTTTTTCGTAGGCTAAATCGTACACTTTTCGTGATTTTGATGGTAACTTGTCTAATGTAGCATTTGCAATTTCGGAGAGATTTGTAGATGTATAAACCATATATTCTTCTTCAATCATTTTTAATCAATTTCACACAAGGTTTTTGCACAGAATCTAAAGTCAACCACCTGTTTACATCATAAACAAACAAGTTTGAACTTTAACTTTTTTTAACTTTTTTTTACGGCGTACAACAATGAACTCATTGTTTTACTGTAAAAAAATAGATTTTAGGCCGACAGTCGCTACTTATTATTTAGTTGAGTAAAAGGTATCGATGAGTGTGCAGGGGATACGAATTCTACTTCCAAGGTTATATATAAACGATTGATTACCTATAACCTTCTTATATAAACGTTTAATATAGGGGGAGATACCCATAAATGGGACACTTATTTTTAAACGGCTGCCAAAATTTAATTTTTAATATTTTACAAGTATTTTTTTTAGTTAACATATTTGAAAATAAAAGAACCAGTCCAAGTGTTAAACCTCAATAATATTTATATTTAATCAAAACTACAAGCATTAAAAAAAACGTAACTTGACCCATTCAAGAACACATAGAATTTACTTTAAATAATTTTACCAAACTTTGATTCTTGTTTTCTTAAATCGATATCAAATATTAGTTTGTTTTGAGTTCTAACTGTTTCAAATTATTGTATGTACCCTAGACACTCTCTGTCCTTTTTAAGTGATTTCTTATTTAAAATAGATAAATAGGACTGAAATATGCAATTAAACAGTTGTCCCATTCAAGAAATGGTAATTTGTCCCATTAAGGAATACTAACAATATTATCAAAAAAATTAGTATGTATGTATTATTTTAGACTATTACATAAACCAAATTCAAACATTTTTCTTTTGCCTTTTGGCAATAAAATATCTTTTAAAATTATTTAAAAAAAAATTACTATTGACTTGGAAAAACTGACTTATTAAATTTGTCAAACCCCCAGCTGCTTAAACTTTGCCATTTTTTAATATTTTTATTATTTTTTAACTGCACATATAGGGCGATCTAATCATGGTAACAAAAACCAAAAATTACAAGCATAGCTCAGAAACAGGTACTATCTCATTCAATAATATGCATCACTCATAGTAATCCCCTACATTATATCAACTGATCTCACTGTAAATAACTTTCCGAGTTAGGGAATTATTTTTTTCTATTTTGCGACTCTTATAAGCTCATTATCACACGCATTTTGCTTGTTCTTATAGGCCCATAAGAGGTCTCTACTTTTTGTTTTTTGGGTTGGCAACAGACCTAGCCTATCGCTTGTCGTTTTCCGTGAAAATGTCAATGTCGCTTTAAAGTTGAATTTTCTACAAAATTTTGTGTTTAGGTTATTTTTACCATGTTAAAATTGTGGCTTGGTTAATTGCAGTAAAAAAAAGAAAAGATGACTATAAAATATATCAAAATATCATTTGTTCTTAGAATTTTAAACATAGTGTAAACTGTAATGCCAATCCAAAACAAAAATCTCTAAATCAATCATCAATTTAAATGTAAGTTTTTTTAAATTTTAGAGCAAAATAGAAAAAATTGTTTAAAGCACTCGTTTCATAACACGTTTTTAGTGCACTAGTACTTTAGAAAACTCGCCGCAAGCTGCTCGTTTTCTAAACTTGTACTCGTGCGCAAAAACGTATGTTATGAAACTAGTACTTTAATATACTATTAAATAAATAACATAGTACCTACACTGTAAAAAGTGATAGTAAATTTAAAGCAGTTATCCTTGTGAGGAAATTCTGAATTATACTATCTCATATAAGCAAATTTACAAAAAACTGTAATAATGCTTAATTTTTTATGTTATTTGTAAATTTTAAGTTAAACCGCAGGTTAGGTTGTAATTTTAACAATAGATATACAAAATCCAAACACAACACATTTTTATTTATGCCTAAAATTGTCATATGATGAACCTTTGTGATGGGTACAACATTCTTAAATTATAATTATAATTATCAATATATTATTATGATAAACCTGAAGAAACTTTCAGATACAACATTCTCAAAAGTCTGGGCTTACCAAAGGGTCATTGTTGGGGGAAGAGTACCAAAATTTAGCAAGTAATAAAACTAAGTTTTCGAACTATGGTCTGAAAAAAAAAGCTTTACCACTGGCGAAAATTTTTATGACAAAAAAAGGTCCTCCTCTCTGAAAAAAAGTTGTATACACAACAATTTTCCAACACCATAAAAGCTTAACTACCTCTGGTGGAAACTTTTGATGACTAAGTGACCCAATTATTTTACAACTATTTAGTTAAGGTTAACGTAACAATTTTCCAATTTACATAAACTTTTGAAGAATAGAAAAAAATACCAACTTTTCATGAGAGGATGGGGAGGATCCGCCCGTCCCCTTCTTTGGTAAGCCCCTAGATTTGTTCATATATACAATTTTTTTTCAGATATGGTGTTGTCTTCAGAGCCTCGCCACGTCAAACAGACGTACTAATAATCGCAGGAACCGTTACAAACAAAATGGCTACTGCAGTCAGAAAAGTCTACGACCAACTTCCAGAACCAAGATGGGTTATTTCCATGGGTAGCTGTGCAAATGGAGGGGGTTATTACCATTATTCGTATTCGGTGGTAAGGGGGGTTGATAGACTAATACCTGTTGATATTTATGTACCTGGGTGTCCCCCCACTGCTGAAAGTTTAATGTATGGGATTCTCATGCTGCAAAGAAAGTGTAAGAGAAGTAATACTGTCCAGATGTGGTACAGAAAATAATGTTTTAAATTAAAATTTATAATAATGTACTTTTATAATATGTTCGCCAAGAAGAAGTAGGGCAGAGGGTTTCTTAAGAGTGTGAATATAGGTTTATTTCTTCTTCTACTTCTGATAATAAATAAGCTGTATGCAGTAATTTCAGTAGCAATTTTCACTAAATTTTGCAACAGGCAACGTAGATTACTAATAAATGGATATTCTTATACACAACCTTAAATAATATAGGTACCTTATCATGTAATGATCACCTAACCATCAAAATATCGTATAAGCTAAAGACAGGATAGCCTTACCTACTTTTTCTTTTTGTCAAAATTATTGTCAAGCATGACATGACCTAATATTAAAAGAATGATTTAAATTGTTAAATTATCAGTAGTAATACCATAAGTGCATGTTGAATTATCGATATTTTGCTTGGCAATTTCCTTAAGCAAAATGTTTTTTTATATACAGTAAAAAAAATATGTATAATTCAACATTCACGAATGGTATTTTGGCTATTTCACAAACAAAATAAATAAGTATATGATTTTACCATGTTTAATGTTGTTTCATATTTAAATTAAAAATTTAACTAAACAACAATATTAATTTACAACTATAATTAAAAATTTAAATTTCAATTTCCTTGAATATATTATTATAAAGTTGTATTTTTAAAATTTTCTTTAAAAATTTGCTTTTATCTAAAATGACGAATAAGCACTTGTAGTAGCAACTACAAAGCCGAACAGCGAGTCGACAAGCATTATCCTTTATGGATGCAAAAGCTCTTCAAGCTCTGACAAAAAACAACACGTCGCGTCGTTCCCTACAGGAGAGGTCGGAGAAAAGAAGGACGTTTTGAAAAGACATCGGCTGGAACATTTTAAAACACAGTATCTTTTCCTAAACAAGACGATAACCCTATTTTTGTTTGATTGTATAATAAATTTGAACAAAAAGTTTAACTTTTGCACAAGTGCGAAAAGTAAAATAGTCTACATTGATTGGTTGATTGATTTGCATATCTGTAAAGATGAGAAAGCATAGTTTTTCTGGATTAGGCCAGAACGGTAAACTGTAATCCTAGCAGGGAACCGTTTACGGCACATCCAGAGACTCGCATAACTAGCATAATACATAACAATATGACGCATCATATTGTTACATATATATTATGCTAGTTATTTGAGCCTCATGATGTCGTGATTGGCTTGACGTGCCGTCATAACGTTACACGGTGACCCCACAAAAAACATAAGTTGAACTAGAAATACGAAAAACACGGACTACGTCACATTGTAGCCACATGTCTGGAGAGCATAACCGTTTACCATAAAATCGAAGCTTCCGCACCTTGTTTAATATTGTTAAAAACTCGTTTTCGAGAAACTCGCTTCTATAACTTTATTTGATGCTGTTTTTTAATACCCGTAAAAAACTCAAAAAACCAGCTAGTTTATTCTAAGCGAGATTAAATCTAAGATTGTATGTTCTGCTTCATACAGGAAATTAAATATAAATATATATATATATATATATATTACTGTGATATCCGTAATTTAAAATTTCACATGTACACTGTTCAACACAATAAAAATTATTTATCATTATCTAGGATTATTATTTATTTCCAAACGAAAAACGTTTTCGAACAAAATTATTGGATAAAAGTGTGTTTGATGAAAAAATAAGAAACTTTAAAAATCTCCGTCCGTCCGTCCTACGTCCGACGGAGGGACGCGTCCGTCCGATGTCACCTTTTTTGTAGACACAGTAACTCAAGAACGAATATACTATATATTATATACCATGCGTAGCATTACATATCTTCACGGTTCGTTGTATATAATATTCATTAATAAGTATACCCTGGGAATGAGTGATAAGTATACCCCGGGGGAAGCTGTTCGTTTTTTCATGAGTGTAGCATAAATTTAGCACTGATTATAAGCGTCCGCTAGTCGCATGATGTCCCCACTCTTCTGTAAGTTAGTCTAAACATCCTAAGGGCGTTTAGAACAACTTTTTAGGAAAAAAAAGAAACTTAAAAAAAATTTACTTTTATTATTATTATTTTTTTTTTATTTTCTTATAATTTTTGTTTTTATTTTTTTTGTGTTCCGAAATAAAAAATCTAATAGGGGAAAGTATTATTTTGTTAGCAGCAGTATTTTTTAATTGTTACTGCGTTTTGAGCTGTGGCAGTCGACCTGCGTCTACTTCAAGGATCTGTAAGTGTCGCTCGATCGGGATAGAGAAAAGGACTCTCGGGATGTCAGGACTTCAACTAAGAGAGCCACGCTTTCCGGCTGTCTTGAACCCGTAGTTTTTAAAATACCGTTTAGAAACCGTAAAACTTGAATAGTTACTACTCCAAACGACAATTTTAATATAACCTCCAATGTAACTTATTTTATATTCGATTGTATCTAAAAGCACCCTAAGGTGTTACCAAAGAGTATATTTTTTATGTATTTTTAACTAAAGAATCATATTAAGAAAATGTCAAAAAATTCACAGATAAAAAACTTTGGGGCAAAAATGTGACATCGCCACCCCATTTTTCAGATCCCTAGTTAAAATTATCAAGTAAAAATTATGTACATAAAATGATAGCCTTTATAAATGTTAAACCATATGAAAAAATTTGTTATTGAGGTTCCCAGATATATTAAATTAAAACTACTTTTTAGGTGTACCCTTAGGGCTCATTTCCGAACCAACCTTTATAGGAACTTTTTTTCATATTTTTTGACCTAGAATCACCCCTTAAAATTGTGTACCTTACTTCTGAATCACACTGTATGTTTTCATTGGCCAGAATTAAACAATATTTTGCCATTGGATAAAAAATTAACATGGCAGACGTGAAAAAACTTTAATTCTCGTTAAAAAAGCTTAAATTTTTATCTTTTTGAACTTTAAGTATGGTATTTTAGAGTATTAAAATTCCGAATTAGAAGAAAATTTTAGGAGGGACGTGCAAGGAATGTAACGGTATATAACATAGAACGAAGGATCAAAAATGAAATGGATGGGAAGAGATAGGAAGCACCAAAGTTATTTGTAAATATACAGTCTAATATGTTATAAAACACCTTAAAATAAGGTCACAGAATGACTAAACCATTAAATAAATAAATAAATAATTTCGTTATACATAAAAGTATAGTTTGGATTTTCACGATACAATTATACCTTGTATTTAGCCTTTGGGCTACTAACTTTGGATAGCTGGATAATGAATGAAACAGAAGGTTGGGTTGTTTATGAATGAATGTATGTTGGTACAACTGGTAAAGTTAAATACAAGAAATAATCATATCGTGAAAATTCGAACTATACCGTGCGATCCAAAGTCACCCCCCCCCCTCTTAACTTTTGAATAAGTGGAGATATCGACTTAAAATTTGTAACTCATAAATAAAACAAATTAAACTACCTTTTTGCATATATTTGATATTTTTAGCTCTTAAAATGTGGGCAGGGGAGCGTAGAGATTTTTTTTTAAATAAAAAGGGGGATCGTAAGATATATTATTTTATAGCTTGTAAAAAATTTTATTCGACATTTTCAGACATTTTTTTGGGAATTTTTGTCAAAATTTCTTTAACCCCTTAAAGCACTCAGCCGAGTTAACTCGGGCGACTTATATTTTGCCGAATTGGCGAAAAATTAACTTTTTATCATCCGAAAAAAGTGGTGCTTCAAGGGGTTAAAAATCAAACAATTAAAAAAAAAATAATTATTTCAAGTTGCAAAAACGCAAATTATGCTTTTAAACTAATTTTAATGGATGTAAATAAAAATTTACAAAAAAAAATATTAAAAAAACTTTTTTAGCAAAAAAAAATTGAAAAATTAAAACCTTAAAAAATATGTTTTCAAAAATTAAAAATATATGGTTACAAGCTCTAAAAAAATGTATCTAACGACGCTCCTTTCCATTTAAAAAATGTCCCCTCATGCCCCTCTGCCCACATTTTAGGAGCTAAAAATATCAGATCATATGCAAAAAGATTGTCTTATTTATGAGTTCCAAATTTTAACTCGATATATCAACTCGTTCAAAAGTTAAGAGGAGGGGGGTGACTTTTGGATCTCACGGTATATTCCTTAGATACTCATTTTTTTACATAAAAGGGTAATTTTAATACTCATGTACCCAAAGTAAAACAAAAACGACTCCATCACGGTTCTGGTTCATGTAGGCAACTTCATATACAATACATATTTTACTAATAAAAGAAAAAACTGCTGCCAACAAAGTAATGCTTTCCCCTGTATGTTTAAGTTTATAAAAACGAATAAATTCTGAAAAAAAAAATAATAAAAAAAATAACCCCTAACTCCACCAAAAACCATCACATGGGCCCAGCCTAAAACTTTGGATAAGCAACCTATGCTCAAAATTTAAACTCTTTAGCTAAAAGCGTTCTAGAGTTATCGTGATCACAAATTTCCCGAACTATCTGTCTAGTCAGATCGAGGCACAGAATATTTTTTTTTACCGAAATCATCTTTTTTGGATATAAAACGTCGAGGAACGTAAATAAAGGAATTTAATAACAAAATTAAGGTCTCTTTCTGACCGTATTGCTTTTTTTGTTTTCATGCAGCATAATTTCAAGTGTTTTGCTGGGAGATGCTTTTCTTTATAAAATATTTACAGGAAAAACAAAACTTACCTTGAAATGAGTGCGGATTATTTATATTACACTTTCCAGACTAAAGCCACGTGTTCCGTTTCAAAATGGGGTTATGAAATTTTAAAATAAAAATTATTTACATTTCTACATTTTCTAGGATAAATAATGCATTGTCATAAAATTTTAACATACAGTATGTCTCACGACCTTGAAAGGAACCGGCGCGCCGCGGCGCGGAGTGTTATTTATTTTTAGAAACCTACCATACCTTTAGAGACAATAAGAAAATATATGAAACAAGTACCTTTTCTAGACGGGTGGAAAAATGAAAAAATTTATAAAATAATATATCAAATTGACTTTTTGTATTTTTGAACATTTCCTTTTGTTTTTTCTTATCGGATTGTTTTTCTGGCCTCACCATTATCAGAAATTTATTAAAAGAAAAAATAATTGAAATTATTTTACCTAAGATTAAACATTCATAACTGTCAAAATTTGACATCTAACTAAAAATTTAAACGTGACACAAATAGAAAAGGTCCTGAATCTTTTGGTGAAAGAATTTTTTAAATCGGCATAGTTAAAAAGGTATAAGGTTTACATATATACAGACAGACAAACAGACAGACATTTTTTTCACATTTTCTCTGCGTTTCATAACATTCTTAAGACGAAAATGCAAAAAAAATATTTTTCGGTCGATTTTAATACTTTTTTTTTGAGATATTTTTAAGACAAATATGAAATATGAATGCTTAGATTGTGGCTAAATACTTAGCAAAATTAGGATCTGAGTCACATTCTAAAGGAAATACTAATTTGTAGAAACGAAATGAAATATTTATTTACGGATCGCTAAATATAGCGCTAGCATTTCTCTGAGCCAAATTCAATGTCCTTAAATGAAGAGTACGGGTTTTTGAATGAAGATTCAAGCTCTTTATTCAAGGACATTGACTTTGGTTCAAAGAGCGGACGAGGAAAACTATTTGGTAAACATCTTTAAAAAAATCAAGCCTAATAGCACTGAAAAAAAATCTGGTGCAATCAGATCAATATTTAAATAAGAACCAATTATTTTTTTGGTTGCTATAACCAGAAATCTGAAAGGGACCACAAAACAGGTTGTTATGCTTACCAGATCCTTATCCTTATTATTAAGTTTTGTTTCTAGTATACGCTACAAGTTGTGTTGTTGTCTTTACCAATGTTCTGGTTGTAGCAACCAGAAAAACAGTTGGTCCGTGTTTCACTATTAATCTTGTTACCCCAACCAGATAATTTTTTCAGTGAGAAGTAAATTTTTTTTCACAAGCATATTTATTTCATTTAAACGTGACACACTGTATACTTTATACAGAACGAAAAGAATTGGACCGAATTTATACATTATATAATTCATGAGTTATTGTCAATAAACTTTTACGTGAAAACTGTGTTTGCAGTATTTTTACCACGTAAGGAATTTTTCTATATCTACTCACGAGTACAGTATAAAAACTCTAAAGTCTAAAATTTATAGTCTTATTATAGTATTAGCAACATATTTAAACACACTTCTCCAAGAAATGAACGCACCACTTAATATTTTAAGATAAATATTGCCATTTTAAACAAACTCTTCCACATTTCATCAAATTTTTGAAGACCCTTGTATATTGGTTATTTTAACAACAAACCAGGTTTCTATTTGTGCTGTTTTTGTTTCGTTATCGAACTTTTTTCTGAAGTCGTAAAATTTCTTATAATATAAATTGACTTTCAAGGCAGTTAGTGGTTTATTTTTGCCCAATACAGTTTAAATTTTTGAGCGATTCTAATTTGCATTGCTAAAATTTATTTAGTACAAATTCGAATTATTTGTATAGACTTGTTTCAGTGTAATTGTGTTAGAAATAATAGACGTTTAGTAATTTCTTGGATTTAATTACGTCCTGATAAGGCTATAGCGAACAAAACGTTCAGGATAGTTAAATTATAGGTAATTTAAATGAAAATAACAAAACCTTCTTTAAATGAGGCATTTAGGACCAAAAGATTATATTGTAAAAAAAAAGATTAAATTGCCAGTCACCGAAATTTCCAATTCCAATTCCAATAATGGCATTTTCCATAGGATAGTTTGCCAGCTCAATCTAATATAATGGCTGATGTTTGCGCAGACGCCAACTTATAAAAAAATTATCTTTAAAATTTATAAAAAAAATACTTTACATGTTCAACAGTTAACCGTTAAAATTTAACATCACACAATAAAAAAACATAAATATTCACGATTCACTTAAAACTTTACTATTAAAGTAATATTTTCACGAAACAACAAAAAATAAAATAAATCAAGTCCTGTGGATATCTACGATAACAGGCTGATGCAGGAGTAAATCCGCCTAAGCGGCCACATCCATCTCTTACAAAGAACACGTCACCAAAATTTAACTATAAGTACAATCCCGACATCTATACAGGTAACCTACCAGTACTAATACAGGTAAATATATTACCTATGTTTTACCTTACCGAGTGTTATAGGAATGTCGCCTAATTTTGGATACCATTTACAATTTATTTAATATAGGAGGTATTACTTTTTGATATTTTTTTTTTATATAACAACATACAACTTATTATAACGAACCATAATTTATTATGAAAAGAATTTTATTACAGTGAATTTTTTACAAAAAAAACACCCTGAAAAAAACGCATTTTTGTGCATTTGAAAAAGGGTTCCTAATATCGGAATTATCCGAATTTTTTTATTAGTAGATTATATAGTAGATCTGGATCCCATTGCTTATGTTTCTTGTTTTTTTTTGCATTTTTTTCTGCAAATAAGAAGTAACTTAATCTCGAATTTAATTATTAAGCAATTTTTTTACGAATACTCTATAGTAGTCCAAACCATAATTTTTCCATTTGCCTTTTAAACGATTTGTGCGACTATCTGGTTTGACTTTTGGCTTCACATAAAAGTAGGTTTCTGTTTACCCCTGCAGGTAGTATCTTAGATACACTACTATCCGAAATTAGGTACTTCTTACTTAAGGGGTCTTTCTACCTTTAAATTTTAAAAATATTTATTTTTTAAACATTTTTTTTATATAGAAAGAAAAAAGGTATCATTGTGAAATTTTGTAATTATGTTTATTTATATTTAGGAATACATTTTTTTTAGATTTTTTTTCCATAAATTTTTGTTGAAAAAAAAACTGGATCGACTGAAAAAAAACGGGATATTATTCAGTATTGAAGTCGCCATAGCCCTATCTAGAAGAAAAAAATTTAGCCAAAAAATAACAAAATGGCTGACGTTTTTCAAAAATATTTAATTGATTTTCAAGAAAAACGTTTGCAATTTTGTTATTTTTTGGCCAAAAAAAATCTTCTAGATAGAGCTATAGCGACATCAATACTGAATAAGATCCCGTTTTTTTTTTGTTAGTCGATCCAACCGGCCAGAATCATGTTTATTTTAAAAATATTTTATAGCAAAAAATGTCACTTTAAAAAGCTAAAAAAATTGTTTTCTTTAAACGTACCCACAAAATATTACAACGATATCATTTTTCTTTCTATATAAAAAAAATGCTTAAAAACTGGATGTTTTTAAAATTTTAAGGTAGAGAGACCCCTTAAATATCAAAAACTTACAGACAAAACAAACTTTTTGCTCCTTTTTAGTCCCTTCATCTACAACACATCGACTTTTGATCTAAACATCGATATTAAATATTTAACGAAAAAAATTGTCTTTGAAAAAGAACACTTTAAAGAGACTTTGACGCATGCCCTTTTTTCTACCTAAAGCATAGATATCTCGGTTATTATAAGAGATACAAGATCGGTTAAATTAGAAAAAAGTTGCCCATTTTTATGCTGATCAATAATCTGAAAGAAAATTTGACCTGTAATTTTTTGTTTTTTACTTGTTTCAAAAAAAAAATTAAAATCCTGAGTCCTATTTTTATTTTTTTGAGTGAAAACCACAAAGTTAGACGTTTTTAACTGAAACATATCATATCATATTTTCCATGGCATTTCAGATGCAAGAGTTACAACACGTAACTTCGTTTTTTCTTATGGGCACTATTTTGGATTTTTATATTTTTGAATACAGTTTTTTTCTGATTACGATATTGTATCAAGCGAGATGATCAAGTCTTACATTTTGAGCCAAACTAACAAAATCATTTTTGTGCAGATTGCTTTGGAAATAACGAAGCAATTAAATCAACGGAGGTTAAGTTTGAAACTGTAAATAT
Source organism: Brachypterus glaber (assembly GCA_958510825.1). NCBI lineage: Eukaryota > Metazoa > Arthropoda > Insecta > Coleoptera > Kateretidae > Brachypterus > Brachypterus glaber. The sequence continues at coordinate 65,483,653 of OY294045.1, read as the reverse complement.
TGTCAATGTGTCATTAACACCTACGCCCATGCGTGAGCTCGGCATTTCGATCTACAATTAGCCGCTCCTCACATTTTGATAATCTAAATGCCGAGCTCATGCATGCACGTAGGTGGTAATGTCACATTGCCAATATTTACACTTTCAAACCTAGCCTTCGTTAATTTAATTGCTTAGTGGTTTTTAAAGCACTCTGCGCAAAAATGATATTTTTTCTTACTTTCACTCAAATTGTAAGAGTGATACATTTTCGTAATCAGAAAAAAAAAAATGTAAAATTCCAAAATTGACCCCATAAGAAAAAAAAATGTTAAGTGTTGTAACGTTTGTTATGATAACAGATTTAAATTTCTTGCAAAAAATTACCTTAAAAAAATTTTGATATTAAATATGGGGATAGCTGTCAAGGTATTTTTAAAGATAAAAAAATGTTAACTGTTTGTTCTTTATTTATTTTTAAGTGTGTTGTTTTTGTCAAGAAATACATAGATGTCTTTGAAAAATGTTCGGACTTACACTATTATCCACAAAGACATGGGACTAAATTAATAATACCTAAACATAAGACCGCGCTATTTGAAAATGCTCCTTTTAATAAATTACCAGGTGAATTACGTTCTGTGACTAATGTAAATACTTTTAAAAGATTAGTTAAAAACTATTTATTGGAAAGAACCATATACTCCCTTGACCAATAAGTAACAAAATTGTTATAATTTATTGCTATCTAAAATAATTTTTATTGTATACTGTTGTAGTTGTTTAATTGTATTTCAATGTTTTGTTCTTTTTTTCTTTTAATTTTATACTATTGTGTTTATTTGGATTATGTATTTATTTAGTTTATGTATTTATTTAGTTTATGTATTTATTTTATAACTATTCGTTATGATGACTAACCAACATGTACTCAGTTTATCTTATTTGGTCAATAAATTACTATTACTATTACTATTACTATTACTATTTCATTTAAAAACGTGGGATTTCGCTCAAAAAAATAAAAACAAAAATCAGGATTTTTAATTTTTTTGCAATAATTAAAAAACGAAAAATGATAGGTCAAATTTTCTTTTAGATTATATATAAGAATAAAAACGCGCAACTTTTTTCTAATGAAACCGATCTTGTATCTCTTATAATAACCGAGATACCAATGCTTGAGGTCGAAAAACGGGCACCCTGTATACCTCATTTGATAACCCTTGGATAGTATATTTATTGGTATAAAAATCACATTTTTGAAAAATTTGGACAGCGCCTTTTGATCCTATATGCCTCAATTGTAGTTAAATTATAGGTAATTTAAATGAAAATAACAAAACCTTCTTTAAATACCCCTTTTCTTTAATGCACTGCTATTTGCTGACTTTAAATGGAGAAAAGCGTAAAAGCTGAAAGTTCGTAAAACTTTTGCTACACGGCAGTCTAGTTTTCTGAAAATTAAATTTACATTTATATTTTACTCAGATAAGTAAAATATATGCAAACTTTTATTTAAATAAAGTTTATTAATAAATAAAATATTGAAATGTTTTAATAAAAATAATATAGGGCCAAAGATAAATCAGTTATACTAAGTTTTAAAAACTCTTGATAAAAATCGGATTGGGGTAAGGGGTAAAATGGGGTAAAAACATTTTTTTTGAAACATTTGTTTTTTCAATTTCATTTTTCGTTTCACGAAAAAAGATACTTTTTTTGAAAAAAAAAAAATTCTTTTTAGTTTTTTTATTTATTTATTTATTTATTTATTTTTTTTTTCGTTTTTAATTTTAATGAACCTAGGCCTATAGGGGAAAGTATTATTTTGTTTGTAGCAGTTTTTTTTTTGCTTAAATCATCAAACGTCAAGAAACATCAGAATAAAAAAAAAAAAAATATTAAAAAACTTAAAAGTTATGGCATTGATGAAAAAGTTTTAGGTTGGTTTGAAAATTATTTAAAAAATAGGTGATGTTTGTTCTACTCCTATAAATAATGAGCATGGGGTACCGCAGGGTAGTAAATTAGGTCCTTTTCTATTTTTGGTATACATTAATGATATTATTCAAGGTATGGATTGTGATCTTTTTGGATTATTTGCAGATGATACGTTAATGTGCGTATCAGATAGTGACACTGATAAGGCCATCCAGAAGATGAACAATCAATTAAAAAGAATAGAAAAGTACCTAAATTGTAATATGCTTAAACTTAATATTAAAAAGAGTAAAGCCATGATAATCACAACTGTGCATAAATATAATCAACTGGATGTAGATAGTATAAATTTAAAAATTTATGGCGAAAGGCTAGAAATAGTAACGGACTAAAAATATTTATGATAAATAATACTTTGAACTTTATAACTCATTTTGAATATATAAAGAAAAAAATTAACAAAAAAAAATACTTTTTTTCGCGTGTTTCTAAAAACTTAAGCATGGCAACCAATATAACTTTATACAAAGAGTTATACAGCCACATTTTGAATATTGTGCCAGTCTAACTTATTGTTTTGGTAAAGGTTATAAAGATGGTTTTGCAGAAGTTACAGAACCGCTGCATGCGCATCATTTTAAAATGTAAAAGAAATACACCAGTTGAATTGATGTTAAATACCCTACAATGGTTCTCAGTTGAAAAAAGACTTAGATGTATGAGTTTGATTTTTATTTATAAAATAGTCAATAATTTCGACACTCCCAAGCAGCAAGGATGTAACTCAAGTTAGACCCATTTTGAGTTATACTCATAGGTAAACGCCTTGAAAAAAGACACACATGGTGGTACTACTCAGGTTTCTCCACAGTCCACTTTAAGCAAAAGTTTACTTAAAATCACTAAAGTAAGAATTTCAAAACTTGAATATTATCAGAAACAAACAGTAAATAAACAATAAATACTTAAACAGTTAAATAGAGAATTTTATAAGCTTTCAAATGATGTATCACATGACTTCCTTTTCCACTTCAATCATTTACCCACCCTTAAATAACAAAAAAAAAATATTTTAGAAATTTAGCTGTCGTGAAAAATTACAATATATGAGTTACGGCTTTGTTGCTTGGGGGTATCTAGCTATTTAAATAATCTAGTTACTTATAACATAGAAATTCACAACTAGACTATCAAATAAGATCACAAAATCAGATTCATATAAATAGGACCAATTCGGCGAGAGCAATGAACAGTTTGTTTTTTAAAGGTGTTGGTGAATTTAATAAATTGCCAAATAATGTTAAAGAATCAAATTCATTAAATCTTTTCAAGTTTACTTTAAAAAATTATATTAGAATGTAGGAGTACTTGTGAATTATATTAGAATGTAAGAGTATATGTATATAATTAGTTTAGGCTTAAAATGTACTTATATACCTACTTTTCAAATTTTTATATATATATATTATAATTATTTTTTTTCACTACCAGCCTAAAAGCACATCTTTATTACTGTTCTTTTCATTGGTAGAAATATTATTTCTCTACCTATGACGTCAGAGGTTCTAAAAATAATGAAATTGCACCATGGTAATTAATGAATTTTTATTCAGCTGTTTTGGCATCTGACGTTTCACTTAATTATTAAATCACGTTGCTATTTACAAGTGTCTTTAGGCACCAAATTTATTTATTGCATGATAAATTCAAAAATATTAACTAAATTAAGTACCTATATTTAGTACCTATAAAACATGTTTTACAAAAAACACTTCGAAAAGTGAAAATCATTGGTCCATCATATTCAACCATAGACTATACAACCCATATATTACCGTAAGGATCATAGATTACTAGAGGTACAACCCCCATATATTGATTTTTGAGGCAATAGATTCTCCCTCACAGTTTTCGCCTGTCCCCTTATTTCTGGAGGAGTACCAGAATCATCACTTTGCATTTCACTTTCCATTTTTATATATTTTATTACACTTAACACGGAAACACTTTCTAACTTAATAATTTTAGCAGATCAGAAAATTTCTGCCAGAAATGTCAAGTTATTCATTTGTTTTTTTAATGGGCGCGAACGGCCAGCATGATATTTTAAATTTATAAGCGTTTTCATTAAATTTTAGTAAAATAAATAAATAAATAAATAGCTAATTAATTGTACTGGTAGTGAAAAAAATACTATATTTTCCACGTGAGTGAAGATTTAACATTTTAGACCGCGTCTTGCGGGCTTCGCGCTGGCGCGCTCATCCCGCAATTTGACGCAGGTCAAAAATGTTAAACTTCTCTCACTTGGTAAATAATGTACTATATAGTATAGCTTACAGATTGTATATTAGGTGTTCCTATTTAAATAAAGTTATTATTATTATTATTAAAAAAAAAAAATTAAAAACCATCTAAAGGTAAATACAAATTACACAAAAAATATTTTTATAATTTATTTTTATGATTATAACTTTTTTCATTATTTGCAATAGACGAAAAAATTAAACCCCACCTAAAAGGTCAAAAAATACACACAAAAATATCGTTTTTAATAACGAGAGAACCGGGGTATGGAGTGTATTAATTTTGGTACGGTTTGCGTTACGTAATATTTGAGCGTTAATGGTATTTTAATTTATTTCCAAAATCAGCAAACGTAAAAGTTTTAGAATGTCACAAGTTGTGAGACACCTAATATATTAACAAGTCTGTCCAAAAAAAAAATCTGATTTGGAAAAATGGGATTTTCAATGTTAAATGATTTTTATTTTGCGGGAAACCAATTACCAACGGTAAAAACATAATGTAAAATAATGTAAAAATACCTTAGCTTATCAAGTAATTTTACTATACTTGACTAGATACTTGCCTGTTTAATTCATGAATTTGTGTGTGTTTATAGTATACATAACTAGTGTGAAAAGTGACATATTTCACGCGAGTGGGAAGGTTTACGAACGAGCCGCCAGGCAAGTGAGGAAACCCCACGAGTGTATGAAATACACTTTCCAACGAGTTATGTACACTATTTTTCCTACGATCCCGAAAAAATATGAAGTTTCTTATTTTTAAATTTTCTAATTTTATTAATTTTTAAAAAAAGCAAAGCACAAAATAATTATAAAGAGAATACAAATTTATATATGTAGGTATATCAAACAGGAAATATGATTTTCATTTAGCTTTAGTTTTCTTGGTTTTATATTTAATACAATACATAGCTGTTTAATGGGTTGCCTATTCCCAAATAAATCCAAACTTGAGTTTACTTATTAAATTAAATTTCTGTGGTTATGCTGCGATATAAGACAGAAAAATTGTACTGTTTTACATTTCATAAGAAAAATACTGTGTATTTTGATGTATTTTTTTGTAATGTTAGGTAACTAAATAAAAAATTAAGTAATTTTTATAAGATCTAGACTGTCTAGACTAGACAGTAATGGTCAAAATAGTAAAGTTATAACTATAGTTTCTATTTTTGACATGAAAATAGAAATATTTGGATTAAAACACTTAAAAGATATAAAAGGCTGTGGTGAAAGGTGGAAAATGGTTTATAAAACAAGGTGAATAAAATTCATAGAATCTACGAGGTAAATATCTAAATAAATTAGGCAAACCTCCATACATAAATTTCACATGAGTGTGATATAAAAATATCAAACTAGTGCGATATGAGGCGTTTTCCAAAGAACAAAAGAGTGTGTTAAATGTCATTTTCATAGAGGATGGTAGGTAAATAGATTTCATTGATTATAAAATAACTGGTGACTTTTTATAAAGCTTTGTAAATTATTTTAAAATTACACAAAATTTTTTAGAATTACATAAATTTACATTATCAATTACAGACTACGTAGTTTTACAAAAAAATTACTGGTAGATTCCTGCTATTTTGCATATTGTTCTACGGAAAATTTTACCAATCGGTCTATGGCAACCAATGTTAATCTTTCTTTTCCTACGATCTCCTATGAAAATGGCATTTATCACACTCTTTTGTTCTTTAGAAAACGCCTTATATCACACTAGTTTGATATTTTTCTATCACCCTAGTGTGATATATGTATGAAGGTTTGACTAATTTAATTTAGTTATTTACCAAATATAGAATTTTATTTACCTCATTTTATGTCATTTTCCACCTTTCATCACAGCCTTTTATGATATAGTTTATGTTTTTCAATCCAAATATTTTTCTTTTTTATGTCAAAAATAAAAACTATGTATAATTAGAATTTAACATATCCACAGAAATCAAATTTAATTCATAAACTATCAAATTTTCCTTTATTTAAAAAATGCTTGTGGTTAGGCAACCCATTAAACAGTATTGAGCTTCCATAATAATATGTTGTATGAAATATAAAACCAAGAAAACTAAAGGTTTCCTGTTGACATACTTATATAAATTTTTATGCTATTTTGCTAGTTGGAAAGTGTATTTTTTACACTCGTGGGGTTTCCTCACTAGCCTGACGGCTCGTTCGTAAACCTTCCCACTTGCTTGAAATATATCACTTTACATACTAGTTATGTAATATACTATTACAGTGTATCTAAAGTTTTTAAAGTAGTATCGAAAAACTCATCCTGTATTACCAATGCAATCCTAATATTACAGATTAAATCTTATAATAGGCCTAAATAATACAAGTGGTATATTAAATAGATATGTTTCAATATTGGTCCCGCATTGTTACAAGAAAATAAATAATAATATTAATAATAGCAATAATAACGTTCCCTAAAGTTTGGGCAATAAATTTAGTCCGATACCATAAAACAAAACATTAATCATTTCGACTCCAAATACCACAGCTTTTGTTCTGCACAATTTGTAATTAACAGTGAGCACTTAACGAATTTTACTCGATATTTGACTGAGAAAACAAATTACCTACTTTCAAATACAGAAATATTTGTTTAACCTGAGATAAACTAGGTTAACCTTTGAGTGACAAGTTCCATTTCATACGAGAAAGGGGGAATATGTATACTTTTGGGGAGAATTTTTAATCCCTTAATCGCGTTTAATTTTCAGCATCAAGTGCTTTAGTATAGTTATTTATTTGCTATCTTTGATATGCCCTGGATTCGGTTTGGAATATATTTTATATTGATGTGCTGTAAAACGACGAACATGTGAAGAATATATTGGATTAAGAAGTGAATTTTTTTTTTCATTTATAATGCTGATGAATTTGGATTTAGAAGCGACGAACACGTGAAGATAAGTTTTTATAAGTAAATAACTTTTTTATATTAATATGCGATAATGCGCATGCGCAAACATAACTACATATTAAAAAACAGGGTTGCCAACAGAACGTATCTGTGGATACATTGAGGAGAAAAAGGAGACTGGGTATGGAATTATCCAGATCACTTCACCCAATCTTCTAGAATAATATAAATACAAATTTATATTGAGCTGGCCAAATTCTATGAAAAGGCCATTGATGAAGAAGAAGAAGAAGAAGAAGAACCATTGAGTATGCTCGCGTATATTTCACTTTTAGTTTCACTTTGACCTAGGTGTTAGAAAGATATCTCCCTTTCGTACACCTAGGTATAAGGTAGATATCGCCTTGTAAATTCCGAAACATCGTATCTGAAAAATGGGAACTTGGGGGAGACTAAAAATTATCCTTTTTTATGGAATTAGTAGGGTAGTAATTTAATATTTGACTAACTTATATGAATAAGAACTTATTCTTGTTTATATGTAATTAATAAAGTTCTAAATAAATACCTTATAATATGTTTAAAGAAGGATAATTTGGTATACCTGTCAAGTGGCCAGTTTTCAGATTTACAAGGCGATATTTACCTTTCTTGTACAAGTTGTTTACTTATCACCTAAATATAAATTTAAAATTAAATAATCTATTGGTCGACATGTTTTTCAATCGCAAAAAAGGGTCACGCGACCCTCGTAACTTTTTAATTAATTAATATTTTAAAATAGGTTTATAAAGAAAAAAAAAGCAACAAAATTTTTTTATTTAGTATTTATAATTCGTCAGTAGCACAAATTAATAGAAAATGCACTTTTTCAGAATTTAAGGGCAATTTCGGGGCCTTGTTGGCATGGATTTGGACTTTTTTTTAGAAGCTTTTGATCAGGCTAAGATTTTGCAGGCTTATTTGTACACTCAAAAAGAAAAAAATATATATATCAAGATTTTTAAATTTTATAAAATTACAAACACTAGGGCTGGTTTTATACGAATTTTAACGATATTTGGGTGATTTTAGGGATTTTAGGGCCCTATAAGTACCCTTTAGGGTTGTCTCTATAAATTTTTACTCTAAGGTTGTTCTAACCAAGACACATAGAAAAGATTAAGTTAGTAAACAATTTTTTGGACCACCCTAATAGTACATTATTTATGGATTACTACAGCTAGGGAAACGTTCAAGTATTACGTAACGCAAATTGTACAAAAATTCATACACTTCATATCCCGGTTCTCGCGTTATTATAGATTATAGAGCCAAAATATGAAATCTCTACAGCCTTGAATAACGCGAGAACGGAGGTATTAGGTGTGTGAATTTTGGTACATTTTGCATTACGTAATACTTGAACGTTCCCTAGGTCTTAATTTAGCCTTGCTAAAATTTATTTTTTTATTAAAAAAATATTTACCATCAAATTAAGTGAATAAAAAGCAAAAAATAAAAAATCTTTAAAACGCAAAGAACAGAAATATAAAAAGAATAGAATTAAGTAAGGGTTTTCAATAAAGCATTGTTAATGTGCGAACAAAGTTAATTCTCTGAGAATTTCTCTCCAAGAATCAAGAGTTCGTTAAAATAAAGGTTTTATAACGGCGTAAAAAATGGTTTAGTTAATAGGTTTATTAAAATGTAATATTAGGTGCATTGTGGTGTTATAAAAAACTGTTTTTTTAAATTTTTTTTTAATAGTTTTTACCGTATTTTTCGATTACTTCTCCCATTTCTTGACGCTAGATTTACTACTGTCAAAAACAATCTCATAAGAGAACTTCAGATGAGGAACCTATAGTCTATAGTCTATAGTTTCTAGCTCCATGCGTTTTCGAGTTATCGTGGTCACAAATTTTCCCGAACAGCACCCCTATTTTCATTTCGGTGAGTTTTATTCACGAGTGAAAGCCAACTTCACAGTAGTTCTTCTGATGAATTGATTGGCCTAGACCGTGTAGCTCCGCCTATATTCATCGAAATAACGAGCGGAAAGAATCCGCACGAAACCAGATTTGGGTTGCAGATAGGAGAAAGTAAAAACAAAAAATGAAATGTATTAGAAACAATTTTTCCTACGATCCTCTATGAAAATGACATTTAGCACACTCTTTTGTTCTTTAGAAAACGCCTCATGTCGCACTAGTTTGATATTTTTATATCACACTCGTGTGATATTTATGTATGGAGGTTTGCCTAATTTTATTTAGATATTTACCTCGTACGAATTTGATTCACCTTGTTTTATAAACCATTTTCCACCTTTCACCACAGCCTTTTATATCTTTTAAGTGTTTTAATCCAAATATTTATGTTTTTCATGTAAAAATAGAAACTATAACGTTACTATTTTGACCATTACTGTCTTGTCTAGACAGTCTGGATCTTATAAAAATTACATAATTTTTTATTTAGTTACCTTACATTACCTAAAAAACATCAAAATACCCAGTATTTTTCTTATGAAATGTAAAACAGTACAATTTTACTGTCTTATATGGCAGCATAACCACAGAAATTAAATTTAGTAAGCAAACTCAAGTTCACATTTATTTAGGAATAGGCAACCCATTAAACAGCTATGTATTGTATTAAATATAATATATTTATAATTATTTTGTGCTTTGTTTTTCTTAAAAATCAATAAAAATTAGAAAATTTTAAAATAAGAAACTTCATATTTTTTCGGGATCGTAAGAAAAATAGTGTACATAATTCGTTGAAAAGTGTATTTCATACACTCGTGGGGTTTCCTCACTCGCCTGGCGGCTAGTTCGTAAACCTTCCCACTTGCATGAAATATGTCACTTTCCACACTAGTTATGTATCTAGTTATCATCGCACAGAAAACTCTTACTGTATGTAGCACATTCCGTAAGCGGATGGAACCTATTGCGGTATATGAACCCTATTACGTTTTATGGCACATTCCGTGATAGGTTTCATATACCGTAATAGGTCATATTTTTAGCAAAATCAACGAAATACAAAATGTACTATAAAATAATAAATTATTAGATGAAAATTAAAATATTGGATCTAAATAAATTATTGTTTTTTTATTAAAATTATGGTTATTATGTAAAATGTAAAAAAAATAATGTATAAAATTTCAGTCGTAGAAAAAGTATAGTCTATACTAAGTGTAAGTCTTGTTACAGAATATACTATTTTTCTAAAATACATTGTTTTGGAGATATTGGCGTTTCAGGTAGTAAAATGTTTTGAACCATAACTCATTTACTTTATCCAATTTTAAAAATTTATTTTTTAGAGATACAGACCTTTAAACTTCAATAAATTATGAAAAACTCAGGTGTATTAATGGTTGCCTATTCACGCAACTTTTCTTCACATAACAAATCCGAATAGTGCCGATGATGCTTGCAACTGTTCATCTAATTCAATCTTAATATATCGACTTACATTAATTAAATTAATTAATATCATATCATTGCGAAAAGTATGTTTTTTGAGGTTCTGTTGAAAATGGGAGCTAACTTTCAAATTCCGACTTCAGATTCAGATTCAGCGGCTCAAAATACAGAGGGATTGACTAGTCGAGTTCGTCGGAGATGCAACTTTTTTAATTTTGTGTGGCTGTGTTCTCTGCAACTAAAAGTCCGATCAAAAAAAGTTTTTTACAAAAGATTTTTATTTTTTTGGGGGGAATTAAATAACAGTAAAAAAATATATGTTTGTACTTAAAAAAACAAAGATGACCTTGAAATGACCTTGAAAACGTAAATATCCGTAAAAAATAAATACGCCATTTTGTTTCCACCATTAAAATAAACAAATTTTGTCCGATATTTTTTTTCTAAAATGCATAGTATTCGAGATATTTGAAAGTTTCAGGTTAAAAAAAAAACACCCGGTATAGACCTTTTAAAACGTAACTACTTTGGTTCCCCATTACAAAAAGAAACTAAAAATGTACAAAATCGAAAAATAAAAAAAATTGTTAACTAGTTAGACCAACCTACTTTTCAATCTGTGTGGCTTTTAAAAGATAACATGCTTTCAGGGAGCGTCATTTAATGCCTTTGATTAATTAAGACATCTCTCAGTTAATCTATATTCTAACTAAGACACGTAATAGCCGTCCTTTTATCAATTTATTAGATTATTTTTATCAACCAATCATCAACCAATCATATAACAAAATTTCTTACCACGTGTTCATTTCTGTCCAATTACATTACAGTTATATAGGGAATTTTCTACTGTGAAAAATTTTAGTGAGAACTGTTGTAGTATTTTGTTTTTAAGTATTTCTCTTTTACAAAAAAATTTCATACCTACAACTAATGAATATATTACTATTTATAATTGTTGTTATTACTTTATTATTTACCAAAAAATACCACAAAATATTCTTTTTATAAAATGTAATGACAGTTTTTCTAGACTTTTTAATATGAGCCTAGCGCAGTACCGCGCTAGTCAGTGTATGAACTATAATTTGCTATTTAAAAATGGACAAAAAAGTTTTATAAAACAATAATTTAGCAAATTGAGAATGTAATTAAATTAAACAAGTCAAAGAATATGCCTGTAAAAATATTAAGATAAGTAATAAAACAATTTATATAATTTTGAGATGAAAAAAATATAAAAGTTGGTTTGACTTATTATAAAACATTAAAAAATAATCCCGAATTACATTTGATTCTTCGAATTATCGGGAAAAATTCAGTTTTCATTCAAATTTGCTGTCGTAATTATTTCCAGATAGCGATTTTTTCCCTCATAATTTTCAGCGTCTTGTGTAATTATATATGATAATCTCTGAGAAAAAATTTAAATCTTCTTTTTTACTAAGATTGAAGCCTATGTAATAAATCTCCCTTTTCACTTGCCCTTGGTGCAGATCTCCTCGAGTACACGCCGTTTATCTCAGTTATGAAATGTCAAAAATTCTAACCTTAAATAATATTATGTTTTCTTTATTAAATAGCAATTTTTTTCTTATAATTGTTTCTGATGATAATGGGAAAATAGATTTGATTTATTCCTAAAAAGACATATGCTGCCATTTTTACGTTGTTTTGCGAAACGAATTGATTTTATAGGCTATTCGAGTTTGTTACTAAGAATAAGTAAGCAAAGTTGTTTTTTTTCTCATTTGCTGTACTTACGTAAGAATATTGGCTTAGATCACCCGAAAATGAAAAATAAAAAAAAAACAGTCAAAAAACAAAAAATCCAAACCATTTTGATTTCATATTTCTATTAAATGACAAATCAAATTGCTCATTTACTTGAAAAATATAGGAATAATTTCTGTTTTGATATGCGTAGCGTATAACTAGTTATTAAATTTAATTAGGTAGTTGTAGGATATTATGTTTACTTTTAAGCACATTATAGAGTACCATAAAATACAAAATAAGTAATAATAATAATATCGATGCCTTAGTTCTAAAGTTTTATATCTCTCAATTCGTTATATACGTACCTACTCTCAGCGAGTTAGTGACTTGATACGCATCAGCACATATTTTAAATTAACCCTGATTTCCAGATATAACAGTTTTAAACTGCGATATCGATATATGCCAGTACGAAAGGTCATTAAAAAAAGTAAATACAAATTTTTAAATTTTTTAAATTTTGTTTTTTGTTTTTCTTCTTCTACTTCATTTTCTTTTTCTCATTATTCTTCTTCTTCGTCATTTCCGTCTCCTTTTTGTCAGTCTATCCTCTCCTTTTTTTCATAACTAAAGATGATGGCTTCTTTTTGCCACTGCCACACCCGAAGATATTATTTAACGCTATTGAAAATAATTTTTAAAATTTTAGCTTCAATAGACAAGGAATAGTATTTTTCATTTTTTATTAACACAACACTTAAAGGAGTGAAGCTTACACAAGTGGTACACCAATAAAACAGAGTCGGACTGGTAGCATGCTGACCTACCAGGCAAAACGACTGTACAAATTTTCAAAAAAATTATAAACGTTCTACTGTACAAGTAAAGCAAAACCGTGATAACATTAATATGTTTTAAGCCTCCAGTTACGTGAGACGGTTTTCTTTGCTTGCATATTTCCTAATTTCGTAAGCCTCACATAAATTTAAAGTTCTCGGATGGGATCGTCACATAATTTTGGGACACTTTTGCGGCACATAATTTTGGGACACTTTTGCGTCACATAACAACAGTGATCCTAGCCGGGAACTTTGTTGATATCTTAAGCGTCACATATTCTGGGACACTTTTTGGGACACTTTTTGGGATACTTTTTCATAACGGTTCCAAAACATATTAATTTCAAAAAAGAAAGACAAGATCAAAGGCGCCGACTCCGGGGGGGCCGAGGGGTCATGGCCCCCCCTGGGATCGTAACAGGGGGGGCCCGGCTCCCCCTAAAAAATTATCTATACTCATAATAAATCTTCGATTTCATAAAAATTTTCTCCTGTGGCAATAAAATTTTCTTATATTTTTGTAAAGTTCCAAATTATAAAACTGGATACTTGAATCTCATATAAAAAAAATTGGAGTTATTGCATTTTTCTAAAACTGTTTTAAACCTAAAATATACTATCAATTTTGTACAATTCCCTACATTTGTTTTAATTTAAGATTGTAACTTTTTAATGTACCTATTTGCAAAAAAAAATTGCCTGCGGCGTCAGGCTTTTTTCTATATTTAGTGATTTAAAATTAAAACTTATTGCCATGGTTGACAGTCATATCTGGTTGGCAGGCATATCTGGTCAATTTTTTGAATTTTGGCGAGACGCCAGATTTTTGAGTTTATTTTTCTTTGTATGTAGACTGTAAACATTTGCGGTGAATATCTTTTTTTTGTAATTTACCCTCCCCCCCAGACTGATTTGATTTTGTGGATCTTCCCCTGTCATATACATATCTATTATATAATTTTGTATTTCAAAATAATTTGCCCCCCCCCCCCTGGGTATTTGAAAAGTCGGCGCCTATGGGCAAGATGGTTGCCGTGGTTACATATCTTAATGAAACTTGTACTGTGCGGGCCCGCGGGGCATATCTTTCCTGCTGATTGTGGCAAGTATCTTTAAAAAGCGTCTCAATTTTTGATAGTTTATTTTTTATTTATTAGACAAAAATGTACGATAGAATTTTTATTAAAAAAAATTAAGAAAAAAACGCATCTTGGGTATTGATGTTGAGAGAAAACAACAAATTAGTTTTAGCTTTTTAACTTTTAAGTTGACCTACCGGAAATTTGGCCAGCGGGGGCGCAGTCCGACACTAAAGTTACATAACCTGAAATAGTTTATGATGACCAAAGCCAAAGAGTATTAGTCATATTTTGTCATCTTTTTTAGCTTTTATCATAGATACACTGGCATTACGTTGTTGTAGAGTAATGACAAACGTCTTGCGGTCGCTTGTAATCAGTGCTGAATTTATGCTACGCTCATGAACGAAAGAACAAGTATGATGATGAGTCTAGAGGGATATCAGTAGGTACGTTTTGTCGGTCATACTTTTCATTCCAGATCGGTTGGAATAAAAGCATCGACCATATTCTCGTTGACGGTTGGTTATTCCGTCCAAACCTTGCATTCAACCGTCAGTGACCCAATCGTTGGAATGAAAAGAGGGTATATCAAATATAAGAAAAATGTAAACGGTTAAAACAAAAACAGTGCATAAAGAAGAAGAAATAGTGGGGCACCAGACTTTACAGCGAAAAAATACCGCGAAGACCATTACCGCGCAGTCCATTACCGCGACAAGCCATTACCGCGCATGTCCTTTACCGCGAAGACCATTACGTCGCAGTCCATTACTGCGAACGGTCTTTACTGCGTATGACTTTTACAGCGAATACCGTTTACCGCGCCATTTTTTATACAATATTTTTGTTTTATGTAAGGGTTTTTCTGTGAGATTGATGGCACTTTGGTTTGGTTAGTTTTGATTTTGGTTTGTATTTTAATTGATAAAGTGGAACGTTTACTAAATGTACCCACATATCTGTGTATGGGTTTTTTATGTGTGTTTTTGTAAATTTATATCAATTGATTTGCATAAATCGCTGATTATAATGAGTTTAGTACGAATCGTCATGTCGATCGAAATAATGATAAGTGGCAAAGACCTAGCTGTATAAACATTTCATATACAGGAAGAAAAAGACTGTTAAAATTATTCCTTTTTGGAGTGCGTAGATTACGACGTGCTTTGTTGCAAGGGGCTTTTCCATACTTTGGACGGAAATATTTTATGCCCACAACCCGGACCCAGCATACTATACTATACTATACTATACTTATCATGTAGAACTGTGATTTTTTTCTGCAAAATATATACTTTTTTTAATTTAATTTTTTTTCTTGGGGTAAAGTCCATGCACGGTAAAGTCCATGAGCGGTATTGACCGCCTCGCGGTAATTTTCTTTGCGGTAATGGCTTTCGCGGTAATGTCCATGCGCGGTAACGATGGCGCGGTAACGGTGTCGCGGTAATTAACTGAGCTTTAAAGACTCCTACCCAAATAGTGCATATGTAATCTCTCGTGAATTTCAAAGATAATTGTTGTTTTATAATAAGTTTTACACTAAGATTATCCAAAAAAAACAAAAATTATTTAAAGGTTATAACCCTCTTCCCAAATGTTATATTGTTATTATGAGGAATCCTCATAATAATCCTCATTGAGGATATCATGTTCAATGTTGTTTATTCTGAAATTTTTATTTTGAAAAATCATTAAAACTTTCAATTTTTGAGGATTAAACTTCGGATTAAACTTTTTCAACTGCAAAATCATTCCGAATGATGAAACAAAATGCTTTCAGTCAGGGGCGTTTTGAGGTTTTTATCATGGGGGGGTGTGGAACTTAAATTTGCCGACTGGCAGAAAAAATTTGGCAACTCAAAATTAAAAAAAATTGATCAACTGTCAACACTTGTGAAATTGTCAACACTTATCGACATAACACTGAACCCCGCAGCACTAGCACCCCAAATTGAAGAGTTTAAAACGTTAAGGTCATTTTTTAATAATATTTTTTATCACTTCACTTTTCTTCACGTTTCTCAAAGGCGGCCTTCATCACTAATAAATGTTGGGGTATTTTGATTGAAAAATATCTGCATACTTCCATACGGTAGAAAGCTATTTAATAATCAGTCCTATAGAAACGTTTTTAAAATAAAATTCAGAAATTTAAAATGATTGCTTGTTTAAGTAAACTATTATGTTATACCCCTAGGCTTCGGGTATGGAAAAAGAATTAGTTTTTTCTCGATTTATGGAAAATTAGTTTGGACAACAAAAATCAAACTTGCCCCCAAATTATGCCTATCGAGTTAGACAATTTGAAAATAGGCCAAATGCACAAACTAATAGTAAACCACTTTTTTAAATATGTTAATATACGCAAAAAAAAAAAAAAAAAAAATGAAAACGCATTCCAAAAAGAAAACTTCGATAAAAAAGATTCTATGGCGCGAAATATTTTAACAAAACGGTATTGCGGGGGGGGGTATAAACCCCTCCCTATCCCATCCCTCCTCATCCCCCTCCCACTTTTTCCCCAGCTCCAACGCCAATTGATGACAGATGCAACTCCAGCATCAATGAGCAAAGACTCAATTTAAATTAATTATATTTTTCACCCCCCAAATTATGACAGATGCAACTCGCATCAGTGAGCATAGACTCACTGCCCCAACTTTCAATTCAGATCAAGTATTTTTTTAGATAAATGAGCCATAGGCTGCGCCTGTCTCTTAAAGACCCAAACAAACTATTGATGATGATGGTATTGCGGGAAGTTTCTGTAACAGTTAAATCAGGTGCGCCATCTCGGGCATAAGTCAGTGACTCGAGATCTGGTTACCAGCGCGCTGCAGCGGATCAGTAGACTGAATAAATGCTGCCCTCTATTTACTAAAAAGTGAGTTACGGGGTAAGTAACCTGGTTAGTTGTCCTAGATAAATAATAAGAACTGAAATTTATTTAATAGTAAAACTTTACAGTTTAAATATAAAAAAATATTTATAAAATATTAAATTATAATTTATTGAAAATTTGCCGACTCACTGCTGAAAATGCCGACTGGGCAATTTCGTGGGGGAGTGTGACACCCCCCCACACCCCCACTTCGGGATGCCCCTGCTTTCAGTGTTGACTGTGACTCTTGAAGGCCAAAGTCCAAACGAAAATAAATGAATGTGCCTTGCCCATCTGCGATAAACTTGCACATGCGCACTATAAATGTTGTTTTTGACAAGTATTTTTTAACCTTAGTTTTATGAGTCAAATAAAAATTGTAAAAAATGCAACAAAAAGCAATAAATATCTACTAAGAAACGTCGAAATAGTTTTTTTTATTATTTTATAAGAATATTTCGAGGTGTGTTTGAATTTCGGGATTTTATACACCTACTTTGTACACCAGGGATTGACCCTTTGCTCTTTATAAAGCAAGAATACAGGCCATGTTCAAAGTAAAAGTCGAAAAATGAAGAGAAACAAACGACGATCTGACAGTACTGACAGTATAAACAAAGTACTAATAATTCGTCACCCCAGTATTGGTTTGGACTTTTTTGGATATACGACAAATGAATACTGGGGTGACGAATTGATTTACGACCGATAGTATTCCACAGCTGACAGAGATGAGTACTGCGCAAGGTCAGATAAATTGCGTTACGTCATTTCAATGTCCCGTTCTGTCACAAAATATTCTTGCGCAGGCTGGACTTTTAGTCCTCTTTTTTTCTCTATGGAAACAACCAGTTATTTTTGTGACGGCGACGTTGTCGCATTAAGTAATGTAGCTATTTAAAATAATTGATGATCTGCTTGGGTTTTAGTTGCTCCGAATTCTTTACAGCAATAGAAAATCCTACATAAATCGCAAAATACACCGCGTATTTTTATTTCTTTTAACTAGAGCACCAGCAATCCATATCTTTCACGTACTTCTTTCTATGAAGAAAAACCGCTTGAATGGTTGTATGCGTATACATACACTATTGCCGTATGTAAAAGTATATACTTTATATTTGAATGAAAAGCTTTTGAACCATTTATGCATATATGGATTTTGCAGGCAAGCGGATACATTTGTTATATCTGGTATCTTGCTTCTAAACTATTACTTACTTTATATTTTTACATTCCACATATAAAAGCCCCACTTTTCTGAGAATTGTCACTATCATATCGAATTATTTCTACATCAAGTACTGACAATGATAAATAAAACCGTCTAATTTAAAAAGCAAGGCAGTTTTTTCCGCTGTTGCCAAATCGCCTCCCATCATTGCCGTAAGCAGTAAAATTCCCTAAACTGTAAGAATAAAATATTTTAAACAGAAAATTATTAAAAAATAAGGTTAATAGTTACATGTTACTAGTAATTATTTTATAAGACCTTTTAATTAAAATTTTTGGTCCACTCGCGGTGCGGCGCGGCGCGGTGCGGAAGCTTTTTTGTGACTGCAAGTATGCGTCATTATCAGTAATTGTGCAAGTGCTTGGTGAGACTTGAATGCCGTGAAGTATAATAAAATGTTTTGTTTGTATTTCAGCAATTATGTTAGTGACGCAGGGAACACTTTTATAAATAAAAAAGTTCTTTAGAATTTATAAAATATTTTAAATTAAAATTTTCCATAGATTTAAGTTTGGTGTCTATTTCCAGATCCGCGGAAAATTTTTAGAATACCTCAGAATTTTCAAAGCAATTTATTTATAAAATATTTTTTTTTCACTACTAGCTTTAGAACATAGGAAACGTTCAAGTATTACGTAACGCTCCTAGGGGGTGAGGGTCATTTTGGAGTGTTACGCCCATGTTAATGGTATAGTAAAATAGCGTTAAAATGATCAAAATTTGCGTTACGTAATACTTGCACGTTCCCATACCATTATTTATCATGTTTTCAGACTGTGAAATCAATTTTCTTCACCTATTGCAATAATTATTTTTTCTCTCCTAGTAGTAGTGAATTTTATAAACAGTTGATTTCTGTCACTTTAGATGTTTCAGTTTTTTTGTGCAATTTTTACTAATTAAACCCCAGAAAATAGCTTTAAATTACTTTTTATTTATTAAGTATAATTAATTATAATTATCACCAACTAATAGCTAAATTAGCTAAATATTATGAAAAAAAAATAAAAAAAAACTAAATTTTTAAATGTCAGTTCAAAGTATTTATTTGAGCAAATGTCATTGATCAAGGCTACTTGATTTTTACGAAAATTTCATGAAATATTTCTGTTAATAATATATTTTATTATATGAATAAAAATAGTTAAATAGTGCTAGTAGTGAAAAAACTAATATATAAACTAGGGTAGAGAAGACTATTATAGCCTTGTACTCTTAAATCCCTTACTGCTACGCAGCTCGGGATTTAATACGCTTGGCTATAAAAAATGTCTTCTCTACGTTGGTATATAATTACTATTAATTAAGTTTTCCATATATTTAAGTTTGGTATCTATATTCAGCGCCGCAATGAAAAAAATTAAAAATCTTAGGAACCAAACACCTTAGAATTAAAAAAAAAAAGTAAAATAAATCTAAAAGGCCAGCGGAGCACAACCCCCTCTCGGGGGGCCATATTCCAGCTTAGCGCTTACTTGTCAATGACAAAATAATTGCACATCCATGAATATGAATCTATTGGAACATATTCAGTTTCTCCTTTGTATTTTATCTATGACATCTATTTCAAATTCTTGTATCGATACACGAATATATATATATATCTAGAGCTTTGTTGAGTATGACAAAATGAAGTGAGTTGATCAAGTTGTAATTTCAAAGTTAACTTAAAACACTTGTAGGCTATAGTCTATAGATACTTCTGGTGCTTGCTTACAGTGCAATGCATTGTAACATGTAATCATCAAACTTTTTGATTGGTTTGTTTTTACACTGAGAAAATTGTTCTACACTAAAAAAAATGTAAATTGGTTGACATAGACCCATACATTGTAAAATTACAGTCAGTAATTGATAATTATCTATGTAATTTTAAATAATTTTATTTATTGTTTTATTTTTGTGTAATTTAAAATTAATTTTAGAGCGCTTTGTAAAATATTACATCACTTTACATTAAATTAAATTTATTTACATATTTATACAAATTCAGGAATTAAACACAATCGAGTATAATAAGATTACTCACAGAAAAAAAGGATTCCTTGAACCAAGGACACGTGTCTTTCGATATGTTCAAAGCAAAAAAAATTGTCTTGTTTCAAGGCTAGTAATTCTGTAAAAATGTGAATTTTTGTTTTGGTAATTTTACTGCTATCTTTTGTAAAACGTAAGCTATAATTATGGTAATTTTTATCCAATATTATAAAATGGGTTTTAATGCAAAATTATTGTACCGACAGGAAGAGAGCTGAGATTTTACTAAACCAAGTAATATTCAGGTTAATTTAATAAATATTGTAAATTCACATTTTAACATGGTGAATTTGATTTAATTATTACTGTTAATACTACTGAAAGATTGACGGACAAATTTATAGTGTTGAATAAAGAGCCCTGGTTTTTCAATGAAGATCAGAGTTCTTCATTTAAGAACATTGACTTTGGTTCATAGAAACGCTAGCCTTAAAACAAGAGAATATGGCTTTGGACATAACGAAAGACACGTGTACTTGGCTCAAGGAATCCTTTCTTTCTATGCTTAGTAAACTAAGATATGTTTACATTATTTTACATTCTATTTTTGCCGTGTATATGAAACTAAGTAAGCCTTCTCGGATGTTTGAACGACTTGAATCAATATAAAGTGCAAACCAGATTAGATTGTTAGAAGTGACAACGAAGATGTAAGATGGCATCGTTAGAGACGGTCACTACATTTACAACTTCCTTTAATAGAATCGGCAAATCCTACAAAATTAATTGCCGGGGGTTGATCTGTGTGAAAATAGGATCTATATTACATTTACTTAGTGTTACAGAGTAATACTAATTCGTAGTCTTTGAAAGAATACAGTTTTACCTGCACACTAAAAAATCAAGTTTGGAGTGTTTGGAGTGTAATCTTTTTAACAAGTTTTAGTGCAAAATTTACTATTCCGAGTATTGAGCACTATAAAGCCAGCTTTCGCTTGAACACAGAGGGCAAAACCCAGAACATAATTTTTACCATTGTTTTATGGTAAGCTATGGGTGTGAATTAGGAGTGTAAATATCATTTACACAAGTGTGAAAATTAACACTCGGCCAAATAATTTTTGGTAAAATTTTTGCAATAATATGATCCAAAGAAATTGAACGATAACACAGACCCACAAAATAAAAAAGGCACCCTGAACTTTTTACCAGACAGGTCTATTATTATATATTTTTCATCGCTGAATCCAAATCCGAAGTCAGATTCCAGTGATTTTTCGAGAAAAATGCAAAAACCATGATTTTTTATAGTTTTTATAGTTTTTTGTTCGGAATTTGTAAAAATAATGCTCATAATTTAGATGGTAAGTTTTTTAGGTTAGGTTCATTTTAAAAAACTTTTAATATTTTTATAATTATGCGTTATATCTTATCCCATTGTAATTTTTAGCTTTTGATAAAGGTCTAATATAGACCGAAACTGTTAAGTACTGAAAAGTGACGATTAAAATTTGCCAAAATTAATCCAAAACGAATGTTTTATTTTTTGAATAAAGTTTTTTGTAATTAAAAAACCCTTGCATGGCTTTAAAAACTGTAGCATTCCAAGAGAAATTTTGGCGATTTCGAGGTGTTTTTTGAGGTTAGGGCCAAATCAATACCCGTTGGGCTAATTCTGGTGGCAGATTCAAATTACATAGGAATATACCTCTTGTCTCCAGATCAATATACTTTTTTTGTTCGGCTGTTACGCGCTGTTTGCGCTGCTACAGTTTTAAAATTTTCAAAATTTTAAGAAAAAAACTAAATATATTTTTTTATGTATTTTGATCTGTAGAATTTAAATTTGAAGTCAGATTAGTTTTATCGTTTTCCGTTTTTTTTATTCTAAAAAAACCACACAAAAACAATAAAAATCATGTTTTTGCATTTTTCTCGAAAAATAACTGGGAACCCCTTATCTGACTTTTTGGACTTTGGATTTGGATTCAGCGATAAAAAATAGACCTGTTTCGTAAAAAGTTCAGGGTACTTTTTTTATTTTGTGGGTCTGTGTAATTTAACAATTTTTAAAGATTTTCTTCAAATCATCCTAATAGGTTGTCATAAACGTTATCCATCCCTTTCCGCCCAGAGTTCCCCTACCTATTTTATTCACAACCATACAGTAAAACGTCTTTTTTGTGCATTATAAAAAGTTGCAAAGTATAACATTTTTATTTACTTTTACCAAGTTAAAAAGTTACTATTTTTCTAACCTTTTTTGGCTTTAGATTTTCCCTATACCTGGAGCGCTATGATTGTCATTGAGAGCAACTTAAACAATAATTTGTATAAATGTAATTATTTTCGTAATATTTTATGTTTTATATGAATTTAAATAAGAAACTGTTTAACCTCGTAAGAAATAGTTATTTATGGTACTAGTGGGTAAAGTAAGATATTGCCCATGAGAAAATTAACCTGCGAGGCGTCAGCCAAGCAGGTTAATTTTCGAGAGGGCAATATCGGTTTACCCATACAAGGTTTTATGCAATAAATACTTAGGAATTCATATTTTTATTAAAAATTTTAATGACATTTACAAGAAAATAATTTGACAAGTGACAGTTGAGTGGGTAAAATAAATAATTATCCACTCAATAAAGTAAAAGCCACGCTGGGGTTATT
This sequence comes from Brachypterus glaber, assembly GCA_958510825.1. Lineage (NCBI taxonomy): Eukaryota > Metazoa > Arthropoda > Insecta > Coleoptera > Kateretidae > Brachypterus > Brachypterus glaber. The sequence continues at coordinate 65,460,707 of OY294045.1, read as the reverse complement.
ATTGAGTTTATCTATTTAAAATAAAGCTGGTAATTGTCTCATTATCTGTATGTATTGGATAAATGTCATTTCCAACTCTCGATATTCTAATTTGGCTAGACTGAGCCATGGCCAAATAGCATGTCTCGAGTTGCAATTGTTTCATTTTCTTATAAGATTAGAAATATACATTTTTTTTAAATCAATTCAACTAGCCACATGGATTGACCCAAAGGCCTTCTTTAACCTAGAATATTGTCACATGGAATAAATTAGCATTAAAAAAGTCCAAACGAAAAATAACTGGAATGATTCATTTATCCCGCCAGTAAGAGGATATACTACCATCCACTTGTTGCTAATAGTATTCACTCATTATCATACAGGATGTTCCGAGAATTCCGTCCATAAATCTAATCACTATAAAGAAGACATCATTGCTAAAGAAAATTAAATGAAGTCCTTAAGTGAATTTTTAGTCCTGAGGCTACACTGTAAATTATATTTCCTGCAATTTAAGCTATCGGTACCAGAATTTTAAATAAAAATTATATATTTTTTTTTTCATTTAGTACTTGTTTCTAAGAAATTACAATTAGTACTATTTATATTAGTATTTTAAATACTCACTACAAATAATAATTGGGCATCTTTCATTTAAGTTTCTTTAAAATTCCATATAAGAAATTTTGTTAATCAAAAAATCACTTTTACGTAATTCAAGTTTCAATCTGTCTAAGTTAGATACTTCAATCAAGCAAAATAAAACATTTGATTTAATGTAAAATTAAGGGAATTATATTTAGTGTTTAATAATTGATAAAGAAAGTAAATGGTATAGTTCTAAGCATGAAAGGAAGTCTCCGACGTAAGGGGGAGGAAGCATTCGCTCTTTCTTCTTTCGGTCAAGAGTATTATAAGTCGTACGTGCCTACATCGGGCCTTGCACTTGAACACACATTCCAAAAATATTTCCCATAGGCGCAGATCCGTGAGTCAAACTTTTTTTATACGTACTTTATGTATACTTTACTTTAGGATGTTAATTTTTTGTAAAAATAAGTGCAAACATTGGGTTATTTTTGACTTTTGAATTTCTGAGTTCTAAGAAGAGTTTTAAATGTGAATTCGAAAAAATTTTGACAAAATTTTAAGGTATTTAAGTAAAGAATTTCATTTACTTCACGCCTGTATATGATAAAATAGGGAAATTCATGCAAAACATTAAGCGATAAAATTACATTTTCATAGAATCTTTAAATTTAAATTTAATACTATTTTGTTTGTCCGTGTTAATTATTATGTAAATGCATTACGGTTTTAATAGTAAATTCGTAGTTAACACAGTAAAGAATTGTTTTAACGAATTAAAGAAAAAAATATAATATAATCCCTGAAAAAAAAATATGAATACCTATTTAAATTAATCAAATTGATTAAAAACATCATAACTTTATTTTGTCCAGCTAGAAATAGATCCTGGGCCAACTGTGATGCAAAAAACCTAGTCTAAGAGTCCTCACAAAAATAAGTTAATGTTTTCACTATAAACGTTGTCATTGTAGTCTTCAGTAATATAAAGCTAGCCACTATTTTGTTTTATTATTAGGAGCAATGTGTTTTGATTTCAAAATTATTTAATATCAGGTATACACTTGACGCTACACCAGTAACGCCTGTCGAAGAACAATTAGATCTTGGCGTAACTATAACCTCTAATCTATCATGGTCAAAACACATTGGCAACATTGTCAAAAAGGCTAATCAAAAATCATTCCTCTTGTTCAGAACTTTCCGTAACCCTTCTCCCAGCCTTATCACTACCCTGTACAAATCCTATAGACCGCTTTTGAAGCATGCTGCTTTGATATGGAGACCACATTTTATTAAAGACATTAAGCTGCTTGAAAATGTACAACGTAAAGCTACAAGATCCGTTCCATCGATTAGGAATTTGGAATATGAAGATCTTCTAAAACACTTGGAAATCCCTTACCTTTCTGATAGACGTACCAGAGGCGATATGATCTTCACATATAGGATTCTCAAAGGACATTTTGACGCGAATATAAGTAACTTAGTCAACCTAAACACAAGTCAGCTGTGTGGTCACCCATTAAAGATATCCAAGGAAAACTTCAAAACCACTGTTAGACAGAACTTCTCCATTAGAAATGTTAACCCATGGAACGCCCTACCCAGTGATGTTGTAACAGCCACTAGTGTTAACTCATTTAAGAACAAATACGATAATTATAAAAAGTCTGTCTCTGTTTAAACTTTTATGTCTTTCTTTATATGTATATATATATATATATATATATATATATATATATTTGTTTAAGAGCTTTTATAGGTTATCCTCAGCTCTTTATCTAAGTGTAATAATAATAATAATATCGGTTACATTGTAACCGTTACAATAAATCTAGGTTAAATTATTATTATCAAATACCTAATTGACTAATTGAAATTGAGTAGACCATCGTATATCTAACGAAAATTCGTATTCGTAATAGTAACGTTGCCATTTAAACACAATGATATTTCATTAGTGGTAGATTAACTTGTTACACCCCTTTACATGGTTTGTTAATTTAATTGACGAGTGCCACTTAATATAGGGTTTCGGCTATAAATTGCTGTTTAATATTATTAGAATTGATTAGCTATAAGTTATAGTTCTAACCGAGGCGACGTCAGTTTTTCTTACATTATATTTTGCTTAAAGCAGATTTTATCTAAATATGTATGTCGGTTAGGGTGGGCAGGACCTACGGAATTATTTGGGCTCCACCCCCCAAAATTTTTCCTTTAGGTGAAAAGACAACCCTGATTTTTTTCAAAAATATTTAGAGGTCCCGCCCGGCGCTTTTTATTTTTTTTAAAGATATACAAACTTTGATATTGGGCGTTTATGGAACAAAAAAGTGTTTCTGGATAATAAAGGAATATTCTTGATTTTTATGCCCCTCTACTAACGGTTTGTTTTTTGAGTAAAAACTAACACATGAGGACCTCTAGAGTGTGATTCGCGGAACAAGGAACTCTCTTCTTCTATATAATTTTATATTTTTCCTAGAAAGTGCTGGTATATACGTAAAAATAATACCAAATGTGCTATTTTAATAGCCTGTTTGCCCGCTTTCTCATAACGTGTATTAATAAATGAGTAATTAATACACTAAGTATATATTTGACAATGACTTACCATGACAATAGTTATTTATGGTACTAGTGGGTAAAGTAAGATATTGCCCATGAGAAAATTAACCTGGCGTCAGCCAAGCAGGTTAATTTTCGAGAGGGCAATATCGGTTTACCCATGAGTGCCATACAAGGTTTTATCCAATAAATAGCTTAGGAATTCATATTTTTATTAAAAATTTTAATGACATTTACAAGAAAATAATTTGACAAGTGACAGTTGAGTGGGTAAAATAAATAATTATCCACTCAATAAAGTAAAAGCCACGCGAGGGTTATTATTGAGTATCTATTTAAAATAAAGCTGGTAATTCACGGAAAAAAAAATTATAGCTAGGAGCGCTATAACACACATACCAAGCAAATTATAATCGCTTATTATATAAATACAAGGCTTTCTCTTACAATTATGGCAGTCAGTGTAAAAATTTATATGAAATACTTTAATTGTTTAGTGAATAATAAAATATAACAAATAGTATGGCATTTATAGCTTAAATAGATTTAATTATTGTCCGTGCTAATAATTTTTATAATATAATAAAATTTCTGTAAATTTATAATAGTGCCTGTAATAAATATAATCGTGTCTGTAATATATATAATCGTTTCCAATTTATTTTTAACATTATTAGTTATTGTGTCCCTTATAATCTATAGCTTAAATCACTATAATTTGCCACTGTTACCAAATATCTTATAATGTATAGCGCAGAGCCCACTAATTTCTTTCCGTGTTGTCTTATTATCTGTATGTATTTGATAAATATTATTTTGAGTTATGCCAAGTGGCTAATCAAGTCCATATAATGCGGGGTAGAGGTGTTATGAAGTAGGAATGTTTCGGAGTAAGGGTTGTTGTAGGGTAGGAGTTAAGAAGTAGAGAAATTAAGAGTAGGGATGTTAGTCTGCCCGCTACGGTGCCTAACATATCAAAGCCACACACAAAAAAAAGTTTCCTAAATCAAGACTGTTGATTTGTATATAACGAAAGAATATATTCTCTGTTAATGCATATCCAACCCATATTCTTATCCTTTCATATTTAAAGCAAAATTTTGCTTCAAATAAGAATATGAATACTACATAAGAATATGGTGTGCATTAACGGAGAATATATTCTCTTCTTTATACACAAATCACCATACTGTTGATTTAAGAAACTTTATTCTATGTGTACTTGGTTTCTGCAACTGACGTTAAACCTGTTGCGGGGAATATGTCTCTTAATGCGAGAAATTGGAGGGAGAAAACTAGGGAGCAGCTTTAGCTTGATTGATTGATTGATGAAGAGAAACAAGATGAGGATTCGTACCTCAAACACTGCGGCCACTTGCGGGCCTATTGTGTTCTTCTTGGGTCTCTTGCTAGTTAAACAGCTTTAGCTTGAACTCAGTGCAAACTTTACACCCAAAAAATTATTTTTATCATTATTTTATGCCAAGTTATGGGTGTAAATTACGAGTGTAAATATCACGTGAATGTAAAAATTGACACTCGGTTTTCTTACCACTCGTGAAATATTTTTTACTGTGTGGCTATATAATGTCCAGACCTTCTTTCAGAAGGATCCATCGTCAGTTTACTTTGTCAATTTAGTTCATTTAAACTTTTTCTAGAAAACAGTGTGTCGGGTAATAGAAAATAGGAATAGCAAAAATATCAGAATGTACTAGCAATTAAGACATTTTAAAAGGACTGAAAATTTTCAGAATACATTGATATTGGTTTCCTTCGATATCAATAAGTTTTATTATATAAGTGGTAATTTAATTTCTTAAATGGATAAAATAAATCTGGCGGCGCGTTTCCCATTGAACAATTTCTATATAAAAGCAAGCTGGCGCAAAAGTCGGTAGCAATAATCCGGGCTATAAAACAAGCTGAAGCTGAAAAACCATTAAAGGAATCAGCGATTATCTGTATCGATTTTACGTCTAATCGAGTGACCCGTGGCCTGTATACATGCACCCCACACACACTTGAGTCACTCCATCTAGCTAAGGGTCTGGAAAACGTTCCAGCGTTTGGGAATAGGTTAAAAAATATACAGTTACAATAAGGTGGGTAAGCCAATTTTTGCCATGTTAGAACAGTTTATTTTTTACTGCATTCAAATTTATTTGTAATCCCCTGAAACTTTACTACATTAACAATAAACATATATTTATTCTAATGGATAAAAAATAAACAAACTGCTTTTGCTTTTTAAAAAAGATAGCATACTGAAAATATTAGGAACCCATGCCCAAATATTTCCAGGATACTGGCAATAATAGTAAAGAACAAACTTACAAAAAATTTACAAACTAATAAGAAAATATTGTGGCACAATAACAATTTCAGCTGTTCTTATTTGGACATGTCAACATTTTTTGTCGTGTTTTGAAGGTTTAAAGCTTGAAAAAATTAGAAACATGTGTAGAAATGGAAAAGGAAAGACATGTTTTGCTTCCGAGGATGGGGATTCCATGGTTCACACAAGAATGAAGACATGTTTAATGTTACATGAATAATTTGACATTGACTGGCATAGCATGTTGTAGAATGGTGGTATAAAACATAGAATAGTGGGATTCATTTTTAATGAAAGGAATGGCTTTTATTGGATGCACCTTCCAAATTTTTTGTAATATTTAATTGTCTGTGGTATAAAATACCTTTGATATATTAGGTACCAAAATGACAATAAACAATACAATACACTTAAATAACATAACATTTGTCGTTTTTAGTAAGCCCCACTCACCTATCGATTAAAATATCAAATTGGCCTGGCGATTCTATTTGCATAAAAAGCAGTACCAAGATTTAGAACTCTCTGATCTCTTCTTCACTTTCTCTTCTGGTTGTTTTTTGTTTTAATTTTCTTGTTGTCAGCTACTTTGCATGGCAATATTAGGAACACAACTACTTAGACAACAATCTCCAAATATACCTTTTCGCTTCTTTATTGATTGAAACACAATATGGGCCAAGCAAGTGCATGTTTGTGCCTAAGGACGTAAGTCCTTACTCTGCAATAATCATTACTATCCAGCTACTAACTGGATACAGATACATCATATTTACAGGCATCTTTTCTATATAACAGATATACTGACAGTGCCATTTATAACACAGAGGAAGAACTAACACTTAAAAGAGTGTGGAATATTAGGAACATGGCAATAATTGGCTCACCCACCTTATAATAAATGATCAAAAAAGGGGGAATTTCTGACCCATCTAACGCATTTAGAATATGTTTGGATTAAATACAATAAATTTAGCTACAGGTCTGTACAAATGTTATACGCTCTTTGATCTCTTATCACCACAATGATTTTTACCAAAAACTATTTCAGCTGCATTTTGAGAATAATAAAACAAGTGGTGGTATTATGTAATACTACGCATTCCATTATATACTATTCATAGTGGATAGTATATTGCATTTTCCCAAATACTTATTTTACGCAAGTTAAAATGATTTAACTAAAACACAAAACAAATAAAAAGTAACACTAATATATGAGCTTTTCTGGGATGAACCTCAAGCCTGGAAACTTTCAGATAGAACCGGTTACACAGACATCTACACCAAGAGTCAACTGTTGAAATTTATTTTCTCGTCAAGTGTGCCCTTATAACTTTGTTGTTTTTCAATGGATGTTTCTTTTTTAATCAGGCAGATTGATTTTTGTCTAAAAAATTATGTCAATCAGATATTTCCTTCTCATTTTTTCTATTTTTTTTTTTAAGTTAAAACCCCCAAAACTTTTTTGTTTTTGGGGGAATTCTTTTCACAAACAATATGGATCTTTCTCTCATAGAACTTAATTTTTCCTGAAAACGTCGAGTGGATCAGATGATTCGTTCTGGAATTATCGTGCTTACAAAAAACGTGACATTTTAAAAGTTTGGATTTTTTTTAAACATATTTGTATACAAAGACTGTTTGTCTACGACGTTTTTTTGGCAATTTTGGAAAATTTAAAAGTACCGTGTTATAGTATTCTCTTAGACACTGTGAATAGTTTAATAAAGCAAAATAAAAACCCGATAATACTGTGATAGCCAAAATCCTATATATGAAAGCCTATACCCGAAATCTAATAATAGGATTGAGAAAGTTTGATCGGCATGAATGAATTAATTAATTAAACTACAAAATATCAAAAATTCTCTTTTACCGGAAGCTAAAAACCCTATTGTGGTACACGGTACACTTTATCTGGCTTTCTAGCATATACGGTTTATGGATTTGGTACCACGCTTTTAACTGCTCTTTTTTCATACATACTTATAGAACGAGTAATTCAGCAGAAACGCCGCTAGATGGAAAGACTCTAACACACTCTGCCTTTGCTTGTTGCCCATTACTTTTTTCCAAGATTTGATTTGCCCTCGGGTTATCTATACAGGATGGACCCAAATCCTGCAGATTTTGGCAGATAAGATGGTTATCTCAGAAAGCCTTACTCTATAATGTAAATGGACTATAATCTTATTATTATAGTATAACGTGAATGGATTTAGGCTGATGAGATTTACTTTATGAAACTATTCCCAGCATGTAAATTCTAGAATAGTATACGGTACACTGAAAAAAATATTTTTGTAAATATACTATAAAAGAAATTAAAACTGCTATTATAAATAAAACAAATATAAACAACGATTGGAAATATATTATGGTAATTTTACTCGTCTCTTATGAATTTTAAGTATTCTTTTGTAATATTATCAATACATTGTGAAAATTTTAACAAATGTTTTGTAATTTTAAAAAATAATTTATTACGTATTTTTACATAATCAATAGTAAAAATATATTACGCTAATAAATTTACTTTGATAGTGTTTGGCAAAAAATAACCAGCGATAGTTATAGTAATTTTACAAAATATTTTTTTCAGTGAGTTTTGAATTTCCCATAATCCCCAAAAAATGCCCTAGACAAAAAATTCTTGGATAATTCTTAAAAAAGTTACGTTAGAAGCAGTGTAAAAAAAGTTTGTTATGTACTTTTGCCAACAGCTATAACTGTTTTAAAATGTGTTTCTTTCTTAAAATCTCTAAAACATATACATACTTATGCATATAAATAAATACAAAAAGGCAAAATATTTAATAAAATACGTTTGATCCCGAAACTGTTACAAAACTTGACGTTTCTGTACCAAAAAGTATTCATTAGGGCATAGAACTGTCAAAATTCAATTGTTTTTGAGGCATGATTGAAACGGCCTTCTTGATCACCTAATTGTGCGGAATTATTGTTTTTTTAGGGGGAGTAGGAATAATTATTTAAATTTTTTATTTTAACTCATTATTTTAATCGTGGCCATCTTAAAAATATTGTGCAATGCAGGTGTTATTTTAACACGTTCGCTAATAGGGGCATATTTTAATTTCGACAGACTAAGTATAAGTACAAACAAGACACAACTACTAGCCCACACAAGTCCTGGACTTTGGGGATGCTTAATTAAGTAGAATACTACGAGGTTAAACAAATATGTAAAAGGCACGTACATATTTACTAGCTAACTAAGGGTATGAACCAAGCGTCCTTTATATGAGCCACACCTTCCAACAGAGCACATTAAAACCACACTCTTAGATCGTTGCTTCTTAAGCGGCCATTTAATACAGTAAGATCGTCGGCTCATATATGAGACATCGGTCTATTTGACAAATTGTCGTGGCTCATATCGCACTATGAGTACAAGACCACCATAACTCAAAATCGATAAATTTTTTAATCTAAAACAATATAATAGAGCAAAAATCTCAAAATATATAACTTTTGAGTTATGGTGGTCTTTTACTGTGCGATATATGAGCCGCTTGGTAGCGAACTTGTAAAGCTTCTTTTCCCACTGATTATATTTATCTTTCGTACCGCAGGCAAAATTTTCAATTCTTTTTAAGGTTAATCGCTATAAATAAGCATTTAACAAACAGAAACCTACAAGAAGTGCCACAAGATTTTTTTGCATTTTGTGAGATCAAAAGCTAACAGCAAAAGGGATTGGGCCCCATGCATAGTTTTTTAAGCTCAAACGCTATAAATTGAAGAACTATAAATTCTTATTAATGTGTTTTATTAATAATAAAGTAATATCAATTTTTTTATTTTTAATTATTATTGTACGTATTATTGATTTTAATATAATTTATTTTAATTTCTAAATATTAATTTTATTTTTATTAAATATTTATTATGTTTTATACTGCAGAAATCCAAATTCCCCATTGTACGTTTGAATTTTCCAACATCCTCGTGCAATCAGAGAAACTCTTTTTTTACTGGACCCCCCTTTTACGAGTTTCGTAATACCTCTAGCATGACATTCTTTCTAGCAGTGGAACACAAATAAATATATACTAAGTAAGTAATTCCAATTTTAAGTCAGATAGGCAGAGAAAGTTGCTCTTCACTAAATTTTAAATTAAAATTCAGGTTGCTTAGAAGAACTTGTATACCAAACTTCCTTCAGAATTTAAAAATATCCCTCTAAATAACTGCAAAAATAAACTAAAAAAGTTTTTAATAGATGCAGGCTTTGAGCGTGTAAGTTCCATGATAGGCATATATGTTTTTTTTATGTTTTTATAGGTACTTTTAATTAATTTTTTATGCATTATAAAAAGTGGCAAAATCTATCATTTTTTTTACTTCTTTTAAAGTTAACATTTTGAACCAAGGTTAGAAATTAATTCACATCTAACCTGTTTTTTGGCTTTTGGTTATACCTTATAATTTGCGAATAAAATAACCTATCATTTTTGTTTATTTCTACCAAAAACAATAAGAAATAATATTATTTATATATTATATGGTTCATACCGAGAATGATAATAGGAAATAACAACGAGCCACTTATTTAAATTATTATTTAGTTGAAATTTATAGTGACCTTAGAAATCTGAAAAATTTCTGTATAAGATTGTTTACAATGGCGAATTTTACGAGGTAATCTGTTATTTATTTATGCTTGTGAATAAAATTCAGTTCTAACCACATATGAAAATGACATTTCCAACTCTCGAGATTTTGATTTGGCCTAGGCTGCGCCTCTGCCACATAGTATCTCGAGTTGGAAATGTTTAATTTTCTTATTAGGTTAAAAATATACTATTAACTCTAAGCTTTGTGAAATATTTAAGTTGTCCCACTATATCCCTGTATCACATTGTTTTCCTACATATTTTAATTACTATCGAGATAATTATCAGTAGTTATATCACGATAGTATGAGATATATAATATTTCACATATATGGTATAGATTTTGAACTTCCTTTGAAGACAAACTTTGCTTGTCTAGACTATAAATTTGAATGAAATACGATGAGTTTAGTTTATAATAATATATTTTAAAATTAAAACTTTTAATAGTCTTATTTGTAGCTCCACACATCGCTCTATCTTAAATGTTTGTTTAAACAAAAATAAGTCATTAAAAAAAATATAGAAATAGCCATAAATTTTATGTCAACTGGGGATACTCTGGACCCATGTATACTTTAAAGATAATTATAATTATACGTATATTATAATTATCACTTATTATACTCTGGACAGCGCGCATTTGCTAGGAAGCAGTTTAACGGCAGTTTTGAATTTCCCAAAATTGTCAAAAAGAAGTCCTGGTCTAAGAATTCTTGGTAATTTTTTTAAAATAAAGTATCTTTAAAGTTTGTATATTCACAAGCATGTTAATTACTTAAATCAAATGTTTTGCTTGATTGAAGTCAAATGCTTATCTTACTTAGATCAATAAAAGGTATTGGTCCGACATAATAGGTTAAAACTTAAATTACATACAAGTTCTTAGTTTATATAATAAAATTAATTGATTTGTGTTTTAAAGAAACTTCATACTGATTACACCGGTACACAAAAAAAAAATCTCGAGTGCGGTAGACCAGACTAGTTATATCTTACGTATTTTGGGTCGCTGAATCTGAATCCGAGGTCAGAATTTAAAAGTTAGAGTTTAAAATGGCGGATCCAATATGGCGGATTAGATTTTTTAAAGTTGCTCGTATTTGCTTGTTTTACAAAATTCAAAATGGCGGATCCAATATGGCGGATTAGATTTTTTAAAGTTGCTCGGATTTGGTATTCGGTGGTTTTTGGGCTCGCTGATTCCGAATCTGGTGACAGTTTTGTAAAATGCAAAATAGCCGATCGAATATGGCTGATTAAATTTTCTGAGAAACTAAATTATTTGTGACAAATAAATTTTATTTCTGTCAAATAAACTATTTTGTTCCCATTAATAAATCATTTTGAAATTAAAATATTTATTTACATGAACTATTTATTTATTTGACTTGAATAAAATTTATTACTCACAACCAAATAATTTAATTGGCCATATCCAAATAAACCTAAATTATCTTTTTTATCAGTGAATGAACTTGAAACAAATTATTTTTTTTTAGGGAAATAGCTTTATATCAACTAACTGATAACTCTTCTCTCTAGAATAGGCATTTCATTCGTAAAAATTGACAAAAACGTCGTCAACATAAACATTTCTTCCGTCCTATTCGCACATCTTTGTTCTAATAGAGACAACAATGCCAGTTACCGGTAATTGTTATTGTTCCAGCCTGAATATACCTACTATTTTTTTACAAACAAACAGAGATGTTGGCGATAATTTATATTAACGGTATGCGTATTCTAGAGAGAAGAGTTATTAGTTCGTTGCTTTATATCAAATATTTTTATTCTTGCAACAAGTATTGGTGATACAATACTTCATATTAGAATTATTTTTCTCTTTGTATAGATTTAGCCACTGCACACGGCGAGCTTGTATCAACTTTAAAAGAAAAGTCCTTGGACCGATTAGATTTTTTTAGAGCAGAATCACCAAGTTGCCAGCCGAACTTAAGGACCTTCCTTACGAGAGCAGACTTCAACGACTAAACCTTCCTACCCTCCAGCAACGCCGTTTACGTGGTGATCTGATTGAAACCTACAAGATAATCAGCAGTCACTATAATTGTGATTTAAAGTTGATCCAAGCCCACCGTGTACAAAAAGATTATTAGATTTTTCCCTAAGAAAAAAATAATTCAATTAAAAAAGAAAAATAAAATAAAAATAATCTAATACGAAAATTCATCCTGTATACAGAATTAAGCTCTCCTGATCGAATTGTTATTGTACGGACTCAAGTGCAGAAGCAATTAGTGTTAAGTAGTGGACTTGCAGCGGTTTAATGTGTTTTTCAGTTAAAAGTAGGGGAGATTAGGGCTAGTATTACCGCGGGTAGGTTTTAACACCCACTCTTTAGAACTAAACACTCTTTCTGTTTAAATTTTTGTCCTTTGTTCCACACGTACAAAACTATAGATTAACCCTATATTCCACACGTATAAAACTATAGATAAACTTTCCCTTTTTTATATGTCCTTAATCAAATTATTTGAAGTGGTTGTAATTATAGGTTATAGGACCAAAATAAATGCTTTTTTTAACGTAAAACCGCCAACGTTTCGAGCACCTTATAGGTCGCTCTTCTTCGGGGATAAAACAAGGTTTATGAATTAGAACATACAGGGTGGCCCAAAAAAAAACGGACACTTTTTAAACCGTTATAACTTTTTTGCCTTTTGACCGATTTATACCAAATTTGAAATAAATATACTAAAAACATGTAAGATTTGAAAGATAATTTTATTTATTTAAAGTATTATCATATTGTTCAGTAATAAAGCTTTTTCCGAAGGGGTTGTTTTAAAGCGTTGGGGATTAGAGCAAAATGTATAATATGAAACTTTCTGACCTAACTATGTTCAGTGATCTTTCTTCAATAGATGAGTATGTTTAAATTTAAATTTAAAATTGTAGTTTATTTTTTATTCATATTTTTCCGAAAGGTTACATATTGCAGTAAATTGATTTTTAAACGTAAAAAAACCGATTCAGTAGGCTTGTTATTTATCTGACATCTCTCAAAAAATAATCTCTTAATTTAAAAAGTATTAAAAAGGAACAAAAAACTGAAAAAATGTCGAATTACTTTAAAAATCAAGGAGAAAAATGTGAAAGCTGAATTATATTTGTATATTTTAAGAAAAATGGGTATTAAATAACACAAAAATTATAAATGGCGTATGGAAATTCGAAAATTTTACTACATTAACATGATAAATAATAAATCGCTAAATTAAAACAAGATTTAAATATTTGCTAAACGAAGAAAGAATTTAAAGAAGAAATATATTTTTATTACAAATTAAATTATATTAAACACTGTCTTATTTTTTAACAATAATATAAAAGCACATTATGGTACAGGATCTTGGTTGGTTATTTGTAGTAATAATTCCATATTGGTTTACAAAAATTCCCATCGTCCTTTATTTTAAGTTAAGCACTTTTTTTCGTTTTGACAAAAACTAGACTTTATTGTTCATCTTCTTTAAAATATATATCCATCACAATGCACTTTTAATACGTTTTTCTTAGATTTTTTGATCGGTGATTTTCAATATTTTTAATTTGACATACTATTTTTTGAGACATGTCAAAATTACTTTTAGATAACCGCCTACTTAATCATTTTTTTTTTCAAGCTAAAAAATCCATTTAGCCATCTGTATCCTTTCGAAAAAATAATTATAAAAAATAAATTACAATTTTAAATTAAAAGGTAAACACACAAAACTATTGAAGATAGACCATTTAACATACAGACGAAAAGTTATCATTTTTTAAATTTTGCTCTAATCCCCATGGGTCTAAAATAACCCCTTCGGAAAAAGCTTTCTTACTAAAATATATAGTAATAATTAAAATAAATAAAATTATGCACCGAATCTTACATGTTTTGAGCCTATTTATTTCAAAGTAAGTAAAGATCGCTCGAACGGCAAAAAAGTTTTAACGGTTTAAAAAGTGTCCGGTTTTTTTTGGGCCACCCTGTACATTAAATACATAAAAAATGAATAAAATAAAATTTGGACGTCATGATTAACCCTATATTGCACCTTTTTTTCATTTGGAAACACAGAGCATTAAGTCCCCTGAATTATTTAGAAATAAAAATACAAACTTTATGGGCACCTAGTTTTCATTTAGGAACACTGGTCTTCAAGTTGGAGTATGGATGGATTGCAGTATCTAATATTGCAGCTGATTGATAGGCACTTCTGTGATTAGCTGGAGTGGAATTTTGGTTAGGGTTGGTTTGTGTTTAAAAATGTGCTTTGAGTTCTAAGAAATTCTAAAAATTATTTTGTTCACAACCATTTAGTAATTGTATAATTACATATATACATAAAAGTTGGAAAATGAATTATTATTAACTGCGACTTCCCAAAAAGTTAAAAACACCTTCTTTCCCTCCTTTGGTCGGGAAGACTCCTCTAGCTAACTTCAAGTATGTTACTCATCAAAAACTTGAATTTATCGACCTAAATTTTATGACAAAACAGTTGCATTTATTTTTTTATGCATTTATTTTTTTATTTATTCATTTATTTATTTTCATAATATAACTTCACATATAAATTTAAGTTATTTTTTTGGCATTTACGAAAAATAAACAGTGACTATTTAAAACTTTATAGGTTATTATGTTACTATTTTTTGCTTAAGTTAAACATGATAAACTTTAGTTAAAAAGGAAAATCATTACAGTATGCTACCTTCATAAGCTGAAAGGTCCTATCTGTGTGTGTTAAACCTATGTAGATAGGACCTTTCAGCTTAGCAAGGCAGTATGAGGTACCTAACTTGATAACAAATAACCAAAAATAGTTTTAAAGATAAATTTTAAATTATCTTGGTGGCCAATCATTTGTCGTATTTCTTTGGTGTATCCCTACTATAATCAAAAAGCTTTAGCTAGTGTATAAATTTAAATTTTCTGTTTTTCTTCGTATTTTACACGGAAAACTATAAATAAATAGTTTATTTATTAACTTAATCATGTTTCAATAAAAGTCTGCTGTCACAACACAAAAAAAAACAAACGTACTCAAAACCAAAAACAGGTGCTGCCCTCTATAGCTAAAATAACGAAGTAACTTAAGCATTTCTACTAGTTTTTAAATAAAAATATTTAAATGCATTAATTTATTTATATTGAATAAATATAAATGTTTTAAGATTTTTAATTAACAAAAAACAAAGTTTATTTTATTGATTTCTATTTATTATTCTATATTCAAAAAGCAATATTTGTAACAAACTTCATAGCAACTAAACTTTTCAATATGGCATCAAAATTTAAACAGTTTTTGTAAATAAGTTTATTGTTTTTACAAACAAAACCAAACCAAACCTTGGAGCTCCGCTACGCTACGCTCCTCGGTTAGTATTTAGTATTTATACTCGTTTAGAGACCTTTTTTAAGGTATTTTACACCACGCTCCAGCTTGATTATCAAATTTTCAAAGCTTCTAACTGCTCCTCCATAATCTTCCATGCTCGTGCCATATACGCTGCATCATTTTTATTGAAATATATTAAAATATACTGTATAAACTAATTCCCGAAGGACAAATGAAATGTTGAACCGAGGTTTGTATACTATTTTATTCACAACCATACCTGTTTTATTTACAATAATTTGCCTTATTTCTTACTAAAAAAACTGTTTGAACTTACTCACAACTTACTGTACTCACTCTAATATTGTAACCAATGCTTAGTAGTCTAACTCAAAATTTACACAACACACTTTTGTTATAAGAAAAGTAATTTCTTTAAAAACAATAAACTTATCTACAAAAACTGTTTGAATTTTGACGACATATTGAAAAGTTTGTTACAAATATTGCTTTATGAATATAAAATGATAAATAGAAATCCCTCAGGAAATGAAACAGTTCCCACCTCGGTATGTAATGTACTATTGTTGGTTACCACGTATAATTTTTAAGCAAGTAGATATTAGTATTTTTTAGTTTTGTATTCGTTTTTGTTGTTCCTTATGTGCACAAGGTTTCCAAATAGGTTTGAAAAAAACGTATCAATATTTTTAATATATAAAAAATCAATATTTATAATTATGCAACTCAAAAGATGTATCATAAATATTTTTTTGTTGAAAAATAAAATTGTGTAAATTTTGAGTTAGACTACTAAGCATTAGTTAGAATATTAGAGTGAGTACAGTAAGTTGTGAGCAAGTTCAAACAGTTTTTGTAGTGGGAAAGAAGGTAAATGATTGTAAATAAAACAGGTGTGGTTGTGAATAAAATAGTATACAAACCTCCGTTCAACATTTAATTTGTCCTTCGGGAATTAGCAAACCTTGGAGCTCCGCTACCCTACGCTTCTCCCTCAGGAAATGAAACAGTTCCCACCTCGAAATGTAATGTACTATTGTTGGTTACCAAGTATATTTTTTAAGCAATTATATATTAATATTTTTTAGTTTTGTATTCGTTTTTGTTGTTCCCTATGTGAACAAGGTTTTCAAATGGGTTTGAAAAAAAATTTATCAAAATTTTTAAAATATAAAAAAATTCGATATTTTTTATTATGAAAGTCAAAAGATGCATCATAAATATTTTTTTGTTGAAAATTAAAATTATGTGCAATAAAGGTTTAATTAACATAAATACAACAAAATAGTTTAGCATATGCGCCAACCACAAAATGTGATTTATATTACAACTTCAAACAAATTATTTTATAATGTACTTCCCAAAATATAATTGCTTTGATCTCGAAGGTGTACTTTATTTATTTATAATCTATGGAAAATTGGAGTACCCAATTTTTTTTTCTACATAGGAATATTTCTTTATATCAAAGTAATCTGTTCTAATCTGGTGGGTATAGGACCTTCCCTTCTATATTTTATGATTTTTTGAAAAGCTGGGCTTCCTAGAACTTTTTTATTTTCATTTAAATTGGTAGGATTGATCCTTGTAATAAAAATACTTTTTCCTACAATAATACACCAATTCGACTTTTCCTTAGATTATTTTCGATTTTTTTAGAAGTTTAACGACCATAACTTTTTTGTTTTTGGGAGGACTATTTTTCAAAACCAAGGGATCTTCCTCTCAGAGAACGTAATTTTTCCTAAAAATTCTCAGTCAATCGGATACAAGGGCAGATTTAGGGGGATTTGCCCCCACCCCCCTCCAGCGAGATATATTAGCATAGAAATACCTTCAAAATTATATTTTTGGCGAATTCGAGCAATTTATTTCCTTATGGATGCCCTTCTCCCCCTTAAAATGAAAAAAATCTGCCCCTGATCGGATAATTCATTCTCGAGTTATCGTGCTTACAAAAAACCTGACGGACGGACATACGAACATTTGTATAGTCTCTTTATTCTGTCATGAAACACATTTGTATCCAAGATTTTTTTTCTACCACTGGTTTAGAATAAAGGTAAACACCAACAAATATACTCTTTCAAACAGAATAAATCCATTTTAGCTCTAAATACGGTATGACTACACCATATGAAGTGTTAGAATGAGCACCTGTGGTGCCATCTCTTGAATATAGAAGTAAAGAAAAGTATAGCAAAATTAGCTATATATTTTACCATGAAATATTAAATAATTTAATTCAATTTAAAGTTTTGCGTTAAATTTACAGTTTAGGTATTAGTTTTTCTTAATATTTGACCAGTTTTTAATCAATTTAGTTCAAAAAAATAAGACTGCTTCATCTATTGTCGATTATTTAAATCAGGATATCTGCCACAACAATCTGACAACGTTTAATTTTTAAAACCCTTCTTTCTATTCACTTCACCTATATATATATATAGATATAAATATATTTGTCCGCAAATCTGCTAAAGCCTTTTTCACCCACTTAGAATATATTTAGAAAGCTAAAATTTGGTACACATACTTAACTCGGTTGACATAACAATTTTATATAAAATTTACCCCCCAACCCCAAACCCCTAAAATCCCCCATATGCGTACAGAGCGGTCCAAAAGTCACCCCCCCCCTCTTAACTTTTGAATCATTTGAGATATCGACTTCAAATTTGGAACTTTTAAATAAGACAACTTAAACTATCTTTTAGCATATATTTAATACTTTCAGCTCTTAAAATGTGGGCAGGGGGCACACTTATAAAATTCTCCATTTAACTCCATATTTTTAAATTAAAAAAAAAAAAAAATTGAGTTTAAAATCGGGTTGAAAATGGGTATTAATGTCAAAATTCCTCTAAAAAAAAACAAATAATTTTAAAAAATGCCTAATTTCATCATAAAAAATGTTAATTATACTTTTAAACTAATTTTAGTTGACATAAATAAAAATTTATAAAAAAAAAAACTTAAAAAATCGAATGTTTTAAGACAAAAAATTGAAAAATCAAAACCTTAAAAAACATTTTTAAAAAATTTAAAAATGTTAGATTAAATAGACAATTTTATAAGCTTTAAAATGATATATCACATGACCCCCCTTTCCATTTAAAAAAATATCCCCCCATGCTCCCCTGCCCACATTTTAAGAGCTGAATATATCAAATATATGCTAAAAGATAGTTTAAGTTGTCTTATTTAAGAGTTCTAAATTTGAAGTCGATATCTCAACTCGTTCAAAAGTTAAAAGGGGGGGTGACTTTTGGACCGCACTGTATAAGGCTTAAGTTAACCCTCTCTCTGTTTTAACCACTTAGAATACACTTAGAAAGCTAAAATTTGGTACACATGCTTAACTCGGTTGACAACAAAATTTTATATAAAATTTAACCTTGGAAATGTTGCGAAAAATCAAAAAATTAAAAATTCCAAAACACTTCTTTTAAAAATCTCGTATTTGTAAATTTATATAAATATCTTGTTTTCTACTTTTTAGTTTTAGGTACTTAATATGTACTTAATTAAGAAGGGTTTTAACTTTAAAAACTTGTTTTTATTTAATTTTATTTTAAGTTTTTTAGTTATGTTTTTGCATTATAATTTGTAAATATTTATGTGGTAAAATTCAATAAAAATCTATTTTAAAATAAAATTTTTAAATAATATTAAGTGCTTTATTTAAAAATGTGTTTTTATCTAGTGACAAGGAACATTGTCTTTAACCTTGTCCGCTGTTTAAAACCAGCTTGTGTTCATATTTGCAGTCGAAGAACACATATGGAATATTTATTCTGCTCTTGCGAGCCGTCATACTCACCTGCCGGCTGATACGACAAACTTTCCGCTCGCGAGGAATATTGTCTATTACATACTAGTTATAAAATAATATTCTATAATAATATTATACTATTATATTATCCGTGTCTGAAATAGACTGCAATGACGCATTTGCGAAAGTGTGCTAAAAGACGAGGATCATACCAAGACGGGTGCGGTTCGCGTAACTCCGTATGAGGGAATCCCTTATACAAGAGCAGCATAACCTGTTTTAGGTATTAGTCACTGCGTTCTATTTGAGACAAGAAGAATAGGATGTTTGGCGATTTGGCGATTTTGGAACATTCGAAACTATCGTATTATTCTCTTCTAGCGCGTAAACACTCTGTGAGGAGTATAATAATAGCAATAATTGTTAAGTAAAAGATTTTGCAGTGTTATCTAGTTGCAAATAAAAGTAAGAATCAGAATAAGGACTTTTAAGTTTGCAAAAGCGTCCATTTAAATTCATTTAAAATGCTAATAAGCCGTTCCGCAATGAATAAAAATTATTCCGATTGTATGCATTTTTTCTGCTCGTTTTGTACTGCCAGCGCCCTAAGATTCGTAACCCTTTTTTGCTCATCTATTTATTCATGAGTTTAAGGTATTTAATATCTAGGGTTAATACAATTACGTTCTCCTAGGAAAGTCCTACATTAGTAAAAAAAGGGAGCTATGCGTAGACAGTTTCATTTTAAGGTTTTTAAGGCATGCTTTTCATCAAATAGTATATTGTTTTATTAAGAGGAAAAGTGAAGCTTTTTTTACTAGTCTGTAGAATTTAAGGACGACGCGAAGCGGAGTCCGGAAACTACAGATGAGTAAAAAAAACACTTTTCCTCTGAGTGAAACATACTATTTTTTCTTCAAGCATCCTTTATATTTTTTTAAAGATTAATTTTTGAATTTAATTTATTCAGTAATAAAGTATGTTTTTTTTATTAAAATAGGCCAATAAAACCTTTTCGAAATAAACTTAAACCTTCCTTAGCTCATTTTAAATTTTTTCTTAGGCTAAATCGTACACTTTTCGCGATTTCAATGGTCACTTGTCTAATGTAGCATTTTCAATTTTGGAGAGATTTGTAGGTGTATAAACCATATATTCTTCTTCAATCATTTTTAATCAATTCCACACAAGGTTTTTGCACAGAATCTCGAGTCAACCACCTGTTTACATAATAAACAAACAAGTTTGAAGTATGGCTATCATCAAAGTCAAAGAGTGCTGCTAACTAACTTTTTTTTAAGGCGTACAACAATGAACTCATTTTTTTGCTGTAAAAAATAGATCACTTCTAACTAGTGTGTACAGTTATAAAATATAAAAGGTATTTTTCCTATTTTAATGCTAATGCTTACCAAATTAGCATTAGTAACACAAAACCTACCTAAGAGCCAACGTAAACCAAAATTTAAAAAAAGTTAGGTTATGTTCACAAACAATATAGAATTGCTTTTATACGTTTTTTGATGTTTTACATGTAAATCTGTGGGTCTGTTAACGAGAATTGTTGACCATGATAACTCAAGAACGATTTGAGCTACAGGCTTCAAATTCCGAACATAATATATTAAATTTCTTATCAAAAGTTTTTGGAAAAAAATCTGGTTGGGACATGCCGACAATGTCAATTTTCAGATTTATTGTTTTTTACAACTCGCAAACAAAATTCATATGTCTACTTTTTGCTTTCCCATTTTGAAAATTTTAAAAATTTCGGAAAGCCTTGTATTCGTGCAAAAATTTTCAATTTTTTTTATGTATTTTTGCGTTTATGACGTTCTATGTTGATATAAATCAATTTCGAGCAAAAAAAATTGTAACTCGGTCGATCGGTCTGTCCGGGAAATCTTGTGGGCACGATAACTTAAGAACGCTTTAAGCTAGAGACTTGGCATACAGGTATGTTACCAAAAGTTCTCGCTCGGGATTATTTTTGGTGAACATTGGGGTGAGGCAAGGGGGGCAAATGGGGAAAAATACATTTTTTTACAAAAATTTGAAAATTGATGTATGGGAGTTTTCAAGGTTGCTGAAATTGAACCTGATAATAAAGTTTTTTTAACTCCACCTCACGGGGGTCGGAGGGTAAATATTTTTAAATATTTTCAATATTTTCGTGAGGATTGGTATATAGGGGTTTTTGTGGTCGACGAATATAAATCTGATAATATTTTTTCCTAATTTCACCCCTGAGGGGGTAGTTTTTGTGAAAACTGGTGTATTGGGGTTTTTGACGTTGCTGAAAGTGAATCTGATAATAAAAATATTCTAAATCCACCCCCTAAGGGGTGAGGGGTAGTTTTCGTGAAAATTGATATATTGGGGTTTTTGAGGTTGTTGAAAGGGAATCTGATTATAACAAAATTCTAACTTCACCCCCAAAGGGGCAGATGGCAGTTTTCGTGAAAATTGGTACGCGCGGAGGAGAAAAATGGGAAAGCTCTTTTACTGGACAGTGTATTTTATCCACGTTCTACAGATCAAAGCTCCATAATCGAAAAAAAAATTAATAAAAATTATTAGGTATAAATAAACTGTAAAGGTTTGCATTTTTAATGAAATTTACATTTTACCAAGTTTAACTAGGTAATTATAATAATTAGTATGTTAATAAGCTTGAAGTGCCTATATAAAAACGTTAAAGAATTAAAATTAAAATGTAAGTATATAAAAGCAACCAACGCGTTTAGTTGCAACGAAGCAAACTATTAGGATTTTCTTAAGATTCTGCTAATTTTCTGATTATTTTTTACCAAGGAAGGTTTTTATGAGTCAACGTGCAACAGAGCGTTTTTAAGAAAATGTACTAAGAGTACTAGAATAGTATATTCTATAACTAGTATGGAATAGACAATATTCCACGCGAGCGGAAAGTTTGTCATACGAGCCGGTAGGCGAGTATGAGGGTCCCGCGAACGCGGAATGACTATTCCATACGTGTTGTAGACTATACTTTTTCTTCGACTGCAAATATGAAACACTGTATGGCTTTAAACTGCGGACAAGGTTAAAAACAATGTTTTTTGTGACTCGACATTGTAAATGCAACAAAACAAATATTTTTAAATATAGCAATTAATGTTATTTAATAATTTTATCAAATCAGTACTTAAAAAGGATTTTTATTTAATTTTAGCACATATTTACAAATTATAATGCAAAAATTGAAGGTTATGTCAGATTGTTGTGACAGATATCAGGTTTAAATATTTAACATTAGATAGAGCAGTTTTAATTTTTTGAACTAAATTGATAAAAAACTGGTCAAATATTAAGAAAAACTAATAAACTTTATGTAATGTTAACGCAAAAATTTAAATTGCATTAAATTATTCAATATTTCATGGTAAAATATATATATTTTTGCTAATTTTGCTACAGTTTTCTTTACTTTTATAAATAAGAGATGGCACTACATGTGCTCATTCTAACACTTGATACGGAATATTCATACCGTATCTAGAGTTAGAATGGATTCATTCTGTGTTTGAAAAGTGTGTGTATTTGCTTACATTCTAAAGCAGTCGTAAAAAATAGTATATTCGATAACTAGTATGGAATACACACTATTCCGAGCGGAAAGTTTGTCATACGAGCCGGCAGGCGAGTATGCCGGTCCCGCGAACGCGGAATGACTATTCCATACGTGTTGTAGACTATACTTTTTCTTCGACTGCAATTATGAAACACTGTATGGCTTTAAACTGCGGACAAGGTTAAAAACAATGTTTTTTATGACTCGTCATTGTAAATGCAACAAAACACGTATTTTTAAATAAAGCCATTAATGTTATTTAATAATTTTATCAAATCAATACTTACACAAGATTTTTATTTTATTTTAGCATATATATAATTATAATGCAAAAATTGAAGGTTATGTCAAATTGTTGTGACAGATTTCAGGTTTAAATATTTAACAATAGATGGAGCAGTTTTAATTTTTTGAACTAAATTGATAAAAAACTGGTCAAATATTAAGAAAAACTAATAAACTTTATGTAATTTTAACGCAAAAATTTAAATTGCATTAAATTATTCAATATTTCATGGTAAAATATATATAGTTTTACTAATTTTGCTACAGTTTTCTTTACTTTTATAAATAAGAGATGGCACTACATGTGCTCATTCTAACACTTGATACGGAATATTCATACCGTATCTAGAGTTAGAATGGATTCATTCTGTGTTTGAAAAGTGTGTGTATTTGCTTAAATTCTAAAGCAGTCGTAAAAAATAGTATATTCTATAACTAGTATGGAATACACACTATTCCGAGCGGAAAGTTTGACGGTCCCGCGAACGCGGAATGACTATTCCATACGTGTTGTAGACTATACTTTTTCTTCGACTGCAATTATGAGACACTGTATGGCTTTAAACTGCGGACAAGGTTAAAAACAATGTTTTTTATGACTCGACATTGTAAATGCAACAAAACACGTATTTTTAAATAAAGCAATTAATGTTATTTAATAATTTTATCAAATCAATACTTACACAAGATTTTTATTTTATTTTAGCATATATATAATTATAATGCAAAAATTGAAGGTTATGTCAGATTGTTGTGACAGATATCAGGTTTAAATATTTAACAATAGATGGAGCAGTTTTAATTTTTTGAACTAAATTGATAAAAAACTGGTCAAATATTAAGAAAAACTAATAAACTTTATGTAATTTTAACGCAAAACTTTAAATTGCATTAAATTATTTTATATTTCATGGTAAAATATATATTTTTTGCTAATTTTGCTACAGTTTTCTTTACTTTTATAAACAAGAGATGGCACTATATGTGCTCATTCTAACACTTGATACGGAATATTCATACCGT
The DNA here is from genome assembly GCA_958510825.1 of Brachypterus glaber. NCBI lineage: Eukaryota > Metazoa > Arthropoda > Insecta > Coleoptera > Kateretidae > Brachypterus > Brachypterus glaber. Next base: position 65,436,535 of record OY294045.1, on the reverse strand, counting down.
ATCTAGAGTGTTTAAAAAGTGTGTGTATTTGCTAACATTTTAAAGCAGTCGTAGAAAAATTAGAATACTGCTGTCAATAAACAAGCGGCTAATTGAAGCTCTTTTATTGCCGGGGTTTGTTTTGGTTTTTTGTTGTTTGGTTTTTTTTAATGGGGGGGGCTTGGTTTACGTTAACGTTGGTTGGTTTTTTTTGTAAAAATAGCTTTTTATTTAAAATAATTTATTAACGGCACGGCACCGCATAATGAGCTGCATATAACCGCTCCTGTCCAAAACATAATAATTTCCCCTGTAGTAATAAACTATTCTATTTTTTTAATCGAATAATAGTTTCTGAAAATAATAAAATTATTAATTTTTTAATTTTCGAACGAAGTGGGTGAATGGCTTTCTTTTAAGCTGAAATTTGGCACAGATTTATAGTTATGTATTTTGCATGAAATGGTATACCAGGTATATTTGATATTACTGAAGAATCTTTTCAGCTCATTCTACAACGTTTAATTCAAGTAACAATGAGTACAGATACAAATTAGTTCGACAAACATGCGTAGACGTAATTTTGTACTTAATTTATTGGTTTAATCACGGTGTAAGAAATTAAACGTAAATTGGATTTACTTGGGTAAGTCTTTGACAAATTATACAGGATGTTGGGTTCTGTAAACAACTTAAAACTATAAATGCATTAAATGCTAGTTAATTCATCGACAAACTGTAAAACTGCAAAAAATAAAATTGTACCGTCAAGTGGGGTGACTTTGGACAGTACGGGTGACTTCGGACACTTTTTCGCAAAGCCCTCTGGACCAAAGCACGTGTACGTTATGGGGTCGTGTTCACAAGTTTTGGAATTAAACCCCACAACTGGTGCACATAACCCCACAATTTGCACACGTGCTTTGGTTCAGAGGGCTTTGCGAAAATGTGTTCGAAGTCACCCACACCACCCGAAGCCACCCCACTTGACGATAATAAAATAGTAATTTACATAACATGTACTCAAAAATATGAATATTCTGGATTTTAAGAGAGTCGAGAAAAGGAACTTCTCTTGTCAATTATCGAGAGTCTTGATTTTCGAGATAAAAATAGATTCATTTTGTCTTGACCATTTCTCGAAGATTAATTTCTTGTTTAGTTGTTGAATTAAACCCCACAACTGGTCCACTTAACCCCACAATTTGTGCACACGTGCTTTGGTTCAGAGAGCTTTGTGCAAAATTGTTCGAAGTCACCCACACCATCCGAAACCACCCCACTTGACGGTAAAAGAATAGTAATTTACATAACAAGTACTCAGCTAGGGTCATGTATCAACTTGAATTGCACCCCGTCAAGGTCGCGGTTTGGTGCTGTGTAACATTCCAAATGGTAATGGGGCCTTACTTATGCTAGTAAAATGGCAATACAGTTACGGTGAACGGCGACCGATATCGCGCAATGCTGGAAAATTTTGTACGCCCTGCAGTGGAGGATATGCCAGAGACATGATGTCAGCAGAATGGGGCAACTGCTCGAGCCACCAGAGCCACAATGCAGCATTTAATGCAGATTTTCGAAGAACGAATAATTTCTCGAAATTCGGATTTTCGTTTTCTTTCACGATCGCCCGATTTGACAGCACCGGACTTTTTTCTTTAGGGCTAAAAGTAGGGGTGTACCGTAATTTCACAAAACAATAACCCAGCCACACAACTATAGTCCATGAGCAGCGTACTTAAAATACTGCTGGTTCATTAAAATCAAAAACAAAAAAAAACAAAAATTAATTTTTTTAGGTTTTTCAAAATAAAAAATTTCAAAAGATTTTCTTTTTTTGTAAATTGAAAAATAAATTGAAAAAAATATGTTTTTGAAAAAAATAGTTTTACCGCATTTTAGCCCAAGTCCAAACCGGATTTTTACGAAAAACAATACCAGCCCAGAACTTTGGATAATCAACCTGTGGTCCAAATTTGAAGTCTTTAGCCCGAAGCGTTCTTGAGTTATCGTGGTTACAAATTTCCCGGACGCACAGACTGACAGACCGACAGACACAATTTTTTTTTACGCAAATCATATTTTTTGGATATGAAACGTCCAGAAATGTAAAAAAATCAATAAATATTTTTCTAAAAAAATTTCCTTACTACTTATTTTAAGTAATCCGTTCTTTATATTTGGACAAAATTGCACAAATCTAACTATAATAGGGTTAAATTAAAGACAGATTAGTTAAACACATCGGGACAAATCCAATTAAAAAGTTAAATTTTATACTTATTTTTGCGCATAAAATAACAACCAAGAAAATAATCCCAACGAAACGAAATCACAAAAAGAAGATTTTCAATTACAACCGTTTACAAAGTCGCTTACAATTAAAAACAATTATTTTTAGATCCATCCTTTTTGTAGCACAGTGTCTCATAAATTTTTTGCAAAAAATAATCCAAACCTGAAAATTTCAGGCATTTAATATTTAATACTTTTGAGAAAGTATTTTTTACAAAAACTACGGCTAAACTAAGAAGAAAAATCTAATTAACTTAAGGCAATCTCAAGCGCCATTTTGAACATTATTTTTCCTACGACCTATTTAGTAGTTAGTGCCTATTTCCCACCCGTTGCCTATGACAACGGTTGGAAAGTGACAAGTAGCTGATTTTACATATCTGCTGTCAGAAAATTAGTAAACGTCAAACGCATAACCTCAAATTGACAAAAAAATTTTAAGATAATTTTTTCGTTTTTTGGATGCTTAGGTGTATACGCACCTCGACCCAAACAATTTCAGTGCCTTCTCGTGCACTAAAAACTAGTTTCGGGTACTCGGTGCTTAATAAACTATTTAAATCGTAAAAGCGCTAAAATTAGTAATGTCTAGGGACTTTTGTTATAGTTGGTAATATAAACAATTCCGGTCTGGCAATTTAAATTATACATCAAAAATAGTATTTAAAACGAAGTCATTCGGCAGAATTGCAGCCTTACCCCCTCCTCTAAATCATTCGTGAAGAAATTTAATTTCTTGAATTAAAAACTAGCCAAGTAATGTTGACCTCTAAAGCTATTTGTGGAAAAAAACAATTATATAAGTGAGCAAGTAAATATTATAAAACACTGTGCGTTACACGGCGGAAAAGTAGACTGAAATATAAAAACAATTCGACAAATTTGCATAAAATCGTGCAAAGCACTCACTGTTTTAGATTAAAACTTTATGCGACAACAATAACTGGACGAGAAAACAAACAAGCGGTAAAGATATACAGAGCGGTCGAAAAGTCACCCCCACCCTCTTAACTTTTGAACCAGTTGAGATATCGACGTAAAATTTGGAACTTTTAAATAAGACAACTTAAACTATCTTTTAGCATATATTTAATACTTTCAGCTCTTAAAATGTGGACAGGGGGGCATGGGGGGACATTGTTTTAAATGGAAAGGGAGGTCGTGTGATACATCATTTTAAAGTTTATAAAATTCTCTATTAATAATAATAATAATAATAATAATAAACGTTCTTTATTGCACAACGACCGTAGTCCTTCAGCCTATAACAATACATAATTTTTTACTACATTTTTTTTAACCCTAGTTAAGTTAATTTATATAGAATACAAAAAATATATATATACTGTGAAAGTCTACTCAAAATTTCAAATACAGTTTCTTCAGGGTTTTTGGGGTCTTCTTCTTCTCTATTTAAACTAAAATTTTTAAATTTCTAAAAAATCTTTTTTAAGGTTTTGATTTTTCAATTTTTTGTGCTAAAACATACGATTTTTTAAGTTTTTTTTTATAAATTTTTATTTATGTCAACTAAAATTAGTTTAAAAGTATAATTAACATTTTTTTATGATGAAATTAGGCATTTTTAAAAAATTATTTGTTTTTTTTAGAGGAATTTTGACATTAATACCCATTAAACCCAAAAATTATTTTTTTTTTAATTTAAAAATATGGAGTTAAATAGAGAATTTTATAAGCTTTAAAATGATGTATTACACGACCCCCCTTTCCATTTAAAAAATGTGACCCCATGCCCCCTGCCCACATTTTAAGAGCTGAAAGTATTAAATATATGCTAAAAGATAGTTTAAGTTGTCTTATTTAAAAGTTAAAAAAAGTCGATATCTCAACTGGTTCAAAAGTTAAGAGGGGGGGTGACTTTTGGACCGCTCTGTATACTGCTTGGCACTCCACAGTATACTCTTCAAATTGGTTGGTATATTACTTTTCGATAAACTTCCCAATATGTGATTTATTAGAGCTCGTGCAATCACTTTACTTTTGCTAGCTGTTGCCAGTTTTTAATAGAAAAGCTCATTTTAAGCCAGTATCAAAAATTTCTGGAAGGAGAGACAGACACCCCATCAATTTTATTAGGGGAACCCGGGCGGAACGGGATACGGAGTGGAATGTTATGGAGCCATTTTCGGGGGAGGAGGCAGAGTTAAGCTACTCATATTTAAACAATCAGTGAGCTACAATGCATTGATTGGCGTGCTTATTTTTTGGGTAGTTCTGCGCTTTCCGCGATTGTTACATGTGTCGTCGAAGTTTGAGTACATTTATAATATTTATAAGAGGTAAGTCCTGTTATTTTTATTGATTATATTTATGACACGCGTTTTCCACGATTTTTACAGGTGTCGTCGAATTTTGCGTACATTTATAATATTTATAAGTAAGGGGTAAGTTCGTAATATATTGTTCTAATTATTTATTGTGCAGAAAATTTTTGCTAGAAATGCTGATCGTGATGAGTAAAATAAATCTGCAAAAAATATAAATATATAATAATATGCGGAGATTTTAACATAGACAAAACACGTTACCCTAATGAGTTTAAAAAACTTAATGATATTGTTCAAACATTTAAGCTTAAATCTGTTATTCAATCACCGACACGTATTTACACTATTAGGCATAAGACAGGTTTTTCTACAATAGATTATATAATAACAAATTTAGAAAATAGCATTAATGAAAACATGAATCTGGGCTTTTCAGATCATAATGCACAAATAATAAAAGGTATGTTAAACCTTGAAAAGCCCCATGAGGCACTTTCTGTTACATACACATACCGTTCAGTCAATACAGAAAACATAAATCATTTTAAATTTCTTTTTAATAAACAAAATTTTAATCTTGTAAATAATTATGATTTTAATTCTAAATTTAATAACTTTTATGATACTTTTATGTGGTGTTTTAACTGTGAATGTCCTAAAATGACTAAGAAATCACTTAGTAATAAGTCTAATTGCTCAAATAAGGTTCGATTTTCTTTGGAATTGCGCAAGGAACTCAATGATTTGAAAAATCTGAATTGGTTGAGGAAAAATGATTCAAGCCGCGAAACACAAGAGTTATACAAAATATGTAAAAAGCGTGTAAACAAAAAAATTGCACTGGAAAAACAGTCATTTTACTGTAACATAATAAACAATTCTGACAATAAAACAAAGGAATCTTGGAAGATAATAAAAACTTTGCAAAATGGTAAACCCAAGTTAAAAACCGTTTCTTTGATTGAAAACGAACGTTTAATAACTGACGAACTAAGTGTCGCAAATTCGTTTGGCAACTACTTATGTTCAGCCGTAGATAACTCATTAAATAACGCTTTTGGTCCAAATCTTTCGAAGAAATGTTCGACTTTTCCTAAAATTTCAAAAGAAATGGTTTTTAAAAATGTTTGCCGGGAGGACATTATTAAAGTAATAAAACTTTTTCCCTGCAAAAAATCGACGGGAGTTGATGACTTACCAATGACCCTTATTAAAGTTTGTATGCATGAGGTCGCCCAGCCTTTAGCAGATTTGATTAACTTGTCTGTCAGATCAGGTGAATTTCCCGAAGCTCTTAAAGCTAGTGCTATAACCCTTATACACAAAAAAAAACGACCCAACCAATCCTGCTAATTACAGACCAATTTCCTTACTTAGTGTAATGTCTAAAATTTTTGAAAAAATTGTTTATAATCAGTTAATAGATTTTATTAAAGCTAATAACATTCTCGACGCCTGTCAGCATGGTTTTAGGGAGGGTCGTTCCACCGAAACTGCATCCATTAATCTCGTTCAGTTCGTATACGAGGCTATTGATAGCGGCAACTATGTTATGGTTATTAGTTTTGATTTAAGCAGGGCTTTTGACACAGTTGATCCTAATTTTCTTAAGTCTAAGCTTTCCAACAATGGAATTCGTGGACACATAAATAGGTGGCTGTATTCATTTTTAACAAATAGGTCTTTTAGGGTTAAGATTAAAAATATTTTTTCCAAAAAATTTGGTTCTTCTAAAGGGACACCTCAAGGAAGTATTTTAGGCCCGTTGCTTTTCCTACTATTTGTTAACGACCTTCCTTATTTTATTTTAGATGGCAAGATTTTTATGTCATCCGCCACCACAATTGTAATTATAGATTTAAATAAAGAAAACTTAATTAAAAAAGTTAATTTAGTTATCAAGGCGTTTAATGATTGGTGTTATAAAAATAAGTTGATTTTAAATCATGATAAAACGGTTTTTATTGAGTTCGGACATCACCGAAAAGTGTTTTCTAATTCCAGCTTTAGCATAAACAATACTGTGTTTGTTCCTCAAAATAAAATAAATTTCCTTGGTATAGTCATTGATAAACATTTCACTTGGTCCCATCACATAGACAGTATTTGTTCTAGACTTAATAGACAAGTTTTTTTAATTAATAGGCTTAAAAATTCATTGGACCGTAAAACGTTGTTAAGTGTATATTATGCCAATGTTCACTCTATAATATCCTACAATATTATAGTTTGGGGACAATCCTGTGATATTGATAGAGTACTTGTACTGCAAAAAAGACTGATTAGAATAATTTTTAATTTAGGGTTTAGGGATTCTTGTCGAGAAGTTTTTAAAAATAATTGTATTTTAACTGTAACGTCAATATATTTGTATAAATTATTTGTCTTTGTCTTTCAAAATAAATCTGCTTTTTTAACCAATGGTGACTTACATGATTATCCTACAAGTGATCGACACCTGTTTAGACTGAAAAGATTCAAGTTGTGTATGTACAAAAAGTCACCTCATTACGCAGCTCTTAGTTACTATAACAAATTGCCCAGTTATGTTAAAGATGCTAAATCACTAAACCTGTTTAAAATGGAGGTAAAAAAATTGCTGACCTCGAATACATTTTATTCATTAGGTGAATTTGAGGAGCATGTAGCTACCCTTGTTTGAGTTATAAATATTCATTTTTTTATTCGTGTTATATTATTTATGTTACTTTTAATTCATGTTTTTGTTTCTTTTTTAGTGTTTATGTATTTTTTCTATTTATGTTTTTTACCTGCTTTTTTTTGTATTATTTATTTATATGTATATATAGTATATATACTACCTATGTGACGAGTCTATCTATTTTTATAATAGCTTAAAGACAATAAAGAATCTATCTATCTATCTATCTATCTATCTATTTACGTTAATTTTGACTGCATACAGTATACAGTATACAGTATGCAATTGGGGCGGAATGAGATAGTACCCGTTGTATTAATACATGTACTGCAGTAGTAATTTTGCTGTATTTAATGTTTAAAGATGATGCGTCAGTACAAAAAAAAACTCCAAACCAAACTGTTTTTCAGAAAGCATGGACCATGCTATGGAAACTACCACCGTAAAATTGAAAATAAAATAAAATGTTGGTGTGTCGCTAAATTTTCAGAAATGTTTCTTACTAGAGTGCCTAAATGTGAGGTTTTCTACTCTGTAAAAAAATTACTCATGATTCTGCATATATGTACATTGTTATCCAATGTTACATTTTATCCAATGCAGATACATAAAAAATAAAATAAAATTTACCAGATTAAAAAATGTAAAATTACATGTAAAATTGTAAAGTTACTTGTAAAACTGTAAAGTTACGTTTAAAATTGTAAAATTACATGTGAAATCTTTACATTTATATTTTGCATAATATCACAACATATCACATTAACCTCTTCAATACCAAGTTTGCCACATGTGGCGAAAAAGATTTTTTCAAAAAAAAAAAAACTATGTACAGTGGAGTAAGAAAATTTTTATTATCAGATTTAGTATTTTACTATTTTTGTTCTATTAAATTATATGTAGGTATATTTTCTTGCCTTTTAGAACACGTAATAAAAAATACTTTTATTCCAGATTTAGTTTCATCGGCCCCAAAAACCCCTATATACCAATTTTCACGAAAACAATGTAAACAATAAAAATTAACTACCCCCCGCCTCCGGGGGTGGAGTTAGAATTGTTTTATTATCAGAAGCGACCAATTTTTATGAAAATATTGTAAAAAAGCTATTTCCCCCAGCCCCCCCTTAGAGATGGAGCTAGAATATTTTTTAATATCAGATTTAGATTTAGCGACCTCAAAACCCCCTATATACCAAGGAAGTATTGAAAACATTTTAAAATTATTTCAGCACCTTAAAATCTACAGAATTTCTACGCCACTCTTATTTTTTTAATATTTATTTAAGAAAATTATGTGTTTGATAAAGTTCTAAAATATGTTATAAATACTTTTTTTTGCCAGACCTGGGATGAAGAGGTTAAGGTAATGTCTACATTTTACTAACTGGCACCTGGAATGTGAGGCACATGGAAGAGAAGAGTTAAAATTTTGAGTGTATTAGATAGGCGACCTTTTATTCCAAACATTCCAGCGAGACGCCATTTCCTAAAATTTTAACTATACTTTATTTCTAACTAGTTTAGGTAAATATTATATTAAATTAGACACAGTAAAAAAACAGAAATTTCCTAATAACGTGCTTCTAAAATGGCATTAGGCTTCCTAATTTGTTTTACCTTGAATTTTCAGTATATATTTAATTAAATACTTTAAATATTTACCTTCCTAAAAGGCTGTCTCAATCGACTGTAAAGCTACGGTTTAATCCAAAATTCGCAGTCGCTGACGACTGCGACCGGGTAGCCGCGACCGAGTCGTTAAGACATCTCCAATGCATTTTAAATGTCCCTGTTTTCCTAGCTGCTACCGAGTCGTTACTACCAAGTTCGTTTGGACGCCTGTCGCTTGACCCCTCCGAGATCAGAGGCACGACCAATTCATCATGAATTTGACAGAGTGTGAACAAGGTGTGCGCTGTGACAAGTGTTTATTTTTTTCATTCCACAGCAGAAGAGAAATAGTTATGGCAGGTATGTAATAATTTGTACTTGTAGGGATGTTAAAAACTGTTTTTTTTTTAATACGTTCTTTAAAAACATTGTTTAAAACGTTTTTTTTTTTGTTTTTTATTCGTTTTTTTATTATTTTTTGTACCCAATGTTCAACAAAAAATGTGTTTAATTAATAAACTGTCTTTTAGTTGTCAAATTAGTACAATTCATATATTTATATTATTTTATTTTATTTGGTTTGACTCAGATAAAAGTCACAAATAAGTTAGGTTTAGATCTGATCTTTAATTTATTGCGTTCTACGTTTTGTGCATATTTTATGATTTTGTTCTGATAGTTAATATACTTTAAGGATCCTTTTTAGAGATATTCATAATAATTGCAAGTGATAAACTCCCAAACAAAACCACAGCTGTTTATAAAATGGCTAGCTAAAAGAATGGCGACTGGCGAGACCGAGGAAAACATGTAGGGTCGTGACGACCTGGTCGCGGTTACCCGGTCGCAGTCGTCAGCGACTGCGAATTTTGGAGGAAACCGTAGCTTAACACTGTAACAGCCTAGTCCGGGAAGCTTTTGCTCGATTTACACCACCTTATTGCACTATGGGCTAGAATTTTCCTTACGCGGCCAAAATTAACGGAAATCGCCTTTTGACTTTCCAAAAAAGGATAAAAGCACTTGATTTAGGGATAGTTGAGGCGTTTATTTTGCCCATAAAACAAATATTTTTTTGTGGGCAGCCGTTCAAACTTAAAAAATGTGTTAATTTTTTTAATGATTCTTAAATTCAAATATTAAATATATTTGTAAATCAAATAAAATGTTTGCTGTTTTTTTGGAATGTATTGATTAATAAATGTTAAAGCAAACCAACTATGTCAAAGTTAATCTAAATTTTAAGGATTTGTTCGATTACCATAATATTTTATCAAAAAAATTATACCTTTATGAGAAAGTGCATACTTTTATTAACAGTCAATTTGGCTCAATCCAACCAATTTTAAACTTATATACATCAATTTGTAGCTTATTCTTTGTCAATCATGGTAGTTATGCTCATGTTGATATTTCTAGGAGATATAGATTTTTTTCTACCTTAGCGCATATTTCTTATTTAATATAATATATATTAATATACATGTCGCATAGACATTATTATGCAAAATAACTGAAGGACAATTTAAGCTAGAGGCTTGATATTTGGTATACAGGTATGTTACTAAAAGTTATCGCTCTGGATTCTTTTTGGTGAACATTAGGGTGCGGCAAGGGGGGCAAATGAAGAAAATGAAAATTGGCATATTGGGGTTTTTGAGGTACTAACCAAAACCAAGCGGCACCAAAAACCCCTAGACACCAATTTTTATAAAATTTTGATTTTTTCCACCATATTGGATACGCCATTTTGAAATTTTTAATTTTTTTAAAAATGGATTCGAATTCAGCTGCCCTAAAAACCCGTAGGTACCAATTTTTATCAAAATCCGTTAAAATTTTAAATTTTTTTCCGCCATATTGGATCCGCCATATTGAATTTAGAATTTTTATTATTGGATTACGTTTTAGCGACCTCGAAAACCCCTATCTACTAATTTACAGAATTTAAGCCGCGGAAAAAAAATTCTAGACCATAGTGCATCGTGTGATAAAAATACTTCGAATATTACACTCTTCACAGTTTCCGAAACTAGGCATTTTTAGATCATGTTTTGTTTTAACTTTTTCTCCTAAAATAGATTTTTACCCAGTATTAAAAAAGTCACAAATGTTTGAATTTATATGACAGTGGATATTTTTATTAAAAAAAACGCAGAAAAACTTCGTCAAAATTTAAATAAATTAATCAAGAAATATGTGTAATTCTAATTAAAAATAGTTTTTTTTTTTAAACATGTGTCTAAAAATGCTTAGTTTCCGAGATATGTATATGAAAATGTATTTAAACATAAAAGTAAAAATATTCAAAAATTTAATTTTATCCCTTAAAAAACACCAAGAAATGAAAGTAACGAAGAAGTCCGAGAGTTCTGGATCTTGGTTTGGCTTTTTATTTAAAGAAAATCGCTAGGCTGATATGAGATTGTAATCGATACGTACATGAAGAAATTGTTATTTAAGTGCCCATATTGTACCTAAATACACTTGAAATTGTTCTTTACTATTATTGCCAGTACTCTGGTAATATTTGGGACATGGGTTCCTAATATTGTCAGTATTCAAACTTTTTTAAAAGCATTAATATTTTTTCCGAAGCTCCTGCAGTTTGTTTATTTTTTATCCTTTAGAATAAAGATCTGTTTATTATCAATATAGTAAGGTTTCAGGTGATTACAAATAAGGGAACGTTCAAGTATTACGTAAAGCAAATTTTGATCATTTTGGACCAGCACCCTCCCCCCCTGTAACGCTGTTTTCCTAAACCATTAACATGAGCGTAACACTCCAAAATGACCCCCACCCACCTAGGAGCATTACGTAATACTTGTACGTTTCCTAAAGAATGCAGCAAAAAATCAAATGTTCTAACATGGCAATACTTGGCTCACCCACCTTAGATGAGATCCGGGGTTGTTTCTAAACGTTTTTAACCACTTTTAAACTTTAAATATAGTAAGTATAATAACCATTATATTTAAAAGCTTAAGGTCTACCCAAAAGAACTGAAAAAATATAGAGGTAATTAAAGCATGCTTTTGTGTATTTAATAGCCGAGCCGAGTTTCAGCTACCTATGTAGCCATTTTCAAGGCTCCTGAAAAGTAAGAACATTGTAAAATGGGGTACAAAAAAGTTAGGTTAAGTAGACTTACTTTTAAGGAGCCTTGAAAATGGCTACATAGGTAGCTGACAATCGGCTTGGCTATTAATAAAAAAAAATTTATACCGAAATACACAAAACGCATTCTTTAATTACTACAAACGGTATACATTGTCAACCCCAACATTTTATTAAATATAGGGTGCTGTTTAAAAAAATAAAGTTAGGGATAAGTTGGGTTGAGGGGTGGATGAAAATTTTCAGTTGATCGGGTAATATTTTTTTATGAAGCACATTTGTATCCAACAATTTTTTGACGTTTTTTAGCGGTTTTGGAAATTCAAAACTTTAACACGCCCTGTGAAAAGTATAACAATTTTTTTTGTAAATTTACCCCTCCCCTCAGCCGTGAAAATTACCCTAACAAAATACTGTGCTAAATTTCAGCTCAAAAAAAAATAAGTTGGTTCTTCTTCTCTATTTTTAAATGAAAAACAAAATAATATTTTTATTTTATGTCATGATTTTTTTAACCTGATTTACCATACCGTGCAAAATACAAAATTTAAAGTCTGTGCCTAATTTCAGCTCAAACAAATGAAATTTGGCAGGCACTTCTAAAAATATAAATTTAATCAAAAACAAGATAATGTGCCAAATTTTAACTAACCTAAAACAATAAAATTACCCCTCTGCCACTTAATTTGAAAACTGAAGAAAAAAATCAAAAATAATTATTTTAAATTTTTATATAATGTAGGTGGATGCCTAATTTTGTTTTTTTAAGTTGAAATTTGGCACATCGGTTAGAAAAATCGCGCCTTATAAAAAATGTATAATTTTTTTATTTTTATTTTTTCAGTTTTAAAATAAAATGTGGCTGGCTCTATTTTATTTTATTAAGCAGAAATTTGACACATGATTTTGTTGTCGTATGTTTCGTGATAAAAGGGCGTGATTTAAAATTTTCAAAAAAAAAACGTTATAGACTTTTTTTTATAATATTCAAAAACTTATCTCATGGTAGACAGAGTAAATATTGTTTGTAAACAAGATAAGTTGAAAGAATGAAAAATTGAATTTTTGTCTAATTGGGCCTAAAAACTTTTGAGTAATACATAAAGTTTTAAACTTTATTACAAAGTATACGTGATATACTTCATTAAATTGTCTAGACAATTTAACAGCTTTCGTTTATTAAAAAAGGCTTTAGATTATAAAATATTGGTTTAGGTTTAGACAGTGCCTGTTATAATTTTTTATTTACCTATAAAGTATTTTTTTTTCGATTGTATAATGACAATTTTTTGCAGCCGTAAAATTTGATTTTACGGATTGGTTCCTAAAAGTAAAATTGAATGTGATTGGCCAATGAACCTTGACATTTACATCAATTTAATAAATTGTGATATTAATTAAATTACATTCAATAAAAAAATAGTGTATGACACACGTGTAGTGTACACAGACGAAAACTTTTTCTTTCTGAGCAAAGGGAACTTTTATGTATTACTTAACGCAAAATTTGTCCATTTTCAAGACCCCACCCATTTGTTACGTAACATTTTTTTTACAAAAAGTAAAGAAATTTAAAGGAAATTTTGCTTTAAGATTTAAACCGGTTTACAACCGGTTATTGCCTATGGTTTCCCATCGCTAATTTACTTTCCCTAAGGAAAGTCTTGCGTTAGTCAAAAAAATCGAAAAAGATTTATTGCTTTTTTTACGTTTCTGGACTTTTATATCCAAAAAATATTATTTCCGTCAAAAAAAAATCTGTCCCTCGGTCGGTCAGTCTGTGTTCGGGAAATTTGTAACCACGATATGTCAAGAACGCTTCGTGCTAAAGAATTCAAATTTGGATCACAGGTTGATTATCCAAAGTTCTAGGCTGGGATTCTTTTTCGTAAAAATCGGGTTGGGGTAAAATGGGGTAAAAATATTTTTTTTCAAAAACAATTTTTTTTCAATTTATTTTTCGTTTCGTTTCGAAAAAAGAAACTTTTTTTGAAAAAATTTTTTTTTTTGAAAAATTTGAAAAAATATTTAATTTTGTTTTTTTTTTAATGAACCTAAGCCTATAGGGGAAAGTATTATTTCGTTGGCAGCGGTATTTTTTTTGTTTAGAGAATTTAGTGAACGCCGTTTTCAATAAAATTTGCAAGAAATCTTAGGCCTAGATCATTGTTAAAAACGTAATCTAATAAACATTTTATAAGTTTATAATTTTTTAGCGTTACGTAACATTTTTACTGTAATGGTTCACATTTAGGTTAAAAAATAGTATATTTCTAACCTAAAAAGAAAATTGAAATGCTATTACAAATTATCATCTCGAGAGTTGGAAATGTAATTTTCTTATGAGGTTAGAATAATATTTTTTTCACTACTAGCTTTAGAACATACCATTATTTATTATGTTTTCAGACTGTGTAATCAATTTTCTTCACCTATAGCAATAATAATTTTTTCTCTCCTAGTAGGAGTACATTTTATAAATAATTGATTTCTGTCACTTTAGATGTTTCAGTCCTTTGTGCAATTTTTACTAATTAAACCTAAGAAAATAGCTTTAAATAACTTTTTATTTATTAAATATAATTAATTATAATTATTGCCAATTAATACAATCAATAATTAGCTAAATATTATGTAAAATAAATTAAAAAAACTAAATTATTAAATTTCAGTTTAAAGTATTTATTTGAGAAAATGTCATTGATCAAGTTACTTAATTTTTATTAAAATTTCAAGAAATATCATTTCTGTTAATAATTTATTTTGTTTGAATAAAAATGGTTAAATAGTTCTAGTAGTGAAAAAAACAATATATAAACTACGGTAGAGAACAGTATTATAGCCTCGCTCTCTTAAATCCCTCGCTGCTAGGCAGCTCAGGATTTAATACGCTTAACTTACACTTAAGACAGTTCGCCACGTGGTGCATGTAATATTTTTTCTGCTACCTTCTAGCTTTAGGTAGCAGAAAAAATAAATATAAACTTTAAATATTAATATTAAAAATATAGTTTAAAGAAATAGCTGTCACTTAGACAAATTAGTTGAACAAAGTTAATTGTCTCGATTTTTTTTTTCATTATTGACCGTCGTCAATAAACAATGCATAACAATGTTAAATGATAAATGAGTTCATTGATTTTATTGGATATCATGTTAAATAAGCCTTAACAGCGATAGATAATATGTAAGCTAGCACTTAATTGGGTAGTAGAAAGAAGTTTTTCTTCAAGCGTACTAAAATGTTCATATTTTCTAACTGAACACACTAAGAACTGATCTACTTTTTTACAGTACAAAAAAAAAGAGTTCATTGTTGTACGCAGTAAAAAAAAGTTAGTTAGCAAACCCACCACTGGCGGCAGCACTCTTTGACTTTGATGACAGCCATACTTCAAACTTGTTTGTTTATTATGTAAACAGGTGGTTGACTCGAGATTCTGTGCAAAAACCTTGTGTAAAATTGATTAAAAATGATTGAAGAAGAATATATGATTTATACACCTACAAATCTCTCCGAAATTGCAAATGCTACATTAGACAAGTTACAATCGAAATCGCGAAAAGTGTACGATTTAGCCTACGAAAAAAATTTAAGATGAGCTAAGGAATTTTTAAGTTTATTTCGAAAGGGTTTTATTGGCATATTTTAATAAAAAAAACATACTTTATTACTGAATAAATTAAATTCAAAATTAATATTAAAAAAATATATATAGGATGCTTGAAGAAAATATAGTCTGTAGTTTCCGGACTCAGCTTCGCGTCGTCCATAAATGCTACAGACTATTAAAAAAAGCTTTACTTTTCCTCTTAGTAAAACAATATACTATTTTTTTTATAATCAAATATTTTTTTACATTAATTCTAGTGCGTAAAAAAAAATGTACCGTTTTGCCTTGACTTGCACCTATTCTTTTAAACCTCTTAAACAAAACTGTGCATAGCTATGCTTGGAAAATTTAGTTTTTAAATCAAAGATGATTTTTTTGTTTTATCCTTTTGAATTTAAATTAATTTACATTAATACTTTCGAGCCAAGCCAGCAATATAAAAAAAATGTAAAAGTCTACGTCTATTAAAATTTAATAAAAGTGTAGTCTAAATTAAAAATATGGAAAACAGTTCTTTGTTAAAATGTAATTAAATTTGTACACTATACATTTTAATATATATTTTAGTTGTATGTATTATCTGTAAATATTTATTTTGTTTTTCCTTTAAATTTTTAAAAAATAATACAACGCTTTTTTTTGTTATTTTAGCGTTTCATGACGTTTTATGTGGAAAATAAAATAATAAAAATAAAAATACTGGTAAATTTGAGTATTTACACAACCAGGGACACGTGTCTATCGATATGTTTAAAGCCGTATACTCTGTTTTAAAGGTAGCATTTCTTTAAACCAAAGTGAATGTCCTTGAATGAAAAGCACTGGTTTTTGAATAAATATCCGCGCTCTTCATTCAAGAACATTGGCTTTGGTTTAAAGAAATGCTATCCTTGAAACAAGAGAATATGGCTTTGAACATATCGAAAGACACTTGTTTTTGATTTAAGAAATCTTTTTTTCTGTGTTGTTGTGAGTTTAAACTTGGAAAAAATACTATTTGGACTAAATTACAAAATCGAAAACTTTAAAATTTGGCGAAGGCGCATGTATGCGTGTATACACGTTAGTATACAAACATAAAAAAATATAAATACAGGGCCGGATTTATAGAAGTTGCCACCGTAGCTACTGCCATAATCTAATATGTAAAGTACAGCAAGTTTTTATCAGGGGCGTAAACTCGTCCAAATTTTGGGGGGGATTGAGCCTCCCCAAGTCCCTCCTAGTTACACCTATGGTTTTTATACTTTGAAATTATTATGGAAAAGATATATCGATAGGGAACGTTCAAGTATTACGTAAAACAAATTTTGATCATTTTGGACTTTTTACATTTGGTAGGTACACCCCGGAATTCAACCGTGGTGGTTATGGCCTATTTATATGTAGTTCAAATTAGTAAGTAAAAGCAATTTTAAAGATAGTACACATCCATGCCCCAGGCGGGATTCGAACTGCGATGAGGCATTACAAAGCGAACGCTCTTAGCCTTGCTTCACCTCGGCCGGCCGGCATGTTTCAACATTGTTATTTTGTTATTGCTATTTTGTATAATTTTTGATAAATTAAGCGTACTTTATCAAAAATTATACAAAATAGCAATAGCAAAATAACACGTATACGTGGTAAAACATTGATATTGATAGACTACATGTAGTCTATATACAGTCTGTATAAAGCCTATGAATATCACTTAGTATGATAAATTGATATCTAGTCTGGTGTACATATTATGTTGTTCTTTTAGCTGCTCTATAGTATATTCAACTTCAAAATGAAGTAAGTGTAAACAAACTCACGTGACTACAACGGATTTAGTGACAGGGTAGGACTCAAAACAAAATATTTCTATATATCGGTCCATTGCAATGCATTGTACGCTTCATCGCAAGTGCTCACGTACTGACCTGTTTAATTTTCTACATCCCTACTCTCTCAACTTTCTACTGTTTTAACCAATGAAATCACGCACAAGCTGCCGCATGCGCGAAACTTTTATTTACTTCTACTTCAAGATGAAGTTGAATATACTATAGAAAATGTTAAAAGACATTAATACTTCCCCTGGAAAATTATCCAGCATCAACCTGGGTATCCATTCTTGACTTTGGGGAAGTATAACGACTGATTAAACGAGTCCAAGGTTGTGATTGTACTCTATTGGTTTCGACTCTATACGTCGTATTCTAAGCGTTGTTCTATTACTCGTTCTACTTTCTGAAATTCAAGAATAGGTACTCTGAGGGGATACCTAACGTGAAGTTGTTAACAATTTCACGTTTGTCGTTATCTATAAGACGATAAAAAGTGTCATTTATATTTTTTTATAAATGGGTTAACAATAAAATTGACTGCATAGAGCTACTAAACTTATTGCAAATAAACATGCCCCCTATTTTTTATGTTAGAATGTCCAAAACTAATATATACTTGTTCTCACCTGCAATTCTTATTTGCAATTATTGTAATACAATTTGCTCTAGGATTGATATTTTAATTACTTCTATTAGTAAAATAAAAAACTATTTTGCTGTACCCGCTGTAAATTATTATTGTGTTTGTTCTTTGGGAAAGTTCAAGTATTACGTAACGCTTCTAGGGGGGTGGGGGTCATTTTGGAGTGTTACTCGCATGTTAATGGTATATGAAAATAGCGTTACAGGGGGGTGGGGGTCCAAAATTATCAACATTTGTCTTACGTAATACTTGACCGTTCCCTATTTACTTTTACTTATTACAATTGTAATAGAAAATAAAATATTAAAGTTATAAAAGTTTTTTCAGTGTATTTTTGAACAACCCTGTAATTTCATCTATAAACCAGCCTATTTTTTAACAATGGAATAAAATAACAAATGGCTGGTAGTTGTTGCGGTGAGAACAGTCGTTTTACATATGAATGACCTTTTGTGCGCGTTGTTAATAATGAACTTCATTATTGTGCCACACTGATTTGAGCGTTGTTAACTGTAACACACTTGAATTTTGAATAATTTAGCGCTGACTATTTTTAATCGATTTCAACAAAGCTCTTTTATTATAGTCCAGCCTGATATTTCAGTTAGACAAAATTAAGGTTATTCTGTTGAACAGAATCTGTTGAAGTAGCTCAGGAAATAACTATTTTCCTAACACGTGGGGAAAGAGGCCTTTTTCCGCTACGCGTCGTTCAGGCAAATACAATCGAGTGCGGAAAAGCCTCTTTACGCATGCGTTAGGAGCAATACTTTTCCTACGAGCAGGGTTAAAATAAAATATACTTTTTTGGACGACCAAGACTAAAAACTAATTTTACGCTTTCATTTTCGGGACTAAACTTGCCGTTTTTCTCCCTAGGGAATAAAAATTACGGCAACCTTGATAATATTATAAATTTTATACTTACTATGTGCTTTGCTAGTTCAAAAATTAGGTTTGGTGGTGTTTTGTAATAAATTAGCGATTCAAACCAATTTATTTGATTTTAACAAAGAAAACCTTTAAAAATAACATTGTTATAACAATTTATACATAACTTAAAATTTATCATCTTCGTCCATTTTTTGACGTTTGTGTCAACCATGTTAAAAAGAAATTGAAATCGCGATAGCCTGAAACTGACTTTTAGCAATTTACAGGCATCTTGATTAAATTATGAAAATAAAACAACCGATTTTAGACGCGTGGTTTTTAATTTTAATTTTATCTGCCTACCTAAATTATGTTTGGTCCTGCAAAAAATAGTGTATGTACCTCAGGACTAAACTTGGCTGTTTTAGTCACTTGCATTAAAACAGCCAGTTTAGTCCCTTGGTATATAAATAACTATTATATTTAATCAAATAAATCGAAATATATC
The DNA here is from genome assembly GCA_958510825.1 of Brachypterus glaber. Classification (NCBI taxonomy): domain Eukaryota; kingdom Metazoa; phylum Arthropoda; class Insecta; order Coleoptera; family Kateretidae; genus Brachypterus; species Brachypterus glaber. The sequence continues at coordinate 65,417,122 of OY294045.1, read as the reverse complement.
CTATTTTTATAATTTTTCAATAAGAAAATCAATTAACAGGTAAAAAATTAAACATTTTTATAATATTATGAATAAATCTAACAAGAATAACACTAAGCAATTAAGAAATTAAACAATATTTATGCTTGCCAAAAAGGCTTTCTTTCCACACCCATATGCGTGCAAAAAGAGTGATCTTTACGCAGGCTCGTAGGAAATAACAATTTTCCTAACAAGTGCGGAAAGAGGCTCTTTTCCGCACTCGATTGCATTTGACTGAACGACACGTAGCGGAGTTTAGGCAAGCAGTAGAATGCAGAAAAGTCTCTTTCCGCATGCGTTAGGAACAATATTTTTCCTACGAGAGTTAAAATAAAATATCATTTTATATTTTATTAAATAAATCTTATTTTTATATTTTTTCAATAAGAAAAAAAAATTACAATTAAGAAATTTGAACATTTTTATAATATTATGAATAAATATAACAAGAATAGCACTAAGTAATTAAGAAATTAAACAATATTTATGCGTGCGGAAAAGGCCTTCTTTCCAAACGCATATGCTTGCTTAAAGAGACATTTTTCCTCACGCTCGTAGGAAAAATATATAAATTTTTTGGCAAAAATTTTGACTACAATTTAATTGAACAAAACCTAAATAATTTAACTAGGAAACCAAAGGAAAGAGACCAAGGCAAACTTAAATTGATTCATCTAGGTTGACGCATACAAATTCGGCAATTTTAGTAAAAGGGCAGCTTAATTATTAATTTTTTTGTGAAGTTCTGGTATTTTTCAACCCCTTCCGCTCCAGTCGGTTTTTCAAGGTATAGGTACCTATGCCACATTAAAATTTATACAGTTCGGTCCAAAAGTCACCCCCCCCCCCTTTTAACTTTTGAACGAGTTGAGATATCGACCTCAAATTTAGAACTCTTAAATAAGACAACTTAAACTATCTTTTAGCATATATTTGATATTTTCAGCTATTAAAATGTGGGCAGGGGGGCATGGGGGGACATTTTTTTAAACGAAAAGGGGGGTCGTGTGATCATTTTTAAGCTTATAAAATTCTCTATGTAAACTAACATTTTTAAATTTTTTAAAAATGTTTTTTAAAGTTTTGATTTTTCAATTTTTTGTGCTAAAACATTCGATTTTTTAAGTTTTTTTTTATAAATTTTTATTTATGACAACTAAAATTAGTTTAAAAGTATAATTAACATTTTTTTATGATGAAATTAGGCATTTTTAAAAAATTATTTGTTTTTTTTAGAGGAATTTTGACATTAATACCCATTTTCAACCCCATTTTAATCACAATTTTTTTTTTATTTAAAAATATGGAGTTAAATGGAGAATTTTATAAGCTTCAAAATGATGTATTACACGACCCCCCTTTCCATTTAAAAAAATGTGCCCCAATGCCCCCCTGCCCACATTTTAAGAGCTGAAAATATTAAATATATGCTAAAAGATAGTTTAAGTTGTCTTATTTAAAAGTTCCAAATTTGAAGTCAATATCTCAACTGGTTCAAAAGTTAAGAGGGGGGGGGGGGTGACTTTTGGACCGCTCTGTATGGAAAATCTCATATATATATATATATATATATATATATATATATATATATATATATATATATATATATATATCCAACTGTGACTATTGTGGTATATTTTGCTATACTTTAAAATATCCATACATGGATACAATGGAGCGGAAGGTGTTAATGGTTACTTAATTCTAATCAATCTAACAATTTTAAATAATTATATTATTTTTATCTTAATTTACAGAAAATTACATTTATTTTTGTTCGGTTCGTAGAAAAAATCATGTACATAACTCGTCGGAAAGTATCTTTATTTGCTGCTAGCTCATGCGAATTAAGTCGCTTTCCGTACACGTTATGTAATATACGGTCAAGTGGTGTGACTTCGTACGATGTGGATGACTTTAGACATTTTTTCTTAAAACCTTCTAAACCAACGCAAGTTTGCACAAGTTGTGAGGTTCAGTTCCCCAACTTTTGCACACAACCGAACAACGTACAAAGGTGCTCGAAAAAGTGTCCGAAGTCAACCACACCGTCCGAAGTCACCCCACTTGACGGTATAATACATAACGTGTACGGAAAGAGACTTAATTCGCATGAGCGAACAGCAAAGAAATATACTTTCCTACTAGTTATGTACATGATTTTTCCTACGAACCGAACAAAAATATATTTATTTAAAATAAATGTAATTTTCTGTAAATTAAGATAAAAATAATATAATTATTTAAAATTGTTAGATTCATTAACACTAAACTCACTAAGAATTTGACCAATGAAATGTCAAAATTATGTGGAACTTTTCATTTTATTGGTTAAATTTTTAATAAGTTTAGAGGAAAGTCGCCTAATTTCGGATACCATTTACAATGTATTCAATATTTAATACTCGGTATTACTTTTTGATATTTTTTTTATATAACCAGATACAACTTATTATAGCGAACCATGATTTATTATAAAAGCAATTTTATTACAGTTTATTTTTTCCAAAAAACACGGTTAAAAAAAATCAGCGCATTTTTGTGCATTTGAAAAAGGGCTCCTAATTTCGGACATATCCGAAAAAAATTTTTCAAGAGTAGATCTGGATCCCATTGCTTATGTTTCTTGTTATTCCTTCACATTTAAGACGTAATTTAATCATTAAGCGATTTTCTACGAAATACTATAGGAACTATAATTTTAGATTCCCAATTTCGAATATCTTAGTATCTTAGGTAATTTTAGTTTTTTCAAAATTGTGTATCTTAGTTTGTTGTATCATTATAAAAATAATAATTAATGGTTGGATATCCTGAATAATAATTACCTTGCGGATATCCGAAATTGGGAATCAAATGCACAAAAATGGTCTATCCAAAATTAGGCAACTTTCTGCTTTTTAGATTGGAAATTTGTAGAATGTTTACGTTTTCAAATTGCTTAATTATGAATAGTGGATCAACTTAACTAACATCATAACTTACCCAAGACAGAATCACGAACTTTTATAACGATTATTCATAAAATAAACAAGCATAATAATGCAACTGAGCACAAAACTGCCATTTGCAATATAAACGATTTGTGCTGCCATTTAAAGGGGAGAAGCTCTACCGTTATCATATTACAGGACGGATTTAGTTTGACTTTTGGCTTCGCATAAAAGTAGGTTTCTGTTTACCTTTGCAGACAGTATCTTAAATACACTACTATCCGAAATTTGGAAACCATCCGAAATTAGGCGCATTTCCTCTACGATTAAATGAACACTGTTATTGATTGGATAAACTAACTTAAAAAAATATGTAAGAATTAAAATTTAAAATATATTTTTATTGTATAACATTATTAAAAATCGCACAAATCTATTAATAAAGCGTGATAATTTTCGCATAAGAATATTTTTGTACGATTTCAAGCCCCTAGCCTATAATTATAATTTAACGCTAACTTTTTAAAATAATTTTTATCCAAGCTTTTTCGCATTAGTAAAAAGTGATTTTTATTTTTACAAAGGGTGGCCGCTAAATTGATCTGAATTAACTAAAAAAATACAGCTGCTAAGAACATAATACTTTTCCTTGTGGTTTATACAATTTTTTTGTTTTTTATTCATAAAATTTTATTTTCTTTTATTAAATTATGTCGAGAAACATAAAAATTCAATAAAATTCCTTTAATATTTTTAACTTAAGATTTTATTTGGGGAAAGTTTACAAAAAATAACAAACAAGGCGTTAAAACAAACAGAGACGGACCACAGAGAAAATATTGGAGGGGCAAAACACAAATTTTGCCGACTGCCACAATTTTTTTCTCCCTCCAACAAAACTAGTGACTAAAAAATGCTTCTTCCAACAAAATAATACTTTCCCCTATAGTCCTAGGTTCATTGAAACCAAACAAAGTTAAAAAATAAAAAAAATTCAAAACAAATTTAAAAAAATCAAAACAAATATATATTTTTTTAAGTTTCTTTTTATGATAAATAAAAAACAAAAAATAAAATTAAAAGAAAATTAGTTTTTACCCCTAACGCCAACCCGATTATACCAAAACCAATCCCACCCTAGAACTTTGGATAATCAACAATCATCTATATTTGAAGTCTTTAGCTCGAATCGTTTTTGAGTTATCGTGATCATAAATTTCCCAGATAGAAACACTGACAAACAATTTTTTTTGACGGAAATCGTATTTTTTGGGTATAAAACATCAAAAAGAAGCAACTAAAATTATTCGTTTTTTTTTACTATCGTAGACATTCATCGGGGAAAGAAAAATACCAACTGACCTACATCTTTAAAACCTCCGATAATACAACTTTATTAAAATATTTAAAATTTTGCCAATTCTGAGCTAAAGGAAGAGGGTTGATTTGGGCGGTTTTTGACCCAAATATTTTTTGGGCTTTTTGGAAATTTGGAAATATTTATTTTTTAATGTCTACTAACAATAATAAGTCGATTTTACCCTAAACGGACCATCTCCCTTTTTACTGTATTCGCTCTCATTGATCATTTTTTTCCTTTTTACAATAAAGACCGAAACATTGGCAGAAATAAAAAAAGATATACTTTATTCTTTAATTATTTTCTGTTCTAATAAAACAAGAAAAAAATATAACATAGATTTATAGAACAAGAACAACAAGAATTTATTATTCCATCAATCGATTTTCTAATCATCAAGAACAAAAAGAACTTATTATTGTTATTAGATTTAGAAAAATATATATTTCCTGATTTTTTTAACCAAAAGTAATTTGGGGCAAAAATCGCCCAAATCGACCCTTTTTCTTTGGTGACTCGGAAATTTATTGTGGGCTAGCTTCCCCCCTTGTCCCCCTTAGGCCCGTCCTTTTGTGAACTTTAAAACAATAGTAAAAGAGGTAAATGGCCGGTTAACTTTTCCAATACGTCCATTTAAACTGATATATAGATCATAACCTATATGTATTTGGTAATAAATTTCTGGCAATTTATCCTGAAACTGCTGCTCCTGAAGGCCTTTAATGAAGGCCTAATTGTAGCCATTAACCCGACTGTAACGTTTACCCTTTTCGTCGGAGAATATCGTTTTCGATGAGTTTCTGTTTTGTTATGCCTTAAACTATTGTCGTATTTGAAACCACTTTCTAAAACAAAAATGGCCTTGAATGAGAGAACTTTCTCATAAAATACTGCTGCCAACAAAGTAATACTTTCCCCTAGTATAGGCCTAGGTTCACTAAAAAAAAAAATTAAAAAATACAAAAAAAAAATCAAAAAATTTTTTTTTATAAGTTTTTCAAAAAATATTTTTCTTTTCAAAAAAGTTTATTTTTTCGTAAAACAAAAAAATAAATTAAAAAAATTAAAAACGAAAAAAAAATAAAAAAAAAATAAATTTTTTCAAAAAAATTAACAAAAGTTTATTTTTTCGTAAAACGAAAAATAAATTGAAAAAATTATTTCTGCAAAAATGATTTTTATCCCCCTTACCCCAATCCGATTTTTATCAAAAATAATCCCAGCCTAGAACTTTGGATAATAATCAAATTTGATTTAGCTTAAAGCGTTCTTGAGTTATCGTGGTCATAAATTTTCCGGACGCACAGACCGACAAACCGACAGACAGACCGACAGACAGATTTTTTTTTACGGAAATCATATTTTTTGGATATAAAACTTCCAGAAACGTAAAAAAAGCAATAAAAATTTTTTGAATTTTTTTTACTAAGGCAAGACTTTCCTTGGGGAAAGTAAAAATACTGCTGCCAACAAAATAATACTTTACTTTATAGGCCTAGTTTCATTAAAATCGAAAACGAAAAAAAAATTAAAAAAAAAATAAATTGAAAAAAAAATCAAAGAAAAAATTTTTCAAAAAAATTGTTTAAAAAAAAATCTTTTATTTTAATGTAATTTTTAATGATTGCTATGAACATTTTAATTAAATAATCAATTTTGTACATGTTTTGTTAAGGTCTGCAAACGGTACGATTTGGGAACCTGGTTGCCTAAATCGTACCTTTTTAATAATTATTTATTGTTGGTTTAAATTTAAAAAATAATGCCAAGATAAAAGGCTTTCCCAGTTACTCATAAAAATTTATTTAATTACGTGTATTACCCATGAAGTTAACGGACTTCACGGGTAGTAATTTTTAATTTAATTTTAATTGTCAATAACTAGAATAAATTATTCAAATTACAAGTTTCTATGATTTTTTATCACAATTTTATAGAAAAAAAGAAAAAAAAAACAACTTTAATCATATCCTACGGAAATTGAACCCTGGACGATTTACAAAAATTAATACCGGTACGATTTAATATTTATTACACTTCCCTATTTTGCATAAAAATAAAAATATAATGTATAAACTTAAAAATATGTATATGTTTTGTTTATATGCTAATTCTACTGATATTAATTAATGTAATTACACATAAAACAATTTGGTAACTGTACTCACTGAAGAGAAATATCCTTAGAAAAACTTGCAGATACATCAGTTTAAGTAATTTTTCGACCGACCTTATCTATACCTTGAGGTTAATTTACAACGACCAAATTGTGTATGAAGGTTTATCTCCAAGCTAGCTATTATTGAAAGTCATAAATTGTCTCAAAAATCTTTTCGAAGTTAGAGAAATTAAAAAAGTACGATTTGCGGACCGGTACGATATAGGCTACCTTCCCCTACTATATTTTACAGTTTATCTGAGCACAGCAACTCTCAAAAAATGTGTGTTTACAAATTGGCAAAACTTGTAATAAAACAACTTTAATAGAACTTTAAAAGTTAATTTTTATTAGCGGATTTATTTCTTTGGATTATTGCGTTCTAAGGAATGTGCTTACTAGGTATTAGGCTTTAACAGGCTTTAATTTAAGGAATATATAAAAGAAATTAAAAGGACAAGTAATAAGTTAAGTAATAGGGTGCCCAGGACCTACGGAATTGTTTGGGTCCCAACCCTCAAAATTGTTCCTTTAGGTAAAAAAACATCCCTGACTTTTTTTTAGATTTTTTTAAAATATTTAGAGGTCGCGCCAGGAGCTTTTTTGAATATAAAATCATGTGAAGGATTTTTATTTTTTTAAGCATATAAAAAGTTTGATATTGGACATGTATGAAACAAACAAGTGTTTCTGGATAATAAAGTAATATTCTTAATTTTTATGCCAAACAAAAATAAAACGGCTTTTTTATGGGGTAAAAATACTAAAAATTAACACATGAGGTTAATAAAGGCTAGAAAAGAATGCACTCGGAACTTTTTCCAAAAAGCTTTTTTTTCTTCAATATTTCCGAATTCAGAGTGCAGGGTGTCCAAAAAATAATTAAATATCTTAATAAAAGTTGAAAAAAAAAAGGAATTAAATTGCAATAAAATATCAATTTTGTAGCAAATAAATACAAAATGTTTTCAAAATACCTTTTAGTATGTTATATTATGTAACCAAACACGTTAAATAAAGTTATAAAAATAAACACATTTTAAATCAATTTGTACATATTATTAGGCTTTTTGGAAAATATCATCTCTTTTTTCGAAAAGTTTTATTAACAAAAAATGATCCATAAAAAAAATTCTAAGTAACCTTTTTTGTAGCATAAATTAGTTTCGACTTTTTCCGTCAATTTTTACCATGTTTTTACCCTGGTAAAGCCATTTTTTCATGTAAAAGGGTAATTTTTTTTGAATATTCCCTTATTATTCAAAAATAATTCCCCTTTCTAAAATCACCTGATTTCATCATTTTTATATTTAAATAATAATAAAAAGACTTAACATGTATTCTCTCTCAAAAAACCGCCGGGCTTGAACTCTAAACATTTTTTAAAAATCTGAAAAAAACATTTAGCCTGAATAAACATTTATAGGGGGTGGGACCCCTAAAAAAATCCATTTTTTTATTTTGACTGGGCACCCTATTAAGTAAGAATAAACATCATAATAAAAACAAAAAGTTTTTTTAAGAATATGTACTAAGAGTGCCAAAAAATCACAGATCTGTGCAAAAACTACATAACTTCTTAATGATTTAATGTAAAAAAAAAGTTTTTTTTGGAACAAGTAGCTATATAATAGGTACTCTCATTCCAAATTTAAAAGTTAAATAAAAATCTTTATAAATTTGTTGTCTCTCCATCATCCAGCGGCAGCTAGCTGCTGTCGTATATGGGTTATTAATCCAAAAACCGCCGCTGGATGGAGGACCCTAGTCTCTTCTTCTTCTTCTTCTTCTTCTTCTTCTTCTTCTTCTTCTTCTTCTTCTCTTTCTTCTTCTTCTTCTTCTTCTTCTTCTTCTTCTTCTTCTTCTTCTTCTTCTTCTTCTTCTTCTTCTTCTTCTTCTTCTTCTTCTTCTTCTTCTTCTTCTTCTTCTTCTTCTTCTTCTTCTTCTTCTTCTTCTTCTTCTTCTTTCTTCTTCTTCTTCTTCTCTTCTTCTTCTTCTTCTTCTTCTTCTTCTTCTTCTTCTTCTTCTTCTTCTTCTTTCTTCTTCTTCTTCTTCTCTTTTCTTCTTCTTCTTCTTCTTCTTCTTCTTCTTCTCTTCTTCTTCTTCTTCTTCTTCTTCTTCTTCTTCTTCTTCTTCTTCTTCTTCTTTTGTGTGAAACGTTTCCTTCTGATGTCTGCCATTATATTTTTTTTATTTAAAACTATTTTTAAATCGTTAAAATTAGTAATATATCTACACTGAGAGTTTAGTTAACATTCACCGGTCGTTACAGTAATACTTAACGATGTTATAGTTCTGGTAATTGTAAGTGAATGTTTACTAAACTTTCTTGAGGTTCCATATAGGCAAAAACGTTTAGTATTTACTACGGTAACGAACTCCCAGTGCAATCCCAATCCCGCAATTTAAATATGGCGCAAAAAATAAGATTCAAAATGAATGCCAATTATGTTAGTCACTCAAGCAGAATTGAAGCCTTATCGTTATTACTCTAAATAATTGCAGTCAAACTTAATTCCCTTTTGATTCTATATTACTCGTGTGGTTACAAGCCGATTGTACTACAAACTTTGTATATACTAGTATATATAGTTAGATTTCATAAATTCACTAACTACAACTTTCGTTTTATTTTCCATAACTCGATATCAAGTAAATACTTGTAAAATCGATACACAAAGTTAAAATAATTAATTAGTTTAGTTTGTAATCACTAGTGCCCTAGTTAGTAACAGATTAAATAATTTTGTTGCTTTATCTGAAATTAAAGTCAATTTGAAGAAATAATGGTAAAAAAAAACACCTTTTTCATTTTTCTTTTTCTAATTTTAAAGTTTTGATTTTCTAAATATAAATTTAAAAGTGTTATAAGCTACATACATCCACTTAACCCTATAGCTATGAATAGTTGCCTTACAGAAGGATTTTATTGTGAGTTTATGCTCAGATTTAAGGAATTAACTTGAAAATTTAATTACCACATATGTACTAGCATGTTTCATAATAGGTCTGTTCGTTGGAGTTGCACCTTTGCACTGTGTAAGGTTTTGCGTTCGTTCGTCAAAGTTCAACAAAGAGCAGGAATAATTTACTGAAATTGTGCAAAGAAGTGTACGCTTAATGCAAAAAAGTGTACAATTAGTTGCATCTGGTCTAGAGCAAGAGTAGCCGGTGTAAGTTTAATATTACGCTACAGTTATGTTTGTTTTTAACCTCGTACTATTCTACTTAATTAAGCATCCCCTAAGTCCAGGACTTGTGTGGGCTAGTAGTAGAGGGAACCACCGGCTTTAATTGACTTTCGAACCAATATATCTAGGGAGTACGCCTTCGCCAAATTTCAATTATTAATTAACTGAAAAAGACAATCGGCGCCAGTGAGGTTTGAACTCAGTATCATTAGATCAGTGTCAGGCTATATCGATGCCATTGACCGCTGAGCTAAATCTTCCACAGTACATTCGCATGTCAAATTTAATTGCTGATTGTTTAGTATATTTTGTATAATATTAGGTTATATTACTAAAATTTGAAATTTATTTATATTTTTTGGCTTTCGTTCGACCTACACTATTCCAATTGTATGAACTATATTGAACTGATCACTACCTGCACGGAGTAGAACTCGGTGCAAATATTTCTGAACTTATAATTGGGAAATTTCCCAACTTCACAAAAAAAAATTACCCCCGAAAATTACGATGACTAAAAAAAAACAAAAAAAAAGGTCCTCACCTCAGAAGAAAAATTCACGGTACCCACTCAAAAAAAAAGTCTTACCCCCGAAAAGTTTGTACCCACTCAATAAAAAAGTTTTACCCCTCAAGTGAAAAAGGCCCTCACCTCTGAAATAAATCCCAACTGTATCCTCCAATTTTCCAACTCCATTTTCAAAATCTCCCAACCTTTCTAAACTCTGAAAAAATACCCAACTATACTACTCCAATTTTCCCAACTTTCTACCAATTTACCGAAATTTACCACTCATTTTAGCAACAGAGCAGTGGTATTTCCCAACAAGCATTTTTTAAAGGAATTTTTAGCTTAGTTTTGGAGATATCCTATCATATGCTCCAAAATAAGGTTTTTTGAGATTATTTCCAAAACTAATCGGATGAGGTGCTATTTTGACCTCAAATTCGGATTCAGCGCCTTAAAATACATGGGAATAGAAGGCATTGCAATGGTCTCCAAAAAAAAATATTGACCTGTATTATTAGGTTCTGAAGCCTAATTTAAGTTCAAAATAGCAACTTATCCGATTATCCGTTATTTTCATACACGAAAATAGGGTTTTTTAAGGTTATCTTCAAAGCTAATCGCATCAGGTGCAGTTTTGACCTCAAATTCGGATACAGCGCCACAAAATACATAGGAATACAATGGTTTCTGTAAAAATTCTTGACTTTTTTTCTTTGGTCATACAATGGTATCAAAAAAAAAAAATCCGGACCTTTTTTTGTGTGGCTGTGTAATTAATTAGTTTAGTTTGTCGGCACTAGTTATAAAATCGTCTCATTAATCAAAGTGTGACTATAATTGGATCAGTTTCTGTCGCGGCGGCGAATCGTATAATATTCTATTCTTAATTAAACTTTCTTGAATGTATAAATTTTATAACTTAATACCGACAGTTTATTTACCGGAAGTTTCTTAATTATCTTCTTGTCTATTAAAAGGCAAAAAAATGCTGCCAAAAACAATGCTTTTTTTGTTTGATTGTATCTAAAAGCACCACTTTTCGTATGATAAATCTGCGAAAAAAGTTTTATTTTTCGCACTAGTGCAAACATTAAAATAGTCTAGTTTTATTTTTATGTTTGTTTTTTTTAAATAAATAGGGGGAGGGGGCAGGGGGCTTCGCCCCCCTGGATTTTTAGATATATATTATTTTGTAATAATATACTACATTTTAAAAATGTACCAAGTTTTTCAATTAATATATTATTTTCTTTTTCACTATTGTATGTGTTTTAAGTGTTATCCTTCATATTTCTAAAAAAAATTCCTAAGGCGGTGGAAATGTTTAAGAAACGCAAATCCATGAGAAACTCTTTAAAATATCTTATAATTATAATTTACTTTGAAAATTCTGAAGTGGTTGGAAAATGATGTACAAAAATATTCGCCTTCGGAACAATAACATGATTACCGAGCCGAGTCCGAGTGCCGATCATACATTTTATTAAAAGTTCTAAAAATGTTCGCCCGCTGCGAGAAAAAGTGATACAAAAATTTTAATTAATATAATATCATTCAACAATATACATACCCTGTATCTTAGAAATGCGACATCTATATATTTCTTTGACAGTTTTATAAATAATTTAAATTGTTAGGAAAATACGTGAACTCGAAATTTCAAAAAAATTGCCTGTGCCTTGATATCATAATGTTAATTAATAGATTTTATAAATAATTGCATATGAAATTCTGAAAAATACAATATTTTAGGACTTCTAAAAATTTCGCCTGCGGGGCTAAATGTTGTGTTGATGATGCCACTCAATCCAGTCGCAGCGTGGTCTTTGTAAGGGACGGATGTGACCGCTTTGGCGGATTTACTCCAGCATCAGCCTGCTATCTTCGATCTGCACAGGACTTGATTTATTTTATTTTATGTTGTTTCGTGAAAATATTACTTTAATAGTAAAGTTTTAAGTGAATCGTGAATATTTATGTTTTTTTTTTTATTTTGTGATGTTAAATTTTAACGTGATACTGTTGAACATGTAAAGTAAATTTTGTTATAAATTTTAAAGATAATTTTTTTTATTTATTTTTAAGTTGGCGTCCGCGCAAACATCACTACAGAGTGAGACCGTTTTGCGTAGGCCGAAAATTATACTAGATTGAGCTGGCCAACTACCCAAAGGGAAAAGCCATACTGGAATTGAATTGGATCGGATTGGATGACAGTCAATCTGTTTCTTATTAATTAAAACAAGAAAGTCCCATTTCCCAATATTTATTATTATTTACCAACCCAATCTTGGCGCCATAAAATTAGGGTTATTTCAAATGTATTATTTTTATGTTGGTACACAATGTTGGCGTTCTATCAGATTTATGCGAATTTTTATCGAAAATAAATCCGAATTTCATAAATGTTTTTTTATTATAACGTAAGTTTTTTATATTCTTTGATTTGACAGTACGGGTATGTAAAATATTAAACCCCTGCTGTAATTTTAAGATGATCTTAGTTCTTGTTTTATTTAATAATTTTTTTTTCTTCCCCTTAATAGTTCATTTTACAGTGCGATTTTATCACTCTGTATACATATAATTAAAGCGAATTCGAAGCATCTGTAGTTCCCATTGGAACCCTTTCGTTTATTAGTTTTCAATAGCAAAATAAGTTAAATTATCATACAAACGATATATTTATTCTAATTTATATTTTTTCTTGACAAAAATAAATCATAATAAATGATTTCTTAGCACGCAAAGCGAAAAAAGAAAATGCTTTATGAAGCATTTAAGTCCCTTTCGTACCTTCTAACAGAACAGACTGGATTTTTACAAATCGTCTTGTAAATTTCAGAATGACGTATCTCAAAACAGACAACATTACAGGAATAAGAAATAACCCTTTCTCACATTATTCATAGGTTGAAAATGTACTTTTTTAATATAAACTTAATATATTTTTAATGATTAACTTACCTTAAGTCATTTTATTGTCTATAAAATAAAGAAATACAAATAAAAACCTAATTTTTATAGATACGACACTTTGATGCTCAAAATTAATAAATTTTTTTAAGATACGAGCTTAGAAACATTATTAGCGGAACACACCTCTTGCATCGCATGGGCAATGTCAACTTATTCAAACTGTCATTTTTCCATGTCAGTTGCCAGAAACTATTAAAAATTTGTTTTCTTTCATGAAATGTTAATGTTTGGCACTTTCTGGTATTTCTACAAAGCTTTGAGTTACATGAAGGCCCTAAGACCCTTTTATTTTTTAATTCGTAACCCACGTTTTCTCCCTTGACTTTTTGAATAATAGGAATGACCAGTTTATCTAGCTTTTTTTTGCTTTATGGGCTTCCCATTCATTTTTATTGCCCTTGTATTTTCTGGAACTTTTTTGTGTTGAAGCCCGGAAGTTTCATCCAAACGGTATGATCTGATGCCTGGCGCATTTTCCTTACAGTCATCAAAATCGTACTCATATTCACTTAAATGATCACATTCAGACGAATCTAATAAAACGGGCTGACGAAACTTAATAGTTTCAAATAAACCATCTCTTTCATCAATATAATTATTTTTATCCTCATATTTTATGACATCATGAGGTAATGATTTTTCAACCATAACTAAAAACAATTTAAAAATATATAGTTAATATAACAAGTAAAAATATTTACCATTAATTCGCCTTTTAAAAGAAAATTTTCACTTTAAACATTTAAACTTCAAAAAGTTTTATAACATGCGCATAGATCAAAAAAGCGTCGCCAAATGCAAAAAGTGCGTTCCCAAATAGTCAGTTAACTAGATTTAAGAGATAAGAGGTTTAAAAATTTATTAATTTATAATCCTCTAAGATACTCTTTTGCTTATATTTTTGTTATTTAGAAAAAAATAACAGGTAAAAATTATTTTTTAGATGATAATAATATAAAGCGTTTAAGTCCAAAATCTCAAAATCGAAAAAAAATTAGATATGACGTTCTGAAATTTACAAGACAAAACTCAACTAGAAATACAGCTGCCAAGACAATAATTATTTCCCCTATATACAAGGTTATTCAGAAATAAGTTAAAGAGCTAAGGGGTAATTCAACATAAAACATAAAATATGAAAAAGTTCCTATAAAGGATGGTCCGGAAATATGCTACCACTCTCCTAAGGGTATTTAAAAGGAGAGTTATTATTATTATTATTATTATTATATGTATATATTACGGTGATTATAATCATAATAATTATTATTTAGAAAAATATAAGTTTATTTTTAGAAAAATAAACGTTTGGTTGGAAAGGATCGAGCAAAAACCACACAGATGAGTCGAGCTTTGTAACTTTAAAGATTTCCGAAACTATCGTGACAAAAGATAGTTTTTATGTGCGTTTTGTCGCAGTGCACTCAAAGTAAGTTGAAGCCTTCCATTTCAAATATTTAAAACCTCAATTTCATGGTAACGATTTGATCTTTCTCTTGGAAAAGGAATCATCCTGTTAATAGATAAGATTATTTAATTATTATTATTATTATTATTATTATTATTTGAAATAAAATCCGACAGGTCCACCTTTTCCTCCGATGACCGAGGCGACGTGCGAGGAAATTGCGGCAACTGCTTTCCACGTCCGTGGAGTAAGCCTCTACCGTGACCGGTTATCGTGTGCTCTGAGTAAATTGAGAGACCCAAGGATTACTGCTTTCTGCATGCGATCAGCTAGAATTTCGGCTGAGTCGCGACATGCCGGTATGGTTTTGAGGTTAGAGAGAAAGCTGTCATTTATACCACGAAGAAGATCCTGATATTTTGTCCGCTTATCCTCCTCCTTCAAAACAATGTTTCTTTCGGCTGGGGCCGAGAACTCAATAACAAACATTGTTTTGACATTGTGGTCGAGGAGGATGATATCTGGCTTGTTGGCTTGTATTTGCCTTAGGGTGGAGAATGCATAGTTCCAATATATGCGGCATCTCTCATTCTCCACCACGGACTCAATATCAGCTGGAGCATAGGGCAACACTGGTGTTTCGTCTAACCCATACGAGTTATTATTTATTATAGTTACTACTATTATTATTATTATTATTATTATTATTTCCCAACATTTTGAAAGTATCCATAATTACATGTAATATGTAGTTTTTATGTGCATATACATGTAATTACATGTATATGTATTAATATGTGAATTTAAAATAAAATGCCTACAACTTGTTATTGTAAATCGAACAACTGCACTCGTTTGTAAATACCTTACACGTTTACTTGTTTTCTGTTGTATTCTATGCAATATATAGTGGTTGGCGCATATACAACTATTTATTGTTGTATTCTATAACCTAATTACGCTATTGATTATGAAAGTGTTCTATCAGTGTAGGTGAATCACGTTGTATTTACACGAGTTTTACTCCAAGACGACTCAAAGAGCAACCGTAATATGAAAGGAATAAATAGGATAGAGCTGTAATTAGATAAAGTTTACTTAGTTTAGATAAGCTGTACGATTCGAGACACTTTTGCAAAAGCCGTTTAAATTAAAACATGATATTAAAATCTGCTCGACATAAATTATTATTGTTCTACAAACGTTTAAAACTTTTTATTTCTACCGCTGCTAATCTAATTTTAATACTTTGCAAACAATTCCGTAATTTAATAATCTAATTTCCCGATAACAAAACGAATTTGTACCATTAAATTTCCCTTCTTATCGGATTAAGGAATAAAAAGAATAAAAATGTTACAAGTCATAATAACATGGAAAAACATTGGGTTGTACCCAAGGCCTTGGGTACAACCACAGCCACTTGTAGGTATAACCAATTAATTTAAAAATAGTTGTCCCCAACTTGGGGAGGATGCTTTCCTCATAGCTACGGCAATGATGATAATAACGAAACGGTGAACCATTCCAAACTAACCATTTTCTCGGTAATACTATTCATAAACGCAAAATGCACAGGAACCTGTAAAAAAAAAAATTTTATTTTGACATATACACTGTGTATTTCAAATACGGTCCAAAAACTGATAAGGCGCCCCCGTTTCACACGCCCCTGGTAAAAATAAGTACATGAAAATAATGAATACGAAGATAGCCCTTGTTAAGATTAGTTCACGTGCAAAAACATCGTTGCTATATCCTAAGGGGTTCCTGAGTTATTAAATAAAAACCGATTTTTTTAGCCACTTTTAAGGGGGCGTAGCTCAACATATGTTTATAGGAACTTTTTGTCATACTTTCTGATGTGGAATCACCCCTTAAAATTTCGGACCCTATTTCAAATACACCATATATAATGATAAATGGTAAAAGTGAAAATCAAAATGCGGTACTAAAAATACCGTTATCATAAAACAAGGAGTTTTATTTTAAAATTTATAAATACAGAAATAAAAGTGTCAGGATACTAGAATAGTATATTATTTACCAAGTGAGAGAAGTTTAACATTTTTGCGCGAAGCCCGCAAGACGCGGTCTAAAATGTTAAATCTTCACTCACGTGGAAAATATAGTATTTTTTTCACTACCAGTACAATTAATTAGCTATTTATTTATTTATTTTACTAAAATTTAATGAAAAAGCTTATAAATTTAAAATATCACGCTGGCCGTTCGCGGCCATTAAAAAAACTAATGAATAACTTGACATTTCTGGAAGAAATTTTCTGTTGATCTGCTAAAATTATTAAGTTAGAAAGTGTTTCCGTGTTAACTGGATTAAAATATATAAAAATGGAAAGTGAAATGCAAAGTGATGATTCTGGTACTCCCCCAGAAATAAGGGGACAGGCGAAAACTGTGAGGGAGAATCTCTTGCCTCAAAAATCAATATATGGGGGTTGTACTTCTAGTAATCCAAGATTCTTACGGTAATATATGGGTTGTATAATGTATGGTTGTATATTATGGACCAATGATTTTCACTTTTCGAAGTGTTTTTTGTAAAACATGTTTTATAGGTATTAATTTAGTTAAGATTTTTTAATTTATTATGCAATAAATAAATTTGGTGCCTAAAGACACTTGTAAATAGCAATGTGATTTAATAATGAAGTGAAACAAACGTCAGATGCCAAAACAGCTGAATAAAAATTCATTATTAACCATGGTGCAATTTCATTATTTTTAGAACCTCTGACGTCATAGGTAGAGAAATAATATTTCTACCAATGAAAAGAACAGTAATAAAGATGTGGTTTTAGGCTGGTAGTGAAAAAAATTCATTATTAACCATGGTGCAATTTTATTATTTTTAGAACCTCTGACGTCATAGGTAGAGAAATAATATTTCTACCAATGAAAAGAACAGTAATAAAGATGTGGTTTTAGGCTGGTAGTGAAAAAAAATATTTTAAAATCTAAGAAACGGCAAATAGTGTTAAATTAATTTTTTTATCTGCGACATTTTTGTATAATACATAAAGATATATAATATTTGTATAATATACATAATGATCACTGGTTGGATCGAAGTATTCATTTAGCGGGGGCAAGTAAAAATTAGATTTTGAAAAAACTATTTTTTAAAATATATAACCGGAGTTTTATGTTGACGCTCATTTTATATACTGATTTATTTACTACTACATAGACTTCTGTTTGAAACCAGTGACTTATACCTTTTCAGAGGATGACCGAACCTGAAATATTTAAAAATTTGATTTTTAGTACCATATTTTGATTTCCATACTTTTTCCTTAAATTAATAAATGTGTCAAAATCAAAACTTTAATTCTATCCGGTATGCAAAACAAATGGTAACACAATAAACTAGCAGAGCTAAGTGCATAACTATTTCTTTTTATAGCTACATTGCTACTGATGATAATATTTTAATATACAATTTCTTGGGCGTCGGACTTTACAGAGAAAAAACAACCGCGAAGACCATTACCGCGCAGTCCATTACAGCGATCGCCATTACCGCGCATGTCCTTTACCGCAAAGACCATTACCGCGCAGTTCTTTACCCCGAACGGTCTTTACCGCGTATGACTTTTACAGCGAAAATCGTTATACATTATTTTTATTTTATGTAAGGGTATTTCCTTGGAATTGATGACAGGTTGGTTAGTTTTGGTTTTGGTTTGGATTTTTATTGATAAAGTGGAACGTTTACTAAATGTACCCATATATCTGTATTTGGGTTTTTTATGTGTGTTTTTTTTTAGTTTATATCAACTGATTTGTATAAATCGCTGATTAATAATCATTTTAGTACGAATCGTCATGTCGATCAAAAGAATGAAAAGTGCTAGGGACAAACACCTCACTGTATATAAACATTTCATATACAGGAAAGAAAAGACTGTTAAAAAAAATTTAAGTGCGTAAATTACGTCGTGCTTTGTTGCAAGGGGCGTTTGCATACTTCGTACGGAAATGTTTTAAAGGAAACTAGTAATGGCCACAACCCTGACCCAGCAGCTATTTCAATTAGAACTGTTTGATTGTTTTCTGCAAAACATTTATTTTTTATTTAATCTTTTTTTCTTCAAAAAAAATTAAAATAATTATGCTCGGTAATGGCTTTCGCAGTAAACTCTATGCGCGGTAACAAAAAGTCCAAACCAAAAAGTCCACACTGTAACGGTGGCGCGGTAACTGTTTCGTGGTAATGGACTGCGCTCTAAAGACCCCTACCCCAATTTCTTTTTATAGCTACTTTGCTACTGATTATAATATTTTAAGATAAAATATGCTAAATTTAGCGGTATACATTATAATGTTCTAAAATGAATCAAATAATTTGATTGATCACAGGAAAATATTTCTTTTCGTGTAAATGTCAATTAATTAATGTTTTATAGATAGTTAAGCATCTAAATTAGTAATAAATTTATAAATCCCAGTACTATCCTCAAGGGCATTTCGGTGTTATTGATATAAGAAAAGTTAATCAAACTGATGTTCAATTAGAAAATCTTGTTTGCATGTGAATTATATAGAAAAAACTTGTTTTACAAAGGTAATTAATTATTGGCTTAATAATATAGACATAATAGGCAATCTTCAATTTAAATTTTTATATGAAAAAATAAAAATGGTTTATGTAAATAACTCACTTCTCTACAAGAAATATGAATTATTTATTCTACAGACTCATCTTTATTACCTTATTTAATGTAAAATCTGTATCTGATCTCTTTGAGAGGTTTATGACTCAAATTTTCTTGATTTTCTAGTTTTTATGACGATTTTACGCGTAAATAATAATGTCTGATAGTAGTATTTTAAAACTCGTATGATCCAATGATTTAGCGAAAGGGGAAAGGCTTTAATTCTAAGCGAGTGGCTACACGGTAAAAATAAATTACCTTAAATTACATAGTCCGTAAATGGTAATATGTTGCCATAGACCGGAATGGTAAAAATTACGTAGTCCATAATGGTAAGATTTTGCATAGACCGGAACGGTAAAAATTACAAAGTCCGAATGGTAATATTTTGCATAGACCAGAAAGCTAAAAATTACATAGTCCAGAATGGTTTGGACTTGAAATTTGAAAAAAAATATTTACTACTTAGAAAATGTTTGTTCCAAATTACAAGTCTCTGTGTCAAAGCTTTTTTGAAATATCGTAGCGTAAAGTTTATTTGATTTAATAAACCAAACGATTTGCACCCTTAATACGAGTATAAACTGCTTACATCTTTCTTTAAAGATCTATTGGTTGATAGAGATCGTAATTTATAATGAACGTAAATTTTAGGCCACAAATAAAGCATATCGTACATATATAATATTTACCTTTTTTACACTTTTAACACTTTAACCTAGCAGCATGCGTCGCTATCTCTCTAACAATAACAATATTAAACGGTCCGTCTCATGATGCGACGCCTTCTTGGTTATTGTTCAAAGCGCACGCGCGTCTTAAAATAACAGCCCGACATTGTAAAATCATGTAAAAATATGTAAATCAATGTAAATATACTTTTTTACATTATTTTACATTCTTTTACATTATTTTAAATTCTTTTACATTCTTTTACATTCTTTTACATTCTTTTACATTCTTTTACATTATTTTACATTATTTTACATTATTTTACATTATTTTACATTATTTTACATTCTTTTACATTCTTTTACATAAATTTACTATGTAAATTCATGTATTTTTACATTATTTTACATGCAGTTTTTACAGTGTAGCATTGTTGGCATCCATTTTAAATTCTAATTTTTGGGCGAAATTTAGATTTCCAGATTGGGATTGTATACAATACCAACCATAAAAAAGTCACTAAACATTTATAATTTTAACGGTTTTACGATTTAAAAATAGCGTTAAAAATGGCGCGTGTGACAAAGACAAAATTATGAATCTGCGTTTGAAAAAAGATAATGGCTCCCATCATGATGCATCAGGGTGAAACTAAAAATTTGTATGCGCACAAAACCAATGTGCTATCCCTTCCTTTAATTATTGGTGTGATCCCAGATTTCTACTTCGTCATTTTTATTAATTGTTTTTAAATACTACTGTTACTGTTACTGCTTCTACAACTACTCATGTCATTAGTTATTTTATGGGAGGCATAGCGTAGTGGCTAGCGCGTATGTATAGCAAGTCTACTATCGTGAGTTCGATTCTCACTGGCGCCGATGTGTCTTTTTCAGTTAATTAATAATTGAAATTTGGCGAAGGCGATAAGTGAAACGGACAATCCCTAGAAACTGGTTCGAAAGTCAGTATAAGCTGGTGGTTCCCTCTACTACTAGCCCACACAAGTCTTGGACTTAGGGGATGCTTAATTAAGTAGAATAGTACGAGGTTAAACAAATAAACAAACAAACAAATTAGTTATTGATATATCTAATATTAAAACCTAACTTATTACCATAGGTCGTAGGTTTTTAAATTATGAATCATAAACGACATACATGATTAGCAAAATCAGAAGCGCATGGGTTGAAAAGGGCTGTAAAACTCGTTTGTCTTGCACACAAGCGTGGATAAGCACACTTTATACCCGATGTACGCCGCTGCACAATGGGTGAATATGGACGAATATCTATATTTTTGCATACGAGTATTTTAGGTACTGCTGATTTCAAATATGATAGTGGGCCACCAGGATGGTACATTATTTATTTTTTTTTTTCGATTTTGCTTAAATTTGGTTTACAGCCTCTTTTTAGAAATATTAATGTGTAGACCAATGATCAAAACACCAAAAATCAAAATGGCAGAGCCAATATATATCAGTTTTTAGAATTTTGTCATCATTAAAAAAATTTAAAGCTAAAAAGTAGTAGAAGATTATCCATTTTAAGGAAAAGACTTAACACTCAATATGACAAAGCTTACATGAAAGTTAAAAATACAGTTTATTATCCATTTTATTTAAAATATTCATTTCAAGGTAGTAAGAATTTTATTGTCCAGGTATAGAAAGTATCTTATATAACCCCTAGCAACTATTTAAATTAAATTAAATTAAAGATAAGGTGATTTAAAGTAAACAAAAATGTAATTGAAACTTTAAAAAAATAAGTTGCCAAAAATTGGAAACTTTTTTCTATACATTTTAATACTACTATACTGCCCTACTACGCTAGAAAGCATAGCAGCGTTTACAAAATATTACATCAAAGTTGACGTGAAAACGTAAATATGCGCCAAATGGAGTTACTGCTTTCTAGCGTAGTAGGGCAGTATGAGTAAAGATAAAAATGTATAAGATGCATAAGTCTTGCAATTACTGACATATTTTAAAATTTAAGGTTTTAAAATTTTATTTTAGTTTTTAAGTATCAAGACCTTTTGTTATACTTAAATGACCTTTTGTTATACTTAACTTATCTTAATTTATTTTAATTTTATTTAGCCAACATTTAAAATAAGATAACTCTAAATGTAATTATTTATAATTTAAATGGATGAAATGGAAAGTGAAATTTTATTGGCTTAACTTTTAATTTTAATTATATTATCCTCAATAATTACATTATAAATAGCATTAACTAATCTGTTTTATTGTCAACAGCAATATGATTAGTGTAAGTTGATTTATTGACAATTTTGTTTTCGTGTATCAAGAGAATTTTGCTTAGAAATCGCTTAAGCACGAGATGAAATTTCCTTTAATAAAGCACTGTATATTTGATGTGCCAGCACAATTTAACTTGCAAGAAAGTTATTATGATGCACTTTTTCATAAAAATTTATAGGTCTCAGAAAGACTATAAAAAATAAATAAACAAGGTAAAAATTGTACTAGTGCAAGTTATCAGTCTAATTGGTACTAATTTAATTGCTGAACTTTAGATTTGGAAAGTAATATCCAAAATAAGACCAACACTAATTACTTATATAATTATATAAAAAAAAATAAATAATTGATTATAAATTCCTTTGATTATATAATCAAAGGAATTTATAATCAATATTTTTTTTTTTTTCGTTTACCATAGAAATTTGGTTTCCTATTTCTAAAACATATGCTGTTTAAAGTTAGGAATTAATTTTCAAATTAAAACAACCTAAATCAGCACCTATTTTAATAAACAAACGAAGGAGGGAGAGTTTAAATCGTTTAATAAAATTTTCGAACGCACAATATGATGGCGATAAGTTTCTAAATGACTATTATTAAAGTGTCAAAGGGGCTTTAATAAGATACACAAAAGCACGGCAACATGCGAATGCAAACTTACGGCCCGTTGCCACGCAACTCAAGCCCCTATTTATATCTGCGGGACCGCAAAATATTAATAAGGCCTTTTAGAAATATTAGCGCAATATAAATAAGTTAAATTATTTGCTGTTTTAATAAAAGAAATGTCTACATTTTACAGGGTATTGTTTAAATGACCTTTTCCCCCTTATACTTTTTACTTTCAAACGACCTCGGCGGGAAGGAAGTTATACACTGAAAAAAATAGAGGTAAAATTACACAATAATTAGTAAATTTAAATAGCAATTATAATGCAATTATCTTAGTGAAAATAAAAAATATATATATTTTTACAAAATGTTGTCATATTATTAATGTAATTTAGCAAACTGTTGTAAGTTTTACACAATAATCAGTATTTTTACTTTACCCATTAAAAATTTTACTATAGGCACAAGTACAAGTACAAATGAATTTTAAAGAACTTTTTATCTTTTAATGTAAATTAACAAAACCTTATTAATTTTACAAACAAAATTGCGTTATTACTACAGTTATTGTGAATTTACCTTAATAAGACTAGCAACGAAGCGAAAGCCTGATGCGTGCTCCTCTTTGCACCAGTTGATGCCGTAGCACGTTGTTGTGAGACGCCGGCAAATGTTTTTTTTAATTTAGCTGTTGTTTAGTGTTGTTATATTCATAATCGGTAAGTTCTCCTTGTTATTTAGATGTTATTTAGATGTTATTTTGTAGTTTTTGTAGGTGTAGGTTACATTTTGGCTAATATATCTACAATTATAATTGTGCAGAGCTGTCGGCAGGTAAATTTTTTAAGAAGAATAGGTTTTTATTTGAGTTAATACCAAATAGAGATAGTCTTAGTTATAGTATAGATTGAGATTTACAACGTGCTTTTGATTTTTTTTAATGATCTCTAACCGTTTACGAGATAAAATGCATGGGCGGGACATTTGAAACACCCTGTACACAGAGACAATTATTCTAGTTTAGTAGTATTATAGTAGTATAGTTTGTTAAAATATTTATGTAATAAAATCACCTTTCAGTTTATAATGTGTTTTATTTGTAGTTTCAACTTCATAACCACACCATTTGTTTTCCATTTTCTTTTCTACACATAGCAGTAAAATTGTAAAATTTAGTTTTAATTTCACAAAAAAAAATTGAATTTTATTATTAATTTTGCAAAATAACTTTAAGTTTCGATAACATTTCGCAAAAATTGTGTAAAATTACACTGCTTTAAAAAAAATCGTAAACTTCTTTTGCAACTTGTAAAAACACTGTAATAGTAAATATGTGAAATATTTGTAATAATAATGTGTAGAATTACAAATAATTTATTTATTTAAGCAATAAATTTCCAATATTTTTGTAAATATACTATAAAAGAAATTAAAAGTGCTATTATAAATGCAACAAATATAAACAACGATTGGAAATATAGTATGGTAATTTTACTCGTCTCTTATGAATTTTAAGTATTCTTTTGTAATATTATTAATACTATTGTGATAATTTTAACAAATATTTTGTAATTTTAGAAAATAATTTAATACGTATTTTTACATAACTAGTAGTAAAAATATATTACGCTAATAAATTTACTCTGATAGTGTTTGGCAAAAAATAACCAGCGATAGTTATAGTAATTTTACAAAATAATTTTTTCAGTGTAGTTAATAAAAAAGTTTTCCATATTTCGATGTATTTATCCGCTTTAAAGCCTATGTATTCCAAAATCCAAATTATCAAAGTCCGTCGGTTCGTTCGTCTGTACAGAGCACTAAAAGCCATACTGTTTGACATTAAATTCAGTCTTAGACATCGCAAAAATCCCCAGTACCACTTTTTCTAAAAATAGCTTTAATTTTTAATTCATTTGTGTTTCGCGACCCCAAAAACCACAAGATGAATGAATGAAAAGTTTTATAAAGAAATCAAGCCTTTTTTATGGCATTTACCACAATAAGGCGATCTATCGGTGGGTCACCCCGACGCGAACGTGTTGAAAACCAAGTGCCCGATTTTCCCCTTTATAGTTATATTTTTTTTATTGTGCATTTATAAGTTTAACAATACCATGCTTCTTTGGAATGTTAAATACTCTTTTGTTAAAAATTTGATTCCACAAAAGTCTTTGCTTGTCCTAAAAAATCAAGTTAAACCCATTATGGAACGTGTAGGTAGTCTTTACTTGTTGATGCAACGCTGATAAAGTATTAGTTTCAAAACAAAAACAAAACCACATTGAATGCCAGAAAAATTAAATTTAATTATATAGTGAATGTGTTTAATGAACATAAAAAAATAATTTCCTTTTATAACTACACCCTTAATTACGAATTTTTATAATAACTGTTAATTAAATTACGGACCACACAGAATATTAAGCATCGTAACATTACCATTTTAATACACAAATGATCTTATTAAAATTTAATATTTTCTGTAATAAAACCATTATTACGTCTAGTGTTTAAAATACACGGAACAACAAAAAATTTATAACAAAAAGTTTTTATATTTTTGTATTTTGATCTATTTTTCCAGCCTTTTAAAATGTTAAATTACCAAATGTATATAGTCCTACATATTTTAAAAGATAGCTCGACTAAATATTTTTCCAAAATTTATCTAGTTCCTTTCTATTAGAACATTTTGTTGTTTCTTAGAATATTCTTGAAACATTCTAAGAACAAAAGAATATTCGCAAAACTTTTATGCTATCAGGGCTGTTCTCCTCTTTTTTCTACTATTCTTTTATTATTCTAAATCACGTACTAGTAATTGACATAGACCAAGAAAACCAAGAATAAGATGTCTATGTGTAGACTATTATTTGTTGTGGACCACAATCGCAAAACCTGTGATTATTCCATTTTAAAATTTCTTCCAAACAGACCAACCACCAAAACCAACTGCACAGCTTACACGCTTATCAAAAAAAAAAAAAAAAAGAAACTCCCGCCCAGACTGATTTTTCAACTTCACAGCATTATCCCAGATTTGTTGATTTTTTTTTAAATTCTTTTTACTACATTTTACCACCTTACGTAAGTGGGGTGATTATTCGATTTTTACCAAAAACAAAAATCCCAGCTTATAACTTTGGATAATCAACCTATGGTCCAAATGTTTAGCTCAAAGCGTTCTTCAGTTATCGTGGTCACAAATTTCCCAGACAGATAGATGGACAGACAGCGGACAGAAACACAAACCGAGAGACAGATTTTTTTTACGGAAATCATATTTTTCGGATATAAAACAATGAGAAACCTATAAAAAGCAAAAAGACTTTCCTCGGGGAAAGTAAAAAGTAAGTATTATTTTAAAAAGTACTTAGACGTTCAGTCTGGCAACGTCGTATTTTTGAGTATAATTTTTTCCGCATTTTTTCGACAGTCTTAGATCCATATGCCAAAGTTTAACCTGCCTCCTAAAAAAAAATAATCGAAAAAAAACACTATAGCAGCGCTGCCTAAACCCTACTATAAACTGGGATAATTTTGTAGATGTTGTTTTACGCGTGGGCTATCAGCTCATAAAATTTTAGCAACAAGCGGAAATACGACGTTGCCAGACTGAACGTCTAGGCATTTTTATTAATTAACTATCTTTAGAAATGCAATAAACATAATATCGATGGTCTAGCGTACAAAGGTGAATAAGGTTTCTCTAAATACTTAGCACCTTTGTACGCTACACCATCGATATGTTTATTATATTATATTAAATAATAGTACTTGTTGTTCCTTATTACGCTAGAATCATTAAATATGACAACCACGCATGGTAAGGTTTGTTTTTGTGTTCAAAGATCGTATTGCTCTTCTAAATATTGGCCAGACTCTAGAAAAAAAAATGTAATGTTCGAACAAAATACGTAAATTAAATCACGCATGGTAAGGTTTATTACGCTAGAATCATTAAATATGACAACCAAGCATGGTAAGGTTTGTTTTTGTGTTCAAAGATCGTATTGCTCTTCTAAATATTGGCCAGACTCTAGAAAAAAAAATTTAATGTTCCAACAAAATACGTAAATTAAATCACACATGGTAAGATTTGTTTTTTGTGTTCAAAAATTGTATTATATTAAATAATAGTATTTGTTGTTCCTTATTACGCTAGAATCATTAAATATGACAACCACGCATGGTAAGGTTTGTTTTTGTGTTCAAAGATCGTATTGCTCTTCTAAATATTGGCCAGACTGTAGAAAAAAAATGTAATGTTCGAACAAAATACGTAAATTAAATTTTGTTGACTTGTATAAAAGATCTAACACAAAGTATGATATTCTACACGTATCAGATGAACGTTCTTTTTATTATCTTTTTACCTTCGAGCAAACGTGATCTAGAAAATTAGTCAGGTATCCTAATGAGCAAATGAATTAATAGCAGTGCTTGATATACTCTTTTTTCAGTGCCTAGTAATTAATAATTAATAATAAACAGCCAATATGCTTGAGCCGCAAACAATTAACCATTGAGTTTGTAAAATAGATTTCAGTTTTACGTTCAGGAATAGATGGCTTCTAAATTTACATCAGTCTGAACATATATTATTATTATTATTATTATTACAATATATAAAGGGCAGAGAAAATTAATCCTATAAAGCCCATAAAGAGTACTAAGTTAAATAAGAAAGAGATAATATGAAAAAAAAAAAATAAACAATATAAAAAAGAAATAAAAGGGTTATACAAAAATAACAAATAATAGAAATTAATTGGCTTTAAAATTGTCGTACAAGTTTTTAGACGTGTTGATGTTGGTGGTAGATATAATGTTTTCTGGCAGACTGTTCCATTCTTGGAAAACTCTGTTCCCTAAGACATTTTGGTGGGACCTGGTTCTGAAGTTTTCATCTTCAGTTTTAAGCTGTGACCTGTTAGTCTTGGGTCGAGATTTAAAGTAAACAGATGTCGTATATCACAATTCGTTTGTAGCGATTTTTTTCTAGTGAAGTGTTAAGTTAGGCCTAATTAAATTGGGGTATTCTTAATTTTTAAATGGCTCCCCTAAAAGTTTCTGGTTATTAAATTGATTTTTTTCTAAATTTAATATACACTGCCTAAGAAAAAAATAATACTATCGACTAGAGTCCTATGAGCAAGCAACGTGTTTAGTTTTTTGGCCCAACTTTCATTCGCAGGAAATCTGATATCGTTACAAATCATTTACCAGCTAACTAAATTGCCCCTCCTGAGTTTAAAAATGATAATCATTTTTTGCGAAAACGCACCGTTTTTTTTTTCTATGACGATTTTTTAAAGAAGTAAATTATATTCTACCTATTTCGACCCTCCTAAATTAGAAAATGATAACCATCTTTTGCGGAAATTCGTGATTTTTTTTTCTATGGCTATTTTTTATAAATTTTTTGTTTTCGCAAAAAAACGAAGTGTAACCTAGTTATTTTGGCCCCACTGAATCCGAAAATTACAATTATTATAATCGTTCTTTGCAGAAACGCACCGTTTGTTCCCATGGCTATTTTTTATAATTTTTTTATTTTTGCAAAAAAAAATATTTGGAAATCTTTTATTGTGTAACGATATAAATCGTCACTTTGTAATATAGCAAGGGTTAATTAAACTATTCGTTTACTTACGTTATAATTTATGTTTATTTTGTATATAAATAGTTACGTACGTACAGAACTATTTTGTATCTGGGACTATTTTGTAGCAGGAACTGAATTCTAACCATATGAGTCTCTATTCCATAGTTCTACCTGAAAATAACATAAAGAAAACATAATTAGAATATGATTTTTAATAATAAAGAATCATATGACTTATTTTTCTATAGTGCATTTGTCTATGGACTTACCTGGTTTTTATATGTTTCAGAGTCTATTGAGGGTTGGATTTCACTGGCTTTCATCTGTAGCTTGTTTCTCCTGGAAAGTTTCGTATGCTTATTCCTTCGGGATAATCCAGAATTTGTTGAAAATAGTTTGCTGGAACTGCTCACTTAGATTCAGTATTTTGTTTATACTTAGTTCACAGGACACTTAGTATTCTGTTCGTATTTTTATTAGTTTTGCTGATAAACAATAAGTATTGTTTATATTTGTTTCTTAGAGTAATATTTTGAGGTTAGATATCACTAATACGGATTTATTAGGAAATAGTCTTTTTGTTATTATTTTTGGTGTAGTTTTCGTTACCTTTATTAGGAATCCTATACGGTAAAACTGTAGTTGATAATGACTTGCATAGATGTCGCTAATAGTTCAGAAATAGTATTTTATTTACCTGAAGGGTTCATACCGGTTGATAAGGTCGATTTTCGCTCTTTCTTGATGCAACTCGAATACAATGGTGGTGTCATTTTGACGAGTGTTTATTTTCTGTAATCATCGAAGTAATCCTTCATGTATTTTTATTTAAAGTTAGTGAAAATGAATATTTAAACATTGCGGAAGATATTATAACTGTTATTTTCTACAATTACGCATTTATAACGTTTCGATGGACATCGAAGACTTAGTATGACATCACCATTAATTAATTACTATTAATTAAGCACCATTAAGCACCATTAACCACCATTATTACTACATTACTAGACTATTAATTAATTACCATTAATTAATTACCATTAATTACTCACCATTTCTATACCATTAATATGGAATTACATTAATTTAAGTTGAAGTTTATTTTGGTATATTTGATATACAAGTTCTCCGCATGGAGTGATGTTCTGTTGGAACATGGTTCTGTAATTTTTGGCATAGATAAATTCTATGTAACCGTCTAGCAGACAATTTTATATTGGACATAATTTTCAAAAGCATATTTTATCCCGGACAACATTTTCAATCGTACATTTTATCCTGGAAGATGATTTTTCCAAAGTAGATGGAACAGCCTATATTTTTTTTTCTTTCATTTGAGAAATGAATTCATCAGCATAGGGGAGACTTGTGCAGATGGAGACGATGGAATTCATACCTCATGGATTTTGCAGAAACCAGCTAAGTACTCTTTCTGAAAACTTTTGAAAGCAATATTTCATATTTAAAATTCTTTTATTTCAATATTCTTATAACTGTAAACTTTATCAGATCTGACATAGTATTGTTTAATACTATATGCCCTTCTGGCTTTTGTTCATTTTTAGGTACTTATTTTTTTTAAAACATTTAATCTCATTTATTAATTATTAAATATCATACTTTTGATTAAATGATTTCTAATTTAAGCATGACTTTTATACACTGCAAGAAATGATTGTTGTTTACATACATTTCTTGGTGCTTGCTGAACTTCATGTTTTCTTTATACATTTAAGTCGAATGATTTCTGAATTTAGTAATTTTTATTAAGATTTCTTTAATTATATCTTAATATAATTACACATATTTTTTATATATATTAATACATTACTTGATGTGCTTTCATTAAGTTTATTTATAATAAATTTCTCAAATGAATTATCTTATTTTATTTAGGGGTTATATTTTCTCAAACTGAAAAGCTTAAGTATTTACACTAGGTTGTTACTTACCTAAAGGAGTAAAAGCTAAAGTAACTGGCGCCCCTAACAACATTAATCAATTCTTTCTATTTTTCCCTTGCCCATACCCATTGCTCCGCTGTCAAAACTAGCCGTTGGCAGTGAACGTATTAATTACGGTACACTAATATTGGCGCCCAAGAACGTGGTATTTGGATAGATAGAACACTTGTTTTTTTAATTTTACTCCATTTTTCTCAGTGTATTTTTTATAAAAATCTAAAGCTTATTTTTTTTTCAGTGTAACTTAATGTTCATTTTGAGAAAACCTACATATAACTGTTGAATAAAATATTTTTTGTTGAAAATTAAGTCAAATTAGAGTTAATCTGATAAGATATATTAGATATGTGTTTTTTATGTTTTTTCTGAATTTTATGGAATAACATGGAATAGAGAAATTTTGGCGTGGGTTCAGTTTTTCTAGAAATTATCGTTTATTCAATAGAAATAAATGGATAATAGGGTATTTATTTATGCGAAGGATATGAATAAATATTAGCTAATTTTGTAGTTTTGGAGACTATATATAATTATTAATTTGTCCAATTGAGATAAATAATAATTTAGTATTTTTTTGACATATTTGGGAAATTTTCCAAAGTATGCAAAAACTTTGTTGAGCAGTGTACACAAAAAAAAATAATTTGTGGTACAGTATAAATATTTTATTATTAAAATAAATATTTTGAGTAAATTAAAGTTAATTTTGAAAAATAAATATTCAAAATGGACGATTTAGATAAAATGGAAATTAGATTTTTGACTGCTGAAATGGTAAATTATGAACTTCGTATAAGACATTTAACAGCAAAAAATAATAGAGCATCTAGAATTAAAGTTTTAGGTAGAGCCATAGCTAGGGAAGATCCTAAAGTAAAATATGTAGATCCGACTTTTAATTTTAACAGTGAAGTGGAAAATATTAATAGAATTTTAGATAGTATATCTTCAGAAATTGTAGAATATCATGGTGATTATAGTTTAGCTGATTTAAGAAAATTAAAAACTTATTTAGTACATGTAACAAATCGTCTGCAACGTTTTCCTGAAGTAGAAGAAAATAAAGTTAGACGTATTCAATTTTTAGAAATAACAAAAGCAACTTGTTTAGAAATAGAAGCAGATATTTTAGATCTTTATGAAAAATCTGGTAAAAATTCAGATCTTACTCAAGTTAATAATAATATTTCATTACATAATAGTACACAGTTTAGTCCTAATGTTTCTAGTAAAA
Source organism: Brachypterus glaber (assembly GCA_958510825.1). Classification (NCBI taxonomy): domain Eukaryota; kingdom Metazoa; phylum Arthropoda; class Insecta; order Coleoptera; family Kateretidae; genus Brachypterus; species Brachypterus glaber. The sequence continues at coordinate 65,385,511 of OY294045.1, read as the reverse complement.
AAGATAATGATTATTTAAAATCAGTACCAGTTTATAAATGGAATATTAATTTTGATGGAAAGTCTAATGTTTTAAATTTTATTGAGCAAGTCCCAATTTTTCTTTACCATTTGTTATACAATGTGATGCTTCTTTAGTTGGCCTCGGTTCCATATTAACACAAACGCAAGATGGTCAAGAAAAAGTAATAGCTTATGCTAGTAGAGCTTTAACACGTAGTGAAATAAAATATTCTGTAGGTGAAAAGGAATGTTTAGCTGTTTTGTTTGCTATAGATAGGTTTAGACCATATATTGAAGGTGTTAAATTCACAGTAATTACAGATCATTCTTCATTAAAATATTTGAGTAATATGAAAGATCCCTCTGGTCGCTTGGCTAGATGGTCATTAAAATTACAGCAATATGATATGGATATTGTATATCGTAGAGGTAAATTAAATGTAGTAGCTGATGGGTTATCCAGAGCTTTTGATAGAATAGAACCAGAAAAATCAATTTTTCCAGATGTAAATTTAATTAATTTTAATGTAAATGATTATAATAGTGATAAATATTATATTCAGTTGAGGGAAAAAATTGTTAAGAGTCCAGATTCATATCCGCAATTTAAAGTTATTGATGATAATATTTATAAGTTCATACCGACCAAGACAAAAGTAAAAAGTAATATTATAGAGTGGAAATTGTTAGTGCCTCAAAAATGTCGTAAACAAGTACTAAAAGAATGTCATGACGATGTATTAGCTTCTCATATGGGATTTTTTAAAACTTTTCATAGAATTTCAGAAACATATTTTTGGCCAAAAATGCGTAAAGATATTTTAAAGTATGTAAGATGTTGTAATATTTGTCAATCACAAAAAGTTAGTAATTCTGCACGTTTTGGATTGATGGGTCGTGAAAAAGAAGTAAATTATCCGTGGCAAGTTATTTCATGCGATTTGCAGGGACCATTTCCCAGAAGTTCTAAAGGTTTTTGTTATCTTTTAGTTGTGTCAGACTGGTTTACAAAGTATACATTATTACATCCTTTAAGGGAAGCTACTGCAAATGCAATATGTAAATTCATTGAGAATGAAGTTTTTTTAGTTTACGGAGTCTGTCAATTTTTAATTGTCGATAATGGAAAACAATTTGCTGGTAAAGTTTTTAAAAAATTAGCAGATGAATATAATGTACAGAAAATTTGGTTTAATGCACTTTACCATAGTCAAAATAATCCGACGGAAAGGCAACATCGCACAATTTCTACTGCTATAAGATCATATATAAAAGATAATCAAAAAGAATGGTGTAAAAATTTAGCAAAAATAGGTCTAGCTTTACGAACGTCTGTAAATGAAGTTACGGGGTATACGCCGGCATTTCTTAATTTTGGGAGGAATGTACCTATCACAGGAACTTATTATGGCAAAATGACATCAACTGATGGTGTTAAATTAGAACCTTGTGACAGAGACTCGTATAGCCAAGATTTGGGAAATCTTAAAGAGATTTTTATTGATGTAAAGAAATATTTACATGAAGCTTATGAACGTAATAAGCGTACTTATGATTTGCGCAAGCGTGAAGTAAATTTTGATATAGGTGAAAAAGTTTGGAGACGAAACAAAGTACTCTCAGATGCTAGTAAAAGTTTTGCTGCAAAACTTGCTCCAAAGTACATACTTTGCAAAGTTGTTGCGAAAAAGTCAAAGTTAGTGTATATTTTGGAAAATGCAGATGGTCATAGAGGCGACTGGCATGTTAAAGATCTAAAGAAATATTTTGGATCGAATAGTGACATTTCAGTTGGCTAGATTTTATTAAATAAGAATATATTCTTAGTATCATTCGGAATGATATTTAAAAAAATATCAATGTATTAAAAATATTTTTTGTATATAGTAAAAAAAAAAAATATATATATAAATATATTTTTTGTAGAAGAGAATTCTGGTGCACACAGTCAAGTCTTATTTCTATTTTTTTTAATCTTGATAAAACTTAGCTAAAAAGAAAAACAAAATTAATTATGACAATTACCTGATTATGACAATTACCTGTTTATTACACACACCGATAAAGTCCCAAAATTATGTTCTACATAAGAGTAGGCGGATGATACACGTAGTTATCAAGCTTAGCTATTGTTAATTATCAAGTAGTATTTGAAATGATTTACATAAAGTATTGTATTTTTTGTTGATTTATTAAATAAAATATAGTATATATTTTAGCTATTTAAGTTAAATAGTTTTAGAGTTTGGTATAAAAATATTTTTTGTATATTAAATATTTTTATTATTTTTGGAGGGGGCATGTGTAACGATATAAATCGTCACTTTGTAATATAGCAAGGGTTAATTAAACTATTCGTTTACTTACGTTATAATTTATGTTTATTTTGTATATAAATAGTTACGTACGTACAGAACTATTTTGTATCTGGGACTATTTTGTAGCAGGAACTGAATTCTAACCATATGAGTCTCTATTCCATAGTTCTACCTGAAAATAACATAAAGAAAACATAATTAGAATATGATTTTTAATAATAAAGAATCATATGACTTATTTCTCTATAGTGCATTTGTCTATGGACTTACCTGGTTTTTATATGTTTCAGAGTCTATTGAGGGTTGGATTTCACTGGCTTTCATCTGTAGCTTGTTTCTCCTGGAAAGTTTCGTATGCTTATTCCTTCGGGATAATCCAGAATTTGTTGAAAATAGTTTGCTGGAACTGCTCACTTAGATTCAGTATTTTGTTTATACTTAGTTCACAGGACACTTAGTATTCTGTTCGTATTTTTATTAGTTTTGCTGATAAACAATAAGTATTGTTTATATTTGTTTCTTAGAGTAATATTTTGAGGTTAGATATCACTAATACGGATTTATTAGGAAATAGTCTTTTTGTTATTATTTTTGGTGTAGTTTTCGTTACCTTTATTAGGAATCCTATACGGTAAAACTGTAGTTGATAATGACTTGCATAGATGTCGCTAATAGTTCAGAAATAGTATTTTATTTACCTGAAGGGTTCATACCGGTTGATAAGGTCGATTTTCGCTCTTTCTTGATGCAACTCGAATACAATGGTGGTGTCATTTTGACGAGTGTTTATTTTCTGTAATCATCGAAGTAATCCTTCATGTATTTTTATTTAAAGTTAGTGAAAATGAATATTTAAACATTGCGGAAGATATTATAACTGTTATTTTCTACAATTACGCATTTATAACGTTTCGATGGACATCGAAGACTTAGTATGACATCACCATTAATTAATTACTATTAATTAGGCACCATTAAGCACCATGAACCACCATTATTACTACATTACTAGACTATTAATTAATTACCATTAATTAATTACCATTAATTACTCACCATTTCTATACCATTAATATGGAATTACATTAATTTAAGTTGAAGTTTATTTTGGTATATTTGATATACAAGTTCTCCGCATGGAGTGATGTTCTGTTGGAACATGGTTCTGTAATTTTTGGCATAGATAAATTCTATGTAACCGTCTAGCAGACAATTTTATATTGGACATAATTTTCAAAAGCATATTTTATCCCGGACAACATTTTCAATCGTACATTTTATCCTGGAAGATGATTTTTCCAAAGTAGATGGAACAGCCTATATTTTTTTTCTTTCATTTGAGAAATGAATTCATCAGCATAGGGGAGACTTGTGCAGATGGAGACGATGGAATTCATACCTCATGGATTTTGCAGAAACCAGCTAAGTACTCTTTCTGAAAACTTTTGAAAGCAATATTTCATATTTAAAATTCTTTTATTTCAATATTCTTATAACTGTAAACTTTATCAGATCTGATATAGTATTGTTTAATACTATATGCCCTTCTGGCTTTTGTTCATTTTTAGGTACTTATTTTTTTTAAAACATTTAATCTCATTTATTAATTATTAAATATCATACTTTTGATTAAATGATTTCTAATTTAAGCATGACTTTTATACACTGCAAGAAATGATTGTTGTTTACATACATTTCTTGGTGCTTGCTGAACTTCATGTTTTCTTTATACATTTAAGTCGAATGATTTCTGAATTTAGTAATTTTTATTAAGATTTCTTTAATTATATCTTAATATAATTACACATATTTTTTATATATATTAATACATTACTTGATGTGCTTTCATTAAGTTTATTTATAATAAATTTCTCAAATGAATTATCTTATTTTATTTAGGGGTTATATTTTCTCAAACTGAAAAGCTTAAGTATTTACACTAGGTTGTTACTTACCTAAAGGAGTAAAAGCTAAAGTAACTGGCGCCCCTAACAACATTAATCAATTCTTTCTATTTTTCCCTTGCCCATACCCATTGCTCCGCTGTCAAAACTAGCCGTTGGCAGTGAACGTATTAATTACGGTACAATTGTTAGAAATATATTCTGACCCTGAATGCCGAAATGATAACCATCTTTTGCGGAAATTCTTCGTTTTTCTTTCCATGGCTATTTTTTAAATATTTTGTTTTCGCAAAATCTGTTATGGTTAGAAATGTTAGAAAATGATGACATCTTTGGCAGAAATTCTTCGTATTTTCTCTATGGCGATTGTTTACATATTTTTTGTTTTTGCAAAAAAGCTTGTGAAATTCTGTTATCTTAAAAAATAAAAAATATTCCTATTCCCCTAAATAAAAAAATTATATTTTTTTTTGCACTGTTATTATTATTATTTTTATATTTTTTCATTGTATAAATTTCTTTATGTTGCTTGTATTATATAATAACATATATAAAGGGCGCTCCTAGCTTTTATATTATATAATTTCAATTTAATTTTATATGATTCTTACATAACTGCGGGCTTGAATTGTGGTCAAGCCCGACACGCTTCGCTAGGCCTAAACTAATTTTTTATCCATTTGCATTTAATTATAATTATCTTTATATTTTTTAATTGTAAATTCTTCATTTTGTGGCTATGTGTAACATAAATTACAGGCTTGGCCAGGGCTTGACCACAATTTAGAGAGAGCGCGCGTGTCTGAATTTAGGTCAAGCCCCGACCGAGCTCTTTATATATGTTATTAATAATAATTTATTAATAATAACTTACAGATATAATACAAGCAACATAAAGAAGCAGTAATAAAATAATAATATATTTACTTAAAAAAAAATACAATTCCTACAGCAATGGTTTTGATACAAATTTAAATAAATAAATAAGTTTTAGTTTAGACTAGAACTGCTAAGAAGCAGTATAAAAATAATTATTATTATTATAATTATAATTATCGCCCAAAAATAACGGTGCATTCCGCAAAAAAATGTATTTTTTTTACGAAAACAAAAAAATTATAAAAAATAGCCATGGAAAAAAAACGGTACATTTCCGCAAAGGTCGATTATAATTTGCGGATTCAGGAGAGTAAAAATAACTAGAATATACTTCGTTTCCAACGATAACAGATTTCCATAACGTTTCTTTGAGAAAACAAAAAATTTATAAAAAAAAGTCATAAAAAATAAAATTCAACCTATCTGACATTTTTCTAACTTCCCAGTTACAAGTTAAAGAAAAAAATGTTTAGACAGGTCGATTTTTATTTTTAATTTTGCAAGTTTTGGTTTACACCAGATTTTATAACAATTTTTACCCCCTAGTACCCACCAATTCCAATGGGAGGGTGCGAGGGGGTGAAAATTTTCTTAACTTTTTTATTCCAAAATTTGCAAAATTAAAAATAAAAATCGAACTGCCCGAGCGTTTTTTTTTTTAACTTATAACTGAAAAGTTAATCGGACGATTGCAGACTTAATGTACGCACTGTATAGCTAAGTACTAAATATAAATATTAAATATTTTATGCATATTTTTTTTTTTTTTTCTTTTTATATACTTAGTTTATATTGTTTTTGTATAGTTTATTATAACAACTTTGTAAAAGGGACGTATGTCCTGTTAAGTTGTAAATAAATAAATAAATTAATTAATTAATATAACCCGAAAACTATTGTGAAATAATCGTTTCTCCTCTTTAAAAATAGAATTCTGTTTCTAAAAAAATATTTATTTTTATTTTTACTTTTTAGAATTTCTACATGCAGGCGCCTCCGCCAAAATTTAAAAAATTAATTAAATTTTAAAAACCTTGTTATTAATGGCGTTTAATAATTAAATGAAAAGAAGTTTATAGTCAATACATTTGCAAATTCACAAAAATTAGGTAGTATTTTGTATATTATCATTATTATCATCCATTTTACTATGGTATTTTGATGTTAAGTAAAATGCAAAATCAAAAAGTTAAAATCGGTTAATATCATATAAGGAACTTTTGGATTTAGACCGTGTTAATGGATTTTCATTTTCCGACCTTTCGTTTCTTACAGGGCATTTCCCTGTCGATTCAGGCAATGCTGACTGCACGATGGTCATGGATTTGGACGTAATTTGGTTTATGGGTTCTATATGATACCAGAAAAGATCCCCCAGAGGATTTTCTCCCAAAAATGCATACTTTGTGAGATGAATTTTTTATAGTTTTTTTAAGAAATCGTAAATTTTCAGAAAAGTTTACTTTGAAGTTTAATAACTCAAAAACGGTTTGAGATATTTAAAAACTGTTTTCACCAGTTGAAAAAACACCTATTTTTGCCTATAAATCCAATTTTTTTAAATTCGATTTTCTTTTGTTTTTTGAGATATTTAACAAAAGCTAAAACTCAAATTTTCTCAAAAACCCCAATCCCAATTTTTTTTTAAATTTTCAGAAAATATTCTTTAATGTATCTATTTTAACATACCTTATTTACCTTCCCCACTATTTTGAAATTTTGTAAAATTCGAAACTAGTTTACGGTATACCGTAATATTACTCTTCTAGAGCATGCGCTGTAAAGAGTATAATAGTAATAAAAACTTACCGAACGCAATTATATCGCGGTTAAAATCGTGCCTAGAAGATATTAAAAATCGATAGAATTAATAATTGTGTTTAATTTGAAGTCGTAGAAAGAGCTTAACCCTTTGCGGACGGATACAATAATTTATAAAAAAAAATATCTTAGTGTTTTTTACCCCTATTTTTTTATTTGTTGATGCTTTTTGGGAAGAGGGTTAAATTTCGTCGTTTTTTTCTTCGAGGGTACTTTCCCTCGTCCTCAGACCTTTAATGTAAAAGAAAAAGCCATATTAAAACTATATAAAATCTAGTTATTGTATAACCAAAAAAAAAAAATTGTGTTAACCAAAAATAATTAAAAACTACTTACAAAAATGTAAACCCAGTTTAAATACATGTTAGAAACATACAAATATACACAATATAATAAATAAAACATTATTAAGGACTACACAATACTTTTAAATTTATTACACAAACGTATCAGCTGACAGACAATTAAAACAATACTCCTTCTTCTACTGTATCGGCTGCAGGTATTTTTTCGTGGTTCGTCCGGTTATTTTATTTGTGCCATAATTAAGTTCTTCTTCTTAAAATGTCCTTTTGGACACTAAATTAAAGAGACCCAAAAAGACTTAATGGTCTTGAACTCTCGTTCTTTTTGACCAGGTAAAAGTATTAGAGACTTTAAGCCAGTCTCTCTAATTGTTTTAACTAAATATAATTTCTTATTAACATAACCTCACAAAAAAAAAACGTGGTTAACCCACAAAAGTAGATCACAAACATCAACTATTCAATATAAATCAATTTAAATATGTAGAACGGTTTCGCAGTATAGATATTTTCTTAACAATCACATTTTAACACAAAAGAGTGACTAAACACCGTTAAATGAATTACCAATCGCGCCGTAGACTTGTTGCCGGTTCCTCGAAAGAAACTCAACTCTCCATAATTAAGTTAAAATATATTCCACTAAGTCCCTATACGTCAGTTTTTCTATTCATTGCTTCCTGTTCTTTCTTTATAAAAATCATTTCAGCGTATTCACCTTTTTTTTGTCTTTTTCTCTATATAAAATTTCCACCGATTCAAAGTCCATTTGATGTTTGTTTTCCAATGCATGTGAAGCCAATGCCGTACTGTTTGTTTTTCCTGTTGTAATCGTGCTTTTATGTTGAGATATTCTCGTGGCTAATTTGGACTTTGTTTGCCCCACATACACTTTAGGGTACTCCAAACACGAGTATCAATTTAACTCTCTTCCAAAAAAAACATCCAAAAAAATACAAAGTTAACATTTATTTTATTGAAACTACATTTTTAAACTCAAAAAAAAGTTGAAAACTTCAAAAAATATTAATTAAAAAACTCAAAAATATCCAAAAATTGTAATCTACCATAAGAACCTCTGCTGTAAGTAGACATATTTAAAAAAAAGACATTGAATAGGATAAATGTATTCTATTTTTATGAACTTTATTCACTGTCTAGTCATTTTACACTAAAAATATTACATACTATTTTTTTTTTCATATTCCAGAGACCAATGCATTTTTATATTTTCAGGGTCGCTGAAACTGAATCTGATCTCAGAAAAAAGTATGCGAATATTTCTTAAATTCAGATGTTTTTAAGTGTAGAAAAAAATTGTGACCTGATGAAGCAATTCTAAGGTTAGATTCTGTTTCAAAGACCCCAAAAATATAAAATGCATTGGTCTAGTCTCTGGAATAGGAAAAAATGTGTGGCTGTGTTATCTAGTGCCGGTTTCTGCGGATTAAGTGATGTTGAAGATAGGATCTATATTTTATTCAATAGTTGGCATCACAGGCTAAATGATAATGTTACTCACTGCTTACCCATTGGTTATCATTAATCAATAACGTTCACAAAAAAAATCATTAAAAGGTGGTACCAATGGGACCACTAGTCCCCAAAGGGTTAAATGGATTTATGTGAACAAGATTGTTAAGATTGTTTTTTTATTTACACGATAATGAATTTTATTGAACTTGAATGGATAATTACGTTGTAATGTGCATAGGCTTCATTTAGGGGACGAACAGATAATAAAAAATAAAAATGCATAAATAAAATTGGGTTTCAGTACCTGCATTGAAAAAAATCTAAAGAAAGTAACAAAAAAACAAACAGGAAAACAATAAAACATTGTTTTGGTAGACAGGTCAGTAGCATATGTATGCTAAGCATTTATTATATCAACAGGTTATAGTAAAAAAGTATGACTGCCTTAAAGGCCTATCCAGAAGCTTACATAAGAACATAAAACATAAGAATGCAATGCAGTGATTGGCTTACTAGATACATGGCGGCACATCAAGCCAATCATGGCATCGCATTGTTATTGTTATTGTGGATATGCCTTTAGTTTACTGAAAAGTAATAAGACTTTTAAGTCTTAAAACCAGACAAATTTAAACCTCATACTTCTAAAATAGCAAGCCAGATACACTAAGAATTTTAGACGTATAGATCAACGAACTAATAACTCTTCTTTCTAGAATACGCATACCATTAATATAAAGTATCGCCAACATCTCGGTTTGTTTGTAAAGAAATAGTAGGTATGTTCAGGCCTGAACAATAAATAAATAACTGGTATTGTTGTCTCTGTTAGAACAAAGATGTGCGAGTAAGACAGACGAATGTTTATGTTGCCGACGTTTTTGGTAGTTTTAACGAATGAAATGCCTATTCTAGAGAGAAGAGTTATTGGTTCGTTGGTATAGATGGTTTACCCAGTCATTAACACTAAACTAACTAAGAATTTGACCAATGAAATGTCAAAATTATTTAACACATAACATTCTATTCTTAAGATCTTAGTGAGTTATCAATATAATAATTTAAAAAAGTATTTTTCGTGATAATTTGTGCAACGCAAATAAGGGCATATCCACAGGCTCCCATAACAACATAGTACATAACAATGCGATGTCGTGATTGGCTTGATGTGCCGCCATGTGTCTTGTAAGCCAATCACTGCATCTCATTCTTATGTTTTATATTCTTATGCAAGCTTCTGGATAGGCCTTAACATTTGCTATTCTAATGCTCTACGGGAATAATCTTGATGATATGTGAAAACTAGCACCTTTATTTTTTTATAATTAGATAATATTTGCGGAATTTTAATAATAATTATTATTATATTATAATAGCTTAATTAACTGGACACAGAAAATTCCTCAGACAGGTGAAGCTTTATTTGCAATCAATTATACGTAGATATTTATGGAATCAATTAATAGTTATTTTCTTAACTAGTGTATTGTGAATAAAATCACTTAATAGTTGAGAATTTAATTTTATCCAACACCTTTTATTTTTAAATAAAAATCTATAATTTTGCCAAAAATTATGTCAAAAATATTAAGATTAAGTTTTCTTAATACTAAAATAATAGATAGCCATAGCCTAAGTATGCCTATTAAAAATAAACAATTGCTAGTTTTACATTTCTTACAAACGTCAAAATGGACGCGGTGATGACAGAATTTTTAATAAAAACAGTATTTTATTCAAAAACTAAAGAATAATTTGGGGTTTTCTTTAATTTTTATGGTTTAGTTAACGTGCTTCTATTTATAGAACAGTTATAATACTTAATTAATAGGGTATGTAACTAATCTTGGGTGAGATCAAAAGCTGTACGTAAAAGAGTGGGTGAAAAAATATATTTCTATATTAAATAAATTAATCGTATTTGTATATGATTTAACCCCAGAACCAACGTGTCGTAGCGTCTACATTAACTACAACGTGGTGTCACCAAAACCAAAGGCAGTATCTTGTTTTTGGCGAATTAATTAGTAGTTCTAATTGTAACTCAACCTAGCTTTATTCAGGCCTATTCACATGTACCATTGAGATTGAAATGTGTGGCAATATTGACGAAAATTGCAAGGTCATTTACGTCAACTGTATTAAAATTGCATGGTATTGTAATTTTTGTCAATATTGAATAGATTTCAATGGTACATGTGAATAGGCCTAATTGAATATAAATCTACAGTTATGGCCGTAAAAAAACATTGTTTTAGCTCATTTTAAATAAAAAAGAAATAAACAATTCAACCAACTCATACCCTAGGAATAACTGCTGAAGGTACCGAGAAGCTTGGCCACCTAAAAAAATTTTTGATACGATAACTCGACAACGCGTTGTAACGGTTTGAGATTTAGATTTAAATTTGGACCAGAGGATTCCTTACAAAAAGTTCTCGGCTGAGTTTGTTGTTGGTAAAAATTGTTTTGTTTTTTGTTTTGTTTGTTGTTTAAATCTTCGAAAAATTACCTTTTTGAAAAATAAACAAATGTCATTCTCTTTTTATTCTTTTAATTTTTTATTTGTATAACTATGTATATAAGAAGAAATTATTATTTTGTTAGGAGCAGTATTTTAATTTATAGGCAAAATTATCTTATTTATTATAAATACAGAATCACAGCCATCAAGAATCCTTTCTTCTGCTTCCACATCTCATAATAAATTAAGTTATAGTTATTTATTTCTTTATACAAGTTATGTGCAATCGATAGATCTATCAATTTCCGCTGTTTAAATAAACCATCGTCAAGATTAAAACTACTTATTAATTGACACTTGCGGAAAAATGCAAAAGGATTTTATAAATTCAATTAAATCCACTTCCCTTAATAATTTAAAAATTATAATTACAGACTTTATTAAAAACATATTTCTTACAAGCTTGCTTTAGTTAAACGTGTAAATATTAGTTGCGTTCAACGCAAGTCTCAGAAAGAAGATTTATTTTATTATACAGTGCCATCCAAAAGTCACCCCCCCCCTTTTAAGTTTTGAACGAGTTGAGATATCGACTTCAAATTTAGAAATCTTAAATAAGACAACTTAAACTATCTTTTAGCATATATTTGATATTTTCAGCTCTTAAAATGTGGGCAGGGGGGCATCGGGGGACATTTTGTTAAATGGAAAGGGGGGTCGTGTGATACATCATTTTAAAGCTTATAAAATTCTCTATTTAAACAAATATTTTTAAATTTTTTAAAAATGTTTTTTAAGGTTTTGATTTTTCAATTTTTTGTGCTAAAACATTCGATTTTTTAAGTTTTTTTTATAAATTTTTATTTATGTCAAGTAAAATTAGTTTAAAAGTATAATTAACATTTTTTTATGATAAAATTAGGCATTTTTTAAAAATTATTTGTTTTTTTTTAGAGGAATTTTGACATTAATACCCATTTTCAACCCCATTTTAAACCCAATTTTTTTTTTTTATTTAAAAATATAGAGTTAAATGGAGAATTTTATAAGCTTCCATTTAAAAAAATGTGCCCCTATGGCCCCCTCCCACATTTTAAGAGCTGAAAGTATTAAATATATGCTAAAAGATAGTTTAAGTTGTCTTATTTAAAAGTTCAAAATTTGAAGTCGATATCTTAACTGGTTCAAAAGTTACTTTTGGACCGCTCTGTAATAATATTTTTTTTAGCCACTAAACGGTTGAATTTTGAGCGTCTATTTTAAAACAATTAAAATAGACGCTATAGCGTAAAAAGTAAACTGAATATTCAGTTACAAATGGATAGAAAATCAAAAGTTATTATCCTATAATTCTACTTTAATTTTTGCTAAAAACATTTCATGTCCGTTTTTAAATATTAAATTACTTATTATTGACTTATTCAGTTACAAATGGAGAGGAAGTTATGGTGCTATACAAATGTACTTTAATTTTTGTTAAAAAGTACAATTTTATAGGATAATAACTTCCGATTTCCTACAAATTTGTAACTAAATATTTAGTTTAGTACTTACAGTGTATTTTATTTAAATTTGCACCTTTAAGTAGTCAGAAAGAACTGTCAACAAAAACTTATCAGAAAAGTTGAAAATATTTAGTCAAGTTTTTTAGTTTTTTAGATTTTTTCATTTGAGAACATATCCTCTTGGTAGATAAGTTGGTTAAAAATCATCGTATTAGTGACATCACTCGAAAGCTTTATGCATAAACCGTTTTATTAAATTTAGTCCTTTTCGGAGGAAAAGCTTTAAACGAGTTTTTCTCGAAACTAAATTTTTGACCTGGCGTAGGTGATTTTGAAAAATCTACTAAACCGATCTACTTCAAATTTTAACTGCTCACTCTTCGTATGTACGTGTCCCTATCGCAGGAACTAGAATTATAAATTTTTTTAAACAATTATAAAATTTATAAACAATTAAAGTTTAAAAAAAAGGTAGAAAAATTTCAAAGACCGCCATTTTGTTATGTTTTTATAAAAAAATATAATTCTAGTTCCTGCGATAACCAGTAACATAATTAACAAGAATCCATTTCGTTTTTTGCTTTCAGATTCAAGAAATCACCTACGCCAGCAAAAAAAGGCATCGGGTTCACGCCGCCATTTTGAAAAAAGTTCTGATGAAAATTTTTTTTTTTGTAAACTATATATTTTATATATAAGACAGCCCTTAAATAAAATATATTTTTTTCTACGAAAAAAAAAATCTTTTAAAAAAAGCTGGGAAAGGTAAATATTGGGGTTTCAAACATTTCATGTCAGCAGAAGTAAACATTAAGAAGTTTTTAGGTCTGCTGCAGACATTAAAAAACTGTGTGTAAAGTTTTACACTTGCTTTACACTTCAACTGGTACGTATTTATGACACTCACAAGAGTGTAAATATAATTTTTTCAGCATACAGTTGAAAAAGTGGTAAACTTACCATACATCCATATCTTTTAAGAAGTTTCACTGTAAAATTTAAACTCGTTAAATAATTTTTCTACGATCTAATAGAAAAGTTAATATTTCTACAAAAACAAATGAAATTTTCACATCCCAAAATCCCAAAATTATATAACATTATTATTTATTTTGAATCAAATCTCAGTTTCGTGTGCTAAATATTTTTGTGCTAAATAATTGTTATAAAGGAATTATGGAGTGTTAGAGTGCTAAACATTTTACTTTTAAACCACCAAAAAAAATGTAAGTGCTGCTACCTTGTAAGGTTATAAATTTACTGCCTGTTTAGTTATTTATTTTAGATCGTAGAAAAAACTTTGTTTGTATTACTAGAGCACAATGTGATTTCTGCTTTCGCGTGATTGTTGATCTCGGCAAATTCCACGCTTAAGCAGAAATCAGTCATTTTGCGCTCTTAATACAAAAAAATAACAATTTTCTACGATCTTATAGAAAAGTTAATATTTCTACAAAAACAAATTAAATTTTCAGATCGAAAAATAACCTATTTTTTAGCATTTCAGATACTTTTCTGCTCGTTACCAGCAAGCGCAAAATTGAATTTTTCGCGCTAAAGCAACCGGCAGGTCAATCGTAAAACATCTGTCAAGCATATGTTGTGTTCCGCCCTTTTTTTATATAAAATTATTATTTAACCATTATTTTATGGTAAGCTATGAGTATGAATTACGAGTGTAAATATCATTCACACCAGTGTAAAGATTAGCACTCGTTTTGTTACCACTCATAAAATCTTGTTTACCACCATGTATTTTTTTACTGTAGACGTATGTTTTAATGTGACTTTAGACTTTCAGGTATATGAAAACCTGTGAAAGAATGGACAATTTTTATGAGAGAGACAAAAATACAGACAGAGACAGATATCTCATCCATTTTATTATACAGTGCGTACATTAAGTCTGGAATCACCCGATTTACTTTTCAATTATAAGACTTTTAAAAAAACGCTCGGACATGTCGATTTTAATTTTTAATTTTTCAAATTTTGGTTTAAAAAAAGTTATCAAAATTTTCACCCCCTTGCACCCTCCCATCACAACTTTTTTTTTTCAAATAGCAACCTACCTCTTGTGACACATCGTTGGAAAGGTTATTTAATAAGCTTTCTAGCGTTATTTAAAAAGGGGCTTAGAAAAAAATTAGTGGCTATTTGAAAAAAAAAATTGGAATAAGTGGGTGCAAGTGGGTGAAAATTGTGATAACATTTGGTGTAAACCAAAATTTTCGAAATAAAAAATAAAAATCGACCTGTCTAAGCATTTTTTTCTTTAACTTGTAACTGGGAAGTAAAAAAAAATGCTCATACAGGTGGATTTTTATTTTTAATTTTGCAAATTTTGGTTTACACCAAATGTTATCACAATTTTCACCCCCTTGCACCCACTTATTCCAATTTTTTTTTTTTCAAATAGCCACTAATTTTTTTCTAAGCCCCTTTTTAAATAAGGCTTTGGCATACACCGTTAGAAAGCTTATTAAATAACCTTTCCAACGATGTGTCACAAGAGGTAGGTTGCTATTTGAAAAAAAAAAAGTTGTGGTGGGAGGGTGCAAGGGGGTGAAAATTTTGATAACTTTTTTTACACCAAAATTTGAAAAATTAAAAATTAAAATCGACCTGTCCGAGCGTTTTTTTAAAAGTCTTATAATTGAAAAGTAAATCGGGTGATTCCAGACTTAATGTACGCACTGTATAGATTTTATTAATATTTGATTAAAATTCTAATTTACAGTCTATAAAATACTTATTAGTTCTTAGGTACTCTAATTATTTAATTTTGATGAAGTGGTTTTCAGATAGCAAATGTAATATTACGAGATCTATTTGCAATCTAAAATAAAGAAATAAAAACGAAGTAATGTGTACATAAGGTTAATGTAACTCTTAAGATAAACTGTGTATAAAGATAAAAACTAGATCTAGAAACAAGCCGAGGTGCAGAAAAACCCGACTACGAAAAAAAAATGCATGGGCCTGATAAATATAATAAGATAAGATAAGATATTTATTCATGTTACTAACAATTATATAAAATGTTTTACACTTGTCATACAAATTTAAAAAGTTAAAAAGTTTTAGAACTTAGGATTTAAAAAAATATATATAATAATTAATGTACCTATATAACCAAACTTACTTCAAAATTACTTCAAAGCTAGTTTTGGAATGTCACCAATCCCTGGAGGAAGCGGCAGTTTCTAATACTGTTACACTCTCATGGGTAAAGGGGCATAATGGAAATGTAGGCAATGAAGAAGCTGATAGATTGGCACGAGCAGGCTCAGGCTCTGTACCTATTGGTCCAGAGCCCATAATCCCTGTATCTGTCGCTTTTAAAACAGCTCTCATTAATCAAGAAACTCACATAAAACACACCCGTAATTGGATTACGAGAAACGACTGTAAACATGCAAGAGCAGCCCTTCCCACTCCGTGTGAAAAGACAGCACGCTTTTGTATGCAACTAAAAAGGGATAACCTAAGACAGTTTGCAAGCATCGTAACAGGTCACTGCAAACTAAATAAGCATCTTAACATCATGGGGAAGCCAGTCGACCCCATCTGTAGAGGATGCTACATGGAAGAGGAAACAATGGAACATGTGTTATGTCACTGTCCAGCGTTAGCCTTAATAAGAGGGTCCATGCTAGACGAGTACTGGCTCGACATGGCCGGTATAAGCAGCATCACTCCCAGACATCTTCTTAGATATATTCAAAGAATTGGATGGCTGAGAGGTTAAATTAAATGCTGCGACCAAAGGGAGGTAGTACAATGGGCCCAGCTAAGTGGCCTAAGTGCGTGTAGATAGCTACCCTCCACCCTAATAACCATAACCATAACCATAACCAAACTTACGTGATTTGGAATAAGTGTATTTGGTGGAGTATCCATATATTCTTTCTCCGAATAGAAGCAGAAACTCTTTAGCATCGAGCTCACCTCATTTAAAAATTTTTTAACTGAAATTTTTTGTAATAGCTTGGTAAGTTATTATAAAGTTTTATATTAGGAGTATTATTTTGTGATTTTACATAGTGAAATTGGCCGTTTGTTATAAGGTGTGGATCAAGGGCCCACCTTGTTGGATACTTATGCATATTTTTGTATTTTTTGTATTTAACCCTTAACTGCTGTTGTGGCCTCCAGGCGTACCCCAGCCAAGTTAATTTTTCCCACCACACTTAGGTAAGCGACCGATCTGAGTTAAGCCTCCCGGTACCTTCATGTCAGTGTGAGAGAAACATTGAGTGGTACATGTATCGCGGTCACTCTGTTAGTTACGCTGGAAAACAGCACTTGGGGTCTGTTCATACCCCACAACGTATTTAACGTAAGTTTACTGAGTAAATATATATTTTTGACATTTTATATTATTGGTCACTTTAGTGGTTTTAAAAAATGGTTTTAGCTTTTAAAAAAAGAGTTAGAACTACACATTTAGATTTTGAGACCACAGCATAACAGTGGTTTCGAGAAAAAGACGAAAAAAAGATAACAAAGTTGAAGATTCTGATATAGGTAATATTGAATTAAAAATTGAACGTGAAACAAAAGACATAGATGAGATTACAAATAAGCCAGAAATAATTATGTTTTATAATACTACAAAAGTTGGATTAGACAATTTAGATAAAAAATATGTAACCTTTTCACAAGCAGACGTACGCGTAGATAGCCCATGGCATTTTTTTAACTTTTAAATATTTCGTCATATATTTTGCACTCATCTTTTTCAGATAATTCTCAATATTACACCTTGACTTTGTAAAAGGACTTGCTGAGTAACTGCCGACCATACTTATAACAAAGACTTTCAAATGAAGGGTTACCAAGTTAAAATTTACAATAGGAAGGATTTTGAAGAAACCTGTGCCCCATCAAGAACCCAGGGTAGAAAATATTGGTCGAAAACGATGCTATTTGTGTACCAGATCAAAAGACATAAAAAATAGTATAGTTTGTGCAATTTCCGACCAACATATCCACACGAAGTCCGTCGCAATGTCTGTAAAGAGTTTTTGGAAAACTGAAATTTCTTTAAAATCACTTGTTGTGAAAATCTAAAGCTTTTTTATATTTTAATGCATATCGTATTTTTATTTTTGTTTTATGCTTCCTCTTAAGAAAAGTGACAAAAAAAATTAAGTTCCTTTACTCAGTTTTTTATTTGACTAAAATACCAAAGCACTGTAAATAGTTCCGGTTTTTAGTTAACTCTTTGAATATTGTTTATTTTTTTTGTTAAAATTTATTTAGTTTTTATTTTAAGTGGTTTTTAAGCTTAAGATACTACTAACTAAATATTTTTTTACGTTAACATTGCTTTAATTGACTTTCCATTCCAACTTCTGTGTAAAAATAAAATGGGGTCCGCTGAAACCCCACAATGTAATGTATGTACCAAAAATATCACGACAGCACTTGAGGGTTAAATATTTTCATGGATTTCCAGTAAAGATTGAAAATGAAAATGGAGGGTAGAGGCATTATACCTAATTTAATAAAAGATGGTTGACAGGGGTCGTTGTAACCGAGATTTGCAATAATTCTAACGAACCGTTTCTGCAATACAAATATTTTGTTTGGTTCATGGTTTGCTCCATAGTTTAACAAAGAATTAAAATTTGCATAATATGTGGTAAGTAAAATATGCATATGTACAGTTTTTTTTAATTCTCTGATTAAGTAAATTTCACTTGAGAGTTTGGGTATGATACACTTAATATGTTTGGACCACCTTAATGACTTATCAATTGTGACACCCAGTAATTTGACAGAATTATTTTTGGTTATTTTGTTATTTGTAGAGATTATGATTTTTTGAGTTATAAAAAAAGCCGAAACGTTGTAAATTACATTTACAATTGTAAAACCGACACTGTAATACCAAATTTATAATAAAAATCTTTAGATTTGAAAGTTTGATAGATAGAAAGTTTGATTTCTTCGAATACCTACATTTGATAATAATTAATATTATAAAGTGTGGAATTTTATAGAGCCTGTTTTACTTGCGTGATCAAGACAAATCTTTTAAGCTATAGAGGGTAACAAATAAATACGCATGCATGGACGCATACGTACATAGGTTAAAAACATAACTCTCTTTTCGCGTTGCTGTAGTCGGGTAAAAATATAAATAGCAGAATATAAGATATAATTACTAGTGTAAAGGTAAAATTGTCTGTTATTAGTTTTATTTAAAACCGATTTACTTGTTTGAAGTAGGTGTTCAGTTAAGCTCAAAGTACTCCAAGAACCAAATATGTCCCATATTACATACATAAAGTACTATGGTACTCGAAGATGGTGTGCAATTTTTTCTGAAGTTCCACTTGTCATAAAGAAAGTATACTGGTGTTTTAATAAAAAAAATCAATTTTTTGCCTTAATCTTATTTTTTCCTAAAACGTCGAGAAAAATCAATATAAGTAAAAACATAAATGATGTCTGTCTTTCGGTCGGTCTGTCGGTCTGTCTGTAGAACTGTCTTACTCTATCCATGATAATTTAAGAACAATTTTAGCTAGCGACTTGAAATTAGGTATACAGATGTATTTTTATATTATCTTGGACATATTTGAGCTAAATCGGTTGGGGGGCAGGGGGGTATAATGGGGGTAAAATTTTGTTTTGGTCATATTGTTTTTATATTATTTACAATAAAACAAAGATTAAAAAAAACACATACAAGGTAAAATTAAATTATACAAAAAATGTAATTATGATTTTTTCCGCGCCCCCTCTCCCCCAAAATTCAAAGAATTGTTTCTTGACATAACTTTTTTATTGTTTCACAATAGAAAAAAAAATTAAAAACCACCTAAAAGGTAAAATAAAATTTTACAAAAAATGTTCTTATCATTTATTTTTTTTTATGACATCACCCTCTCCCCAAAATTCAAAAATTGTTTCGGGACATAACTTTTTTAGTATTCACAATAGAAGAAATATTAAAAAATCACCTAAAAGATAGAAAAATACCCCTCCCTCCCCAAATATATTGGAAATTGTTTCTACACATTACTTTTTTTATATGAGAAAGTATTCTTGCTTATTCAAGACGGATTTTTTAATGTACTACTGCCCTAAACAAACTACGCTTTCTTAAAGCTTCGTGAAAGCTTTATGAAAGCTTCGTCAAAGATGCGTTAAAAAAACAAACCTTTCACAAAACTTTCAAGAAGTTTTGACAAAGCTTTAACAAAGCGTAGTTTGTTCAGGGTGAGTATTTCACAAGTAGGTTCAATTACACTGAAAATTATAATCTGAGCTGGTAAAATTTTCCACATGTTTACCATTATTATGAAATAGTCCATCAAAATATCCTTCGTGCTAATTGAATTATTGGATATTTTGTTATACTATTCGCAGCGCGTAGCGCTAGAGTTGTATTATACGGCGGTTTCGAATATCCCAAAAGCGGCAAAAAAAGTCCTAGATTAAAAATTCCGGGATACAAATGTGTTTCCTGAAAAAATAAGAAGATTTGAAAATATCCGTCTGTCCGTCCGTCCGTTTTAGTAGACACGATAAATCCGATCCACTCGGAATTTTCAGGAAAAATTAAGTTCTATATATAAGCTTCCTTATAAGGGAAAATCCCTATTGTGATTGAAAGTAATCCCCCTAAAAACAAAAAAATTATGGAGAGTTAAACTTTAAAAAAATAATAATTTGTTTAGGAAAAATTACTTTTATTATATGGATTAATTATACCAATTTTGAAAGTAATGCCCCCAAAAACAAAAAAGTTATTATATAAACTTTTTTAGAAAACGAAAAAACTATAATTTAATTTTTTTTTTGATTTTTTTTTCGTTTTTCTCAAAAATAAAATAAAAAAAATCAATTTTTTATTTTGAAAAAAAATTTTTTTTATTTTTTTTTTATTTTTTTTTTTTTTTCGTTTTTTTTAATTTTTATTTTTTCAAAAAAAGATTTTATTAAAAAAAAAGCTTGTTTTTTGTTTTAATTTTTTTTAATTTTTTTAGTTTTTCGCAAAAAGAAAATTAAAAAAAAATGAAAAAAGTATTTAGGAAAATGCAATATACCATTTACTGTACACGACTTGTTCGTCATATTAAAAACATCTTGCTTTATGGAAATATTTCTTGTGCATTTCCTGCACTTGAACAATTTCCAAACAAAATGCTTTTGGTATACCAAACAAAATTGTCAATAATATAACTTGCACTAAAAATACAACCGTTGATAAAACAACCTATAACCAGTATTTTGATTATAAAAGCAATTTAAAATAAATATCTTCTATCAAATTTCTTTCCTTAGTTATGGCAATTAAATGTAAATTTATAATATTTTTTCAACATAATCCAGTTAGTTAATATTCCTAAGTGTTATTTTGTTTATTTTTAATTTGTCATTAATTAGAGCCTCTTTGGTCGTATAAGTTGTATAAATCTCTTTAACAGATTTATTTTTGCAATTTGGATTCCTGTTTAATGACAGCTGTATAAATTATTTTAAAATAATAAGAAATAAATATAATTGCTGTTCGAATCAATCAATGGCTATTCTAGTTCCAGAAATATTCTAGAATAAACTAGTTGTTTCGGAAACTAGAATACATACTCCGAAGTTTTGCGAAAGTCAATTTATTCTATTAACCTCTTCAGTACCAGTTTCGCCAATCGTGGCCAAAAGCATTTTTTCAAAAAAAAAAACCCCGGGGGTGGAGTTAGAAAATTTTTATTATCAGATTTATTTTCATCGACCCTAAAAACCCCTATATACTAATTTTCACGAAAACAATTTAAATAATTAAATTTAACTACCCCCCGCCCCCGGGGGTGGAGTTAGAATGTTTTTATTATCAGATTTAGTTTGAGCAACCTCAAAAACTCCTTTATGCCAATTTTTATGAATATATTGTGAAAAAAAAACTATTTCCCCCAGCTCCCTCCCTTAGAGATCAAGTTGAATTTTTTTTAATATCAAATTCAGATTTAGCGACCTTAAAAACCCCTATATAACTTTCAAGCAAATATTGAAAACATTTTAAAATTATTTCAGAACCTTAAAATCTACAAAATTTCTACTCCACTGTTATTTTTTTAAATATTTATTTAAGAAAAATATGTATTTGATAAAATATGACAAAAAAAAGTTATAAATACTTTTTTTTTGCCAAGAGGTTAAAGTCCGATTGTTTTTTTAATAAATAAAAATGTAAAATTTGTTAAAAATCTTGTAAGATTTAAAAGTGTATACAAAAATAACTGAAGATATGCACATATGTTGTCAAAAAAATGTATTAAATTGTACTTGTGTAAGTTTTTTGTTAGGGATGACTATTTTTTTGGATTAATTTAAAGTCATATTCTTTTTAGCTTAACACAAAAAAAAATTTATTACGAATGGTCCTCATTTTATAAAAAAAATCGGGTACCTTCTGAAAGAGACGATATGTACTTATGTAAGTTAATGTAGAAATACTATTTTCCAATAAAATAAGAAATACTGATGGTAAAATGCAAACAAATATTCAATAAATTAATTTTCATCAAAAAAGTAAAAATTATGTTTTGAAAAAAGAAAATGGAAATAACAAATATATGTATTAAAAAAAAAAGATTAGTTTTTAGTCCCTTTGATCCAAGCTCATTATTTATTTGTACATAATACATTTATAGTAAAAATACAAAAACCTGCTAACTATATTTATATGAAAGATAAAATCTTCGTTAAAGTAAGTATATCAACTAAATTTAATGAGATTATAAAATATACTGGTAAGTTTATTATACTCTTCATAACTCTAGTGCTAGAAGAGTATTATACGATGGTTTTTAAACATCCAAAATAGTCACAAACTATCCCAGATCAAACATTTTTATATTTACTTATTTTTTTCGAATTCTGTACAATTTTTTTTGTCTGAGTCGCGCAATGGTTACCAGTACACTACGCCATCAACATAAATTTAAATCTTTAATACCAACCCAAAAAAAAAATATCCCTAAAATTATTATACTTGGCTTTATCACAGTGCAACAAAAATTGTGCATTATATGCAAAATTATTAAAGAAATACATATGTAAAACAACTTACTAAACACAAAAACAAGTACAAAATCTTCACAAACAACGGACTATTATCATTGTATGTCAAATAAACAGTAGGTCATAAGTTCCCTAGGGAACTGTACACATGTGAGTTATAAAGATTAAAAAAAAGAACGAAAGATATCAAAAAAACAAGACAGTCATTATTTGAATCCAGCAGCGGACTGGCCCAGGCTGCTGAGAGGCGGAAGCGGTCCGGGCCCCACCCGAAGTTTACTGAGGGCCCCTCGGTGGCAACTAATTTTTTATAGTGATTTTTATTTTTCGGAAAGTGTAAGCCCTTATATTGGTTTATTGGCTCGTTGATAATTTCCTAGCATAGGGTCCTTAGTAAAAAGAAATTAAAAGGGCCCGAGTAAAAAATTAAAGAGGCCTATTGGTTTTATTCAAGGTTTTATTACAATGCCCAGCATAAAATAGTTATTTATGGTACTAGTGGGTAAAGTAAGATATTGCCCATGAGAAAATTAACCTGCGAGGCGTCAGCCAAGCAGGTTAATTTTCGAGAGGGCAATATCGGTTTACCCATGAGTGCCATACAAGGTTTTATCTAATAAATAGCTTAGAAATTCATATTTTTATTAAAAATTTTAATGACATTTACAAGAAAATAATTTGACAATTGACAGTTGAGTGGGTAAAATAAATAATTATTCACTCAATAAAGTAAAAGCCACGCGGGGGTTATTATTGAGTTTATCTATTTAAAATAAAGCTGGTAATTGTCTCATTGTCTGTATGTATTGGATAAAGGTTATTTTTTAACTGATTACAGAAGAAAATATCCAAGGCGTTTTTTTAGTCACGTTCTTTTTATACAGGAATTACATTATTTGTTTTGAGAACCCTTCCTTTGGCCGTTTTACTGGTCCCACTTCGCAGACTCCCGAGGACCTTGCCGGCCCGGGCTCTAAGTATACAATCCGTGATTGTTTCAGTCGTTGATAAAATAATTAAGAATGATGAAACCAACGTCAGACTAACGTCCCTACTCTCAATTACCCTACTCCCTAACATACCTACTCCATAACACGCCTACTCTACATCAACTCGACTCCGTAACATCCCTATTCCATAATATCCCTACTCCCCAATAACAATACTCCGTACTATATGAACTTGATTAGTGACTTAATAATAAAGGAAACGTTCAAGTATTATGTAACGCAAATTTTGATCATTTTAGACCCCCCTGTAACGCTATTTTGCTATACCTTTAACATGGGCGTTACACTCCAAAATGACATATCATCTATGGACATTCACATATGAGGTGGTAGGGTTCTTTGTCCTCTATAGCCCCAACACTTTGTTATTTTTTGGCCTAAAAATTTTAATATAGTTCGGGCTATAGCTACTTTAATACTGAATAATGTCCCGTTTTTTTTTCAGTCCACCCAAACGGCCGGAATCATGGCAATCAACTTTTTTTACGTTTTCTTCAAAGAAAAAAAAATTATAGCCAAGAAATGGCACTTTAAGTAAAAATCATTTTTTGTTGTTGTATTTTTTGAATATAAATAAACATACCTACAAAATTTACATGATATTTTTTCTTTCTATATAAAAAACATTATAGAATTTAAAGGTAGAAAGACTCCTTAAATTAAAGACGTGTTGCTACAAAATTAATTATGCCCTTTAATTTTTTATATGTTTAAAAGTTTAAAAAAATCGATTTTTTTTAGTAAAATTAGAGTGTGACGTCACATAGGGGGGGGAGGTAGTCAAGTCTTTGTGACAATGTGTGACATGGGGGAGGGGGGTCTATTTTATGGACGACCCCTTATAAATGATTTTTTAATTTGTTTTGAACAAATAAATCCATTTATACACAAAAAAGTTTATGGGGTGTTTTCCGTTTTTAATGCAATATAAAAGACAAAGCTTTGTGCACAAAGGTAAAAGTAATTATACTTTAGGAAGTATATCGAGAGAAAACACACACTCTGAAGAGTATACTATACAATGCCAAGCATTATGTATCTTTACGGCTTGTTTGTTAATATGTATTACTGCGGTAATACATGTATTACAGTAGCTTATAAGCTCAATAAAGAACAGAAATAAATGCTTTAAAATGTAGCTAACTACCAGTTTGTCCATTTAAATAAACTTTTTATAAGGTAGTTAACAAACTGTATTATCTTTATCAAACTTATACAGTTTCAATTATTTTAGCTATCTCCCTGCAACTAATTACCCAACGAATACGAAAAAAAAAATAAAATATTAAAACTATTAAAAAACAAATGCCATATCTATGGTTTCACGAGAATCGAGATTTCTCGACTTGTCTTTTATAGATTTGAATAAAAACCGAGACAAGGGTGTAGTTTAAAAAATCAAGACAATTGTATTCATGTGTTAAAATTATAGACGAATATAATTATGCATAAAAACATCCAAACTAAGCGTCCTTTACTTGAAGTGAAGGATTCCTTGATAAAACTCATTTTTGAACATTTTCAAGATAGGCCCCTTCGTAGTAACAGGGACTTCCAAAAGAAAAGCGCCTATTTTGTCTCTTAATTTTTGTTTTTTTTACTTTAGTTGCAAATAAAATCATGAATATCGTTACTAAACAGTTTTGAGGGCATATCGACCTGTAAATTTCGAAACCTCGTATCTCAAAAAATCATATTTCTGTTCGTTGTACTTATTAACTCTATACATGATATTAAGGGGTAAAGGGTACAAAAGCCAAAATCTTGATAAAAAAAAGTCCAAACGATTAATTTTTTATTCTTAAAACACAATGACGCGTTTCGACCTTTCGGTCATTTTCAAACGGTTACATATAAAAAACTACGTGAAAACCTCCATAGTTAACCAAAGAACACAAAAATTTAACATTTAATTATGAAATATCAATTATTTATAATAAAAGTTTTCACGCACACAAAGTACATTAAAATAAAAATAATAAAATAAATATTTCAATTTTAATGTGTGTGTGAAAACTTTTATTGATATTTCATAATTAAATGTTAAATTTTTGTACCCTTTACCCCTTAATATAATGGATCTTGAACTTAGAAATTTCATAACTTCTA
This sequence comes from Brachypterus glaber, assembly GCA_958510825.1. Classification (NCBI taxonomy): domain Eukaryota; kingdom Metazoa; phylum Arthropoda; class Insecta; order Coleoptera; family Kateretidae; genus Brachypterus; species Brachypterus glaber. The sequence goes on along the minus strand of OY294045.1, from coordinate 65,359,680 downwards.
TACATGACTGGTAACATATACAAAATCCAATTAGTTTATAAGTTACTTTAGTCCAGTTTTTACGTATTCGAGTAATAAATTAAAGTTTGTATAAGTTACCAGTCATCATGTACAGGGTTGATTGGTACAACGAACCGAAAATTGTTTTTTTGAGATACTAGGTTTTGAAATGTACAAGTAGATACGAAGTTTTATAACATACGCGATATCTCAAAAGTGGTATTTTTCAGATACGACTTTTTTGCTTAACAGGGCAGTACACCTACCACAAAAGTTTTAAACAAGTTCTCTTAACGCAAGTATTTGTTAATCAATTAAACAACGTGGTGAGCTTTGAGTTATCGATTGACCGACTGGAAAATTATTTATTTTACCAGTTGACTATGTTCGGGAGGGTCAGGACTAACTAGATGCATATAAATTGCTCTGAGAATGGGTCATCAATTTCATCAACCTTGAACAAGTAAAGTGCCAATATATATAAATATTCCCCAAAAAGTCAAAATCTTTGACCATGTTTTTTCACATTTATGAACGTTTTAGAAATCAGTAAAAAAAATTGCGTCAGTCCGTATGTCTGTCTGTCTGTCTGGGTTTCATATTTTGAAGAGCTGATTAGATTTTGGGTGTAAACGATTGGGGGTAAGGGGTTAAGAATGGGGTAAAACTCCTATTCTTAGGGTTTTTTGGTTATAATTAAGTTATAAATTATATTTTTTTGTATTTAGGTATAGTTTATTAAAAACAAAATTATTATCTGCCGAGCGCTTTCGGGGTATTAGTCCATCATCAGGGCTGGCATTGTCAATGTCTTACAGGATGTAGCATGTGAATATAAATTTGCTCAGCAAAGTAATTTTAAATGACATGATAAAAAGTCCCGCATTTTATTTTAGTTTTAAGTTTTTAAAGTGTCTGTAAATGTCCCCCTTTTTTGCTCTAAAAATGCATACCAAATTTATATTCACATGCTACATCATGTAAGGCATTGACAATGCCAGCCCTGATGATAGACTAATACCCCGAAAGCGCTCGGCAGATAATAATTTTGTTTTTAATAAACTATACCTAAATACAAAAAAAATATCATTTATATTATATACGGTATACAAGTCAAAAAAATTTCCTTTATAATTAAGTTAATTATTATTGTATTTTATTAATTAAATACTTGTATGAAAGATTTTTTTTAATTGTCCAAAAAATGGCATAAACTATTTTTTCCTAAAATACATAGTTTTCGGGATATTAGCGTTTAAGTAAAATAACTGTGATCGAGATCCATTCTCATACTGGAGTTTTTATAAATCAAAATTAAAAAATTATTATGTCTACTCCAAAGTTTTTTATTTAAGCATTTTATTTATAAAAAATAGCTGGAAGAAATTGGTGTATGTTTATAATGTAGTCCGTGTTGTTTGTTTTTAAATTTTTGACTATTTTAGCCTAAAGATGACCCTAAATTCAAGGGTCGAAACAATTGTAGCTATGTTTTATAAATAAAATGGTTCAATAAAAAACTTTGCAGTAGACATAATAATTTTTTAATTTTGAAATAAGGGAACGTTTAAGTATCCTCCTGGGGGGGGGTGGGGGTCATTCTGGATTGTTAAGCCTATGTTAATGGTATAGGAAAATAGTGTTACAGGGGGGGGAATTATCAAAATTTACGTTACGTAATACTTGAACGTTCCCTAAGTAAAATGTTTAGCATAACTCATTCATAAACCGATTTCAAAAAATTATATTTCAAATAAAAGCTCTTTTTAAGCCCTATAAAAAATGTTGTATTTATTTTTGCTAGATTATAACGTTTTGGAGACTTTCAAACTTTAATAAATTATGCAACACGCAAGTGTATTAATGGTTGCCTATTCACACAACTTTCTATTTCATAACGTTTAAAGTTAGTGCCTAGTGCCGATGTTTTGACAAAGGGTTAATAATAATATATAATAGAAACCAGACCTAAAAAAATATTCCAAAATATTTATTAAGAGCATGAAAAATAAGGTACATTCGTCCACAACTGCCCCAAGTGTGTATGCATGTGGCCACATCAAAGGGTATTGTTTATACAAATAATGGTCACAGTTGTAACGAACACAAAACGTTTATAAACTATTATCTGAAGCTAAAGTATACTTATATAAACTTATTAATGTATGAAAGTTGTTATAATATAACTTATATAAAGTTATAGTTATACTTCTTTAAGCAGATAGAAAATTCAATCATTGCAGAATTTCTACCCAGACAGCACATAATAACTATAAGATATCCAGGGGACATACTTTCTGGATATAGAGTATATCCATTGGATAGCCTGTATAGCCATTAGATATCCCATGGACATCCAAATGTCCACCTATATACAGGATATCCACTGGATATCCATGAGATATGCATTGGACATCTATTTTTTGACCTTCCTAATGTATATCCACTAGATCCACTAGATGCACTAGATATCCATCATGGATATCCATGGATATCCTGAATATCTATGATGGATCTCTAATGGATATCCAATTTATATACTTTAGGGAGGTTAAAAAAATAGATGTCCACTGGATATCCACGAGATATCCAGGATATGGACGGACACTTGGATGTCCATGGGATATCTAATGGCTATTCAGGCTATCCAATGGATATACTCTATATCGAGAAAGTATATCCCCTGGATATCTAATAGTTATTATGTGCTATCTGGGTAGCTGTCCCTTTTAACTTCAATGGTTTGGATAACTTTAAAATTACGTATCTTTCTAATAATACTTTTGTCGCTTGTAGTGGGAAATGAAAATATCCCCAAAAAAGGATGCTTTTCACATGTGCCCCATGTTACAATTTTAGGTTAAGTCTCCCATTAAACTAAAAATATAAATTAAGGATAACACATCACAACACATTCGTGTACATTCAAATATATTATATAATTTGTTAAGATTTACATTCTAATTAATTCAATAATTCAAATTACCAAAATACGAAAAATTTACTTTAGCACGTAGTAAACAACCAATAAGTCATTGACAATACAAATTTCAACTAACTAGAATTAACACTACATCAGATATATACGCAATATAAATGACATCTATGATATTTATTTCAATTCAATTTATAAACATTGAAATAACCGATTAAATTAAACTGTCCTCATGCACCCACTGTCCACATGAGCCCCTCCCTCCCCTATACGTAATGGAAACAACAAAAATGCTTGTATCGCAGTAAGTGAGTCTTAACTAAGCTAGAAAATAAAAAAACATCCGATCACAAAATCCTTGTTGGCCTGTGTAATTTAAAAAACTAAGTTTGGACTTTTTTTGGGTTTAAAATAGGTATTTTTGTCAAAATTACTCTAAAAAAACAAATAATTTTTTAAAGGTTACTAATTTTATGATGAAAAAACATAAATTTTACTTTTAAAAAAATTTTAATTGACATAAATAAAAATCTACGAAAAAAAAACTTTAAAAATCTATTTTTTAGCACAAACAAATAAAGAATCAAAACCTTAAAAAAAAATTTAAAAATAAAAAATTATACAGTCCAATAGAGAATTTTATTTTCTTTAAAATTATCACAAGACCCACATTTCTATTTAAAAAAAAAAACTCCCACCCGTACCCCCCTGACCGGCCATTTTGAGAGCTGAAACTATCAAATATATGCTAAAATATAGTTTAAGCTGCCTAATTTAAGATGGTTTTCGCATAACTTGATTATCTCTTTTAGTTTTCGAGAAAATCGCTAGGCAAATAGAGTTGGGAGTATATGTGTTTTGGTTTCGAAACTGTGCTCTTCTTCTGAATTATCCTGTACAATATCTTCAGGCCTCTTGAATCAGGCCGATCAGCCTGCTTGATATTATAATTTGAGTTGACTACCTACACATGTTAACCTTGAAACAAGTGCCTTTATGGCTCCTGCTATAGCGCTAATTTAAAATTAATGTCTATAATATTGTTTTATTATGGACTAATTTAAAACAACAATATAACTTAAACTTAATAAGATTTATATCAGAACGTGTTATACCTGGTATAATTCATCTTTGTCTCTTAACAAGCTTCTAAAAAATAATACGTTTTTATTTTGGACCTAGTGGTTGGCAAAAAAAGATATCCAAACGTCAATTATAAATAAAATTGATGGTGTTAAGATAGAACGAAGTATAAAAAAAGGTCCAAATAAATAGGCCCGTATAGGTATCATATACAGTAAGGTGGGCCGTTCCTATATAGGTGTTTTATTTTTTTTTTAATTTGAAAATCTAATGGAGGGGGGGGGGAAGATGCGTCTTGCAAAGAGAAAAAAAAGTCTGTATTTTATTTATATTTTCAATTTTTGTGCCCTCTACAAAGGTGTACATTTTGTAACTTTTAGGAAATATGTAAAAAAAAATAAAAACAAGAAAACTTAATAGGAAAAATGCAAAAACTGCTTTATTGCAAAAACAAATAAGTTTTACAACCGAAAATAACATTTACAAACATCATAGGCCATATTTTAAGCCGCTCTATATTCTGATTTGTGGTGGAAGTGAGGCATAATTTCACGTGATTTAATTCTTACGCGAATAACCCCCAAAAATTGTTCCGAAAAAATAAAAAAATATGTGGGCAAATAGAGAATTTTATAAGCTTTAAAATGATGTATCACATGACCCCCTTTCTGTTTTAAAAAATAATCCCCCCTTTTTCCCCTGTCTCCATCGTGCCCCCTAGCATACCAAATATACACCAAAAAAATATATGGGTTATGTTATTTATTTGTTCCAAATTTCAAGTTGATATCTTAAGCCTTTCAAAAGTTAAAGGGGGGGAGGCGGACTGATACGCTGTGTATACATTACAAATGTGAAGAAATACGATATTTTCATTAATATTAAAGGCTTTGTAGAAGGCTCAAGATGTCCTTTAATCTGATTCTGCTTTTGCACACACATTAGGCATATAGGAAGGCATATTTTGTCGGGTATTTCGTTTTTAAATTACAGATTTCAATTTTTCGGCCCACCCTAATAAACAGGGTTCGCCATTATCCACTTATAGTTCGACTTCGGAAAACACTAATAACTTTTGAATAAATAGGCAAATTTAAATAAAAACTACAATTTCTTACTTATTAATTTATTAATTAAGAACAAAAGACGGTTTAATATAAAATTATAAAAATATTTAAAATAAAAAAAGAATAAATTTCGAAAAATTTGAAAAATTAGAATATTTAAAAACTATATTTTTTATTTTCGTTTTCAATTTTGTTGCATTTTTAGATTTAACCGTCTTTTAGTTTTAATACATTAACAAGAAAATGAAATATTTGTTTAAATTAACCTATTTAATTAAAAGTTATATATAAATTTCGAAAAATTTGAAAAATTAGAATATTTAAAAACTATATTTTTTATTTTTTTTTTCAATTTTGTTGCATTTTTAGATTTAACCGTCTTTTATTTTGAATACATTAACAAGAAAATGTAATATTAGTTTAAATTAACCTATTTAATTAAAAGTTACGGATGTCACGTGACCATTTCTTGCAATCAAAAAATGCTTCGCTGGGGGGATTATTTGATTTTTGGTTTTAAATTTATATTTTTGTACATTACAAGTATATAACATTCACAAGAAAAGTAAGTATTTTTCAAATTAGAACTAAAAGAGAAGAAGCCGTGAAGATATGTAATGCTACGCATTCAATTATATATTATTCACAGTAAATGGTATATTGCATTTTCCCAAATATTAAAAAAATAGTTTTCAAAAAAATAACAAAAAAATATATATTTTTTTAAAATATGTTTTTTGGCAAATTTTTTAATTTTTTAATTTTCTTTTGGTATAATTAATCCTTATAATAAAAGTAATTTTTCTGAAAAAATTACATTAATCAGGATTTTCTTTCAGCTTTATTCAATTTTTTAAAAATAACCTACATAACTTTTTGTTTTGGGTGAAATTACTTTCAAAAACAATAGAGATCTTCCCCTCGTAGAACTTGGTTTTCTTGAAAATTTCAAGTCGATCGGATTATTCGTTCTTGAGTTATCGTGTTCGAATCTACCGTATAATATTATTCTAGTGTAGGCGCTGTGAATAATATAATGACCCCAAACCGTGTATAGGTACTATCTGAAACACTTTAAAAATACAAAGTTTTCATTGAGAAGAAATTTATAAATTAAAAAAAAAAAATGGAATAAATTTTAATAGGTTTGGATGTTGTTTTCACATTATATATTTTTCAAGAAAAACCTATTACAATTAAGATTAAACTAAAATTATATTTCATAATCAATCGGATAAAATTCTTTATCAAATATAATCATAGCCTACTATGGTGCTTTAATTTACATAATCACATATTAGTTTTACTGGGGTTTTATAACAGACTTAATATACCTAAAATGAGGGTAGTTATACTTTAGTAAAATCGTTTTTTCTTTTATTATAAAATAATACAAAATTATGTTTCAATATTCAAATCCACAGTAAGAGCCCTTGTAAAGTTTTTCACACGGATCTGAAACAGTAAAATAAATTCCAAAAAAAAATAAATTCGGTAAAAATTTAATCATGTTCAAAATATTTGGTTTGGACTTTTAGGGGCAACCTGTTTTTTTTTCGGTGAGTGACAATGCAAAGTGTGGCACACGGATCTGTGACAGTCAAAGGAATGCGACAGAAAGTTAATACTAGGTTCTCGGACTGAAAAACTAAAAAAAATTCATTCAATTAACTACCTTATAAGATCTTAGGAATACAATGACCACGTTCAATAATAAATTATTATTATTTTATTATAATTATAATTTAATAAAAAAAAAACACTTAACTGATTAACTAAAAAGTATGAAATAGAATGTGAAATGAAATTATATAGTAACCATCGCAGTCGAAGGCCTATTCTGCCTTCATATTATTAAAATATTTGTAACCTTTCGGGTGTTTTTTTTATTAAATTATCCTAATTTAATTTATTAAATTATTTATTTTAAAATTTTTAACCTTTTTTTGTTAAATAAACGGTTTTATTTTACGCTGATGAATACAGCTAATATACTCGAAACATGTAAAAATACACTGATAAAAAACATTTTACACAGTCGACCGTGTAGACCTAAACTGACACAGAAACGTGTTAAAATGTCTAAAATTGTGTAAATTTTACGAAAAACGGTGTTAATGTTACAAACTTTTACACAATTTAACACGATTCCGTGTCATTTCAGGTCTACACGGTCTAGTGTGTAAAATTTTTTTCATCAGTGTACAGCTAAAAATAACTATTATTCATGGGATCAAGACCCATCTCTTGATACCTTATTCATAAAAAATAAAAGAAGTTTTTTTATTTTTTTTTCTTTATAAATCCCTGATTTTAGCAGTCAAATAGGCGAAATATAGACTTGTATATAACCTGTCACCCACGCGCCCGTATCAAGACATAAAGTTTGAGACCTCAGTTGTCAAACTTAGGCGTTTAGGCAGTAGAGCAAATTTATTAATTTATGCTGATGATAAAAAGAATAAATCGAATATAGTCGAAACGTGGGCAAATACATATATAACTATAATAACTACTATTATTCATGGGACCAAGACGCATCGTTTGATATCTTATTCATAAAAATCGGATGTGTTTCTAATTTTTGATCTTTATAAATCCCTGATGATGACAGCCCAAATAGGCGAAACATGGACTTTTATATAGCCTATGCCACCCGCGACATGAAGACACTTTAATTGTCAAATTCGGTCCAGGAGTTTAGGCTGTAGAGTGGTACAAACATTTATACATACACCTATACACGTCTGTCATAAGTTGTGGGGTCGTGTGCACAACACCGAGTTGTGGGGACATTCAGACTGAGCACGTGGGTATGTAGAGTAAACTGCGCTGATTCATAAGCTATTTGTAATATATCGATACCCTCCAAAAAACATGCCTTACACTCTTAAAAAAGTAGTGAGGACAGCCCATAAATATATTATTATAAACTATGTGTTTAGCTGTACTTATAATTATATCAAAATCCAAAATGGGTAACTGTGGCCCCGCAAGTAATGCAAATTTAGTTTTATGTATTAGGTGTCCCCAAAAATATGTAATCACCTCACTTATGTAAAAACTTTGCCTCACATTTATAGTAGAATAATATTATAATAGATTGTCAACATCACATTAGAGTGGCAAAAAAATATTTTTTTACACCGTGTTACCTAAAATGCAAACAACGTAAAAATTTTTCATTTGCAAATAATTAAAAAGAATGTCGTTACGTCTCTGTGTGTATGTCTGTATGTACTGTAAAAAAGAAAGACAAAGTTTCCACTTATTCATACCTATATTGGTACTGGATTTTAACTGTATCGATGCCAGAATTTTGCTGTTGTTAGTAAAATTTGAACTAAAGTATGTGGAGGTGGGTCCTTTGCTGGCATTGGCTCGCGCTGCCTCACCTTCTCCCCACTTGCAGCTTCACCTAAGGTTGTAAGCTCTTCGCTTTATCGCAATCTGATCGAGACTTCGTAAACAATCTGTATACTATACTATACTATACTATACTATACTATACTATACTATACTATACTATACTATACTATACTATACTATACTATACTATACTATACTATACTATACTATACTATACTATACTATACTATACTATACTATACTATACTATACTAGATTACATTACATCCAAAAAAAAATCCATTTTACGCGGAAGGGTGAAAAATGGAAAAATGGGATAAATTGGGCAGTGTGTTTTTCTTTATTTTTTTTTATTTCCGAAAAAAAGGGAAAAGGGAAAGTATTAGCAGTTTTTTGCATACAGCAATTTAATTCCAAGTATAAAAAAACTAGCATTGTTTTAAATTTGTGTATTAAAGTTGTCCTCACAATTATATGTATTAAAATTGGTCCCACAAGTATATTATTGTCAACAGGTGTGTATTCTAGATTTTCACGAATATATTTTTGATGTCCCCACTAATATATACATTGTTTTAAGAAATGTAAAAAAATGTCCCCACAATTATATTATTGTCGATTAGTGTGTATAATTCATCTATAAATAGTAAAAATTTTCACATATTTCATCATAATGTAATTTTCTCTTGCTACTGACAAGCTAAAGAAAAGCATGGCTTAAATACGGCTTGTTGCTTTGCATTATTATTAAAAAGTGTAATAATAAACTTTTACTTTTGCCAACTGTTACTTTAACGCACTATATTTAATTTTATAATACATTTTAATTTTTTTTAATTTAATAAAATTTATTTTTAACTAGTTTTTTAATAAATCCGTAAACATTTATAGAATAGGTACCATATTTTGCATAAAAAATAGAATAGCATAGCATAGCACTGCACTGCACTGCACGGCATAGCATAGCATAGTATAATATAATATAATACAATATAACCAGCCTTAAAAGCCCCCAAATAGCAATTTTTAATTTAAAAAAAAAGAAGGAATTTATCCCCTATTTGCTCCCCCTGCCGCACCCCAATGTTCACCAAAAACAATCCCGATCGATATATTTTGGTAAAATACCTGTATGCCAAATTTTAAGTCTCGAGCTTAAAGCGTTCTTAAGTTATCGTGTTGAGAAGATTTCCCGGATAACGAAAAAATCTTAATGATAATATAATATCTCCCGCGGGGATTATTTTTAAATGTTTACAATATTTTTGTAAAAATTGGTTTATAAGTGTTTTTAAGGTAAAAAACTAAATCTAATAACAAAAAATATTTTAACTCCACCCCCGGGGGATGAGAAGCTAATTACTTATAATTTTTTACAATATTTTCGTGAAAATTAGTATATAGGGGTTTTTGAGGTAGCTAAAATTGAATCTAATAACAAAAAAAAATAACTTTACCCCCGCAGGAGTAAGGGGGTAATTATTTTTTAAATGTTTACAATATTTTCGTGAAAATTGATATAAAAAGGTTCTTGAGGTAGGTTAAACTTAATCTAATCACAAAACAAAATTAACTCCACTCTCGCGAGGGTAAGGGGGTAGTTATTTTTAAATGTTTACAATATTTTCGTAAACGTTAATTTATAGGCGTTTTTGAGGTAGATAAAACTCAATCTGGTAACAATTTTTTTTAACTCTACCCTCGCGGAGGTAAGCGGGTAATTATTTTTAATTGTTTACAATATTTTCGTGAAAATTGGTATATAGGGGTTTTTTAGGTAGATAAAACTAAATTTAATAACAAAAAAAAATTATCTACACCCCCGGGGGGTGAGAAGGTAATTATTTTTAAATGTTTACAATATTTTCTTGAAAATTGGTATATACAGGGTGTATTTGAAATAGCGTAGGAAATTTTAACAGGTGATTCTACATGATAAAATATGACAAAAAGTTTAAGATATGTTAACGAGGTTTTGCACGTGAATTAATCCTAATAAGGCCCATCTTTGTATGTAATTTTCACGTACTTAGTCCAAACGGTTAATCGTGCAGTATTACAACAAGAGTACCTTTTTTATGTATTTTGACCTAAGGAATCATATTTCAAAAATAAAATTGCAAAAAAGTTACAAAGAAAAAAGTTTGGGACAAAAAACTGATAAGCCCCCCCCCGTTTCGCACACCCCTGGTTAAAATAAGTACATGAAAATAACACACACAAACGGGCCTGAATAGGATTAGTTGACGTGCAAAACCTCGTTGATATATCTCAAAGGGTTCCTGAGTTATTAAATAAAAACCGATTTTTTTAGCTACTTTCAAAGGGGCGTAGCTCCCTTATGACGGATTTTTAGACATATGTTTCTGGGAACTTTTTGTCATTTTATGATGTAGAATCATCTGTTAAAATTTCCGACGCTATTTCAAATACACCGTGTAGAGGTTTGGACTTTCTAGAGGTAGAGGTAAATAAAACTAAATCTGATAACAAAAATTAACTCCACCCCCGGGAGGTGAGAAGGTAATTATTTATAAATTTTTACAATATTTTCGTGGAAATTGGTATATAGAGGTTTTTGAGGTATCTAAAATTGAATCTGATAACAAACAAATTTTAACTTTACCCCCGCGGGAGTAAAGGGTAATTATTATTAAATTTGTACAATATTTTCGTGAAAATTGGTATAAAATGTTTCTTGAGGTAGCTAAAACTTAATCTAATAACAAGAAAAATTAACTCCACTCCCGCGGGGTGAGGGAGTAGGTATTTTTAAATGTTTACAGTATTTTCGTAAAAATTAATTTACCAATCAGTTTTAGCTACCTCAAAAACCCCCATATATTAATTTTTATGAAACTATTGTAAACATTTAAACATAATTACCCCCTCACTCTCGCGGGGGTGAGGTTAAACTTTTTTGTTATGATTCAATTTTAGGTAGGTACCTCAAAAATCCCTTTATACCAATTTTTACGAAAATATTGTAAAAATTTAAAAATAATTACCCCCTTATCCCCCGGGGATGAAGATAAATCATTTTTGTTATCATATTTAGTTTTAGCTACCTGAAAAACCCCTATATATCAATTTTAACGAAAATATTGTAAACCTTTAAAAATAATTACACCCTCACACCCGCGGGGCGGTTTTTTTCTAAAAATCTGGCATTGGAGCGAACTTGGTTAATAGCAAAACCAAGTTTTTTAAGGAAAGTTATATATAAAAACATAAGGCAAGAACGCGTATGCTGGCAGAATATTGCTGGGCTCTTAGACATAAAACAAACGTAACCCAGTAAACTAGGAAAATAAAAGGAGCTAAAAAATAAAATTGATTAATACAAACGTTCTTGACTTTTATTTTTAATATAGCTATACTTTTGTATTAAAATATAAATAGTGTAAGCGTTTTTTATGCAAATGAGGTATACTTCGCAAAAAAAGTTTTTTGTTCTCACCCTACAGTGTGATACAACTGTCCCCACAATAATAAATTTCCTTAAACCCTAAATATCTAAAACTGAAAAGAAACTATTAAAGAGGGCGCCACTTTCTTGAGATACTATATGTCCTTACAATTATATGAATAATAAGAAAAATAACACATCGGATTTTTAGTGGAGAAGTGGGGACATTACTTTTTTGGAATTTTTAACTTTATTATTCATAAATATTTTGCAAAAGTCTCCAAAACTTGTAGAAATAAATATCAGGAAAATTTTAATATAATATATCTTCCTATAAATTAAACAACCAAGGATATATTGCCAAAAAAAGTTGTGGGGACGTGGGTATGTCCCCACAACTATTAATGTCCCCACAATCCTGGTAAAAATCACACCAAAATCCCCACAACTATTAGGAGACATACGCATACACACATAGACTGTTACCTCCTTTCTTGGTGAGTCGGGTATAAACAGCAAAACTAATCAAAAGTCATAAAATGATAAGTTTTACTAGCAAACTGCTAATATCGGTCACTTATCACAAACATTATTTGAGGTTAGAAATACAAACAAAAAGTGTAATCCGCGCTTTTATAAAATCAATTAAAACGTTAATGAGGAAAAACCAGACATCTGTCAATCGAAACTGATCATAACCTTCAGTAGTGATTTGGCAGCTTTTAACAAGTTTTGCTGTGTCCATTGAAGGCACTAAATAAATGTATATTATAAAACAGTGTTTATATAAAATTAAACATAAACATAAACATCAACTAGAATGACAGTTATCTTATAGTATATTAAAGTACTGGTTTCATAACATACGTTTTTAGCGCACGAGTACAAGTTTAGAAAACGAGCCGCTTGCGGTGAGTTTTCTAAAGTACTAGTGAGCTAAAAACGAGTGCTTTATACAATTTTTTCTATTTTGCTCTAAAATTTTAAAAAACTTACATTTAAATTGATGACTGATTTAGGGATTTTTGTTTCGAATTGACATTACAGTTTTCGCCATGTTTAAAATTCTAAGAACGAATATTATTTTGATATATTTTATAGTCATTTCTTCTCTTTTCCACTGCAAGTAACCAAGCCACAATTTTAACATGGTAAAACATAACCTAAACACAAAATTTTGTAGAAAATTAAACTTTAAACCGACGTTTACAATTGCACGGCAAACGTCAAGAGATAGACTTTTGTCTGTTGCCAACCCAAAAGAAAAAAAGTAGAGACCTCTTATGGGCCTATAAAAACACGCAAAATGCGTGTGATTATGAGCTTATAAGAGTCGCAAAATAGAAAAAATAATTTAAAATTTACATTATTTTGTTTTTAAAAATAGCGCTTATATGGAGTAAACCGAGCATGCTTGATTTTTATGTTTTTTTAACTTGTATTTTTAAGTAATTTTCTTACGCAAAATGAGAGTAATTATAAAAATAAGTTCTAATAGTGAAAAAAATACTATATAAACTACGGTAGAAAAGATTATAATCTTCTGAGACTATAATAATTATTATAGTCTCAGGTCCATTAATAATGCGGTTTTATATATGTAATAAGATACTTCTGTCTTGGTATAAAATATACTTTTTTCCAATTCTTTCCAATACGCTCTCTTTTGTAACTCCATCTAGCCACTCTATTTAAATTAATAAAATAAAACAAATATAATATAATTTTCGGATTTCTGCCTATTGCGGTACTCTTAAAAGAAAGGCCCAGCGCTGTGTTACTTATTACTTATTAGGTACTTACAAGTTGTAATTTGCAACAATTATTTATCTTGTTTGTATTTAAAATAATTGCAGATAATATTTTCTTTCGAAATATTTATTTTAGCTGCACTGCAGTGGAGTGGTCCTTTAAAAATATTGTATTTTTGGAAGACAAACTAAAATTTAAACTAAATTAAATTGTTTGATATTTACAAATTTAATTTAGTTTATTAATTCAGATACCACTGTAAAAGGTGACCTCCTAGCGTTTAGGATTCAATTGGCGGCAATGTCCACCGTGGCATTGATTAATCTGCCCCCTATCGACAGCGTGCAATAGGTTCTTGAAACCAATACTGCTTCCTTTTTTGGACTGTCGATAGGTTTATCCAGTCTCTGCTTTTAGCAGTAGATGTCGCTAGCTGTTTTTGCTTTTCCTTACAACGATTTTTAAACTCTATATAGAGATATATGGAAAAGATTTGATTTTCGTAGTTGTCCCTACTACCGATATGTGGCTCTGAAGAGTGCTAAAAAGCACGAAATCGATCAGTCACTTCGGAGGGACGACTGCGTTAATCAAACAAAAGTCGTTTTAAGGAATAGTAAAATGTTTTATATAAACTAAAATTTGTTTGAAATTCAATTTAATTTGAAGGGACAATAAATAGAGTTTTAAGAAAAACAAAAAAAAACATTTAGAATCAAGTAGTATATTATAATATTTCCTTCAGGATGCTTCTTGAAATTTATTTAGGGTCACTTATGATAGACACTCGGAAATGAAGCAAATAAAAACTTTATTGTATTACATAATCATGCCACCTAATATTTAGGCTTCTTCGGGGCTAAAAAGACATAAAAATTATAAAAGTTTTTGGACATAACTTGGACATTATAAACTGATTTTTGGGAAAAAAAATGTATATAAACAAAAATAAAAGAAATAAATAAATTAAAAACTTACCTAAATTATTAAATATGCATTAAAACAAACAAATTAAACAAAATAAAACAAAAACATGATGATGTAATGTTTTTGTTTAATTTGTTTGTTTGAATGCATATTTAATAATTTAGGTAAGTTTTTAATTTATTTCTTTTATTTTTGTTTATATACATTTTTTTCAAAAAAATCAGTTTATAATGTCAAAGTTATGTCCAAAAAGTTTTATAATTTTTATGTCTTTTTAGCCCTGAAGAAGCTTAAATATTAGGTGAAACGTTGGCATGATAAGAACCCTAAGTAGTATACAGTGCGGTCACCCCCCCTTTTAACTTTTGAACGAGTTGAGATATCGACTTCAAATTTAGAACTCTTAAATAAGACAACTTAAACTATCTTTTAGCATATAATTGATATTTTCAGCTCTTAAAATGTGGGCAGGGGGCATGGGGGGACATTTTTTTAAATGGAAAGGGGAGTCGCTTATAAAATTGTCTATTTAAAATAACATTTTTAAATTTTTTAAAAATGTTTTTTAAGGTTTTGATATTTCAATTTTTTGTGCTAAAACATTCGATTTTTTAAGTTTTTTTTTTATAAATTTTTATTTATGTCAGCTAAAATAAGTTTAAAAGTATAATTAACATTTTTTTATGATGAAATTAGGCATTTTAAAAAAATTATTTGTTGTTTTTTAGAGGTATTTTGAGATTAATACCCATTTTCAATCCCATTTTAAACCCAATTTTTTTTTTATTTAAAAATATGGAGTTAAATGGAGAATTTTATAAGCTTTAAAATGATGTATTACACCCCCCCTGCCCACATTTTAAGAGCTGAAAGTATTAAATATATGATAAAAGATAGTTTAAGTTGTCTTATTTAAAAGTTCCAAATTTGAAGTGGATATCTCAACTGGTTCAAAAGTTAAGAGGAGGGGGGTGACTTTTGGACCGCTCTGTATTATGAAATTAGTCTTCCACTTGAGCTTCTATTATTTTTTTTAAATGTTAAAAAATTACGTTTAAATAGTTTTCAATTTTTTCTGGAAACTTTGTTTTCAATTTTTTCTGGAAACTTTGTTTTCAAAATAAATATTTCGTTTAAATCTCTAAAAATAAAACATATTTTTTGCATTTTTTGGATAGTATGTACTTAGTGTTTGACTTTTACAGTCCTAAAACTATGTTTTGTACCCTCAATTTTAGGCTTGATACGGCAAGTGTTTTTTGGACAATTTGTAGACCACCCAAATATATATTTGCAGGGACCACTCTACTGTACATACAGTGTACACATTTTTACAACAAATTATCTTCTTTAAAAACACGCAATCTGTTTTATACGTATAATTTACGGCAACGTTCTTAAAAAGTAATATTTATTTTTTATTGTTCTTCTTTTTATTACTAAAAAGTAAATAAAATATATTTTATGTTGAAATATAATATAATTTATATATTTGGACCTTTCGTTTAAAAGTTTATAATTTATTTTTCTTATATTTAAGACACTGTTACAAACTTTGGTAATTATTTACATTGCATAATAAATAAAAGAATTAATTATTAAAATAATTATTTACAAAGAAAGACTACATAAAAAACTTTTAAATGCACAATTGCAAAAATATTTTAAGTATTGTTTAAGCAATTTAAAAAGTTATTTGAAAATTTATTTAAAAATTTGTTTGAAAAGTTATTTGAAAAGTTATTTAAAAAGTTATTTGACTATTTCACAAACAATATATAGGCCAATCACAACCTTGCATTTTTAGTTTTTTAACCAATCAGATCAAAATGAATCTGATAATTTTTGCACATATGCAATTTTCACTTGGTTACTATGGAAACAAGAAACTGACAGTTACTGACATCTTAATAAATGTTATATTTTTGCAAAATGTGTTTTTAATTTGTGAAGCTTACCTTTAGTTGATTATTTTTATTGATAAGCAATATAAATGCTTATTTTATTACCAAAACATCCTAGGTATAAACCCTAATTAATTTCAGATAATATATTTTATGCACTTTCCATCGTAAAAGCTTTAAATCACTGATATTCATAAATTTTAATTTATTTAATTGAATCTTGGTATTAAAAACAGGCCACTAAAAACTAATTTAAATACTTATTTATTAAAAATATATTTGCAGTAAAGAATTACGGAAATCAAAATATCAAATGAGCTGGTACCAGTACAGCGTTGCCAACTTTGACACTTTCTATACAAACTGGTTCGAAAGTCAGTATAAGCCGGTGGTTCCCTCTACTACTAGCCCACACAAGTCCTAGACTTAGGGGATGCTTAATTAAGTAAAATAGTGCTAGGTTAAAACAAACAAAAACAAAAAAAATCAATTACACAGACTTATAACATTATTGTCAAACAATGACATTGTAAAATTGCTATAGTTACATTATTTTCTCCGATTTTATGAACCTAGTACTAAGATAATAAAATTAATTTAAAAAACTGTATTTTACTATAAAATTTAATAAAACAGGCAGTTTTGCATGTTTAATTTAATTTTAAAGTAACTTAGGTATTCCTAAAAATGGGCTAATAAAATTTTACTTTTTCTGGAATAATAAATTAAGTTGGTATCGCTACACTGTGTTTTTAAAGAAAACTATGCTCTTGCTTTATCACCATTTAAGGAGTAAGAAAATTTAAATTAAAATTATTTTTTTGAAACTTCTCTTACCGTTACTGAGATACTGCTCTAATTATTCAAGTTTTAATCACCCTATACTCACACTTGATATTAAAAAAAATCAATCAAATGAATAATGATCAATCAATACTCGTTGATATAGAAACAAGTGAAATTTAATTAAAAGTTCGTGTTAGCTTTGAACGGCATTTAATTATTGAAAATGTGGCCGCGATTAAACCACATAAAAAAGGCTCACAAATCACCGGAAAGAGGGATTACAATGTGTAATTTCAATCATTAATCAGTAAAAGAATTGAAATACACTGACATTGAATGATAGAACATTAAATTTTACACTTTCAAACAAAAAGTAAAATCTGCAATAATTACTTGTAGTTATATACCTACATATTGTATAGAGAGCTATATAAGTATATAGAAAGCTTGTCAGTATATTAAGAGACAATTTCAAAACCAAAGACCAAAGTTTTAATTTTTGGTGTAAGAAAGCAGTAGGTGGTGAAAGGGGTTTACAATAGTATAACATTAAAAATACAAAATATTTTTTTGTAATTAGGTAATTACAAGAATATAGAAAATATTTACCCTTAATCTAGTATAAAAAATTACAACAAATTACAATTTTGCATTTTTGTATGATTTGTAATATGTAATATTAACAACAAATAGGTGGTAAAAGAATACGTTTTTTTATAATTTATTTTACAAGATTTTGTGAATAAACAGTTGCAAAAAATAATGTAATAATTAGATCCCTACGGAAACAAGGAAAAAATAAATAAATTTATAAATTTTATGTTATAAATTTAAACTTATTTAATGTGGTGTTTTCTATTTAACTATGTCTCTGATTTAGGGCCGAAATGGTTTTGGTCAGAACTAGAGAGAAGCACATTTGTAAAATGCCCACGGCCGTGACAGAACAGATTTTTATTTTACTTCATTATTTCGTAAACAGCAAACAGGTGCTGCAAAAAAACCTCTTCTGTTGCTGCCCTGGCTAACAAATAAATCGTAAGTTACTTTAAGAGCCACTATATTCACCTTCAAGTAAATTTATCCACTTAGAGAGAACCTCGGTCGCATAGCAACCTCTAATAAGAAAGTTCGGCAATTATCCTGTTGGTTAATTTACATTAGAGAGAGATACTTGACTTTTAGATAAATACCGACTGTCCCAAATTTTTCTCCCGGGTAATATCTCCGTTATTTTAGAAGTTAGAAACTTTATTTAAAAAACATATTCAATGGCATCAAAAGTTCTTTTAAATTTCATATCAAAACACACCCCTTATTAATTTACCCTCTTGTAACCACCGCAAACTTTTTTTTTCAAATAGCACTCGCATATATTTTATAATGATTTTTAAAGCACTGTAAATTTTGAACTCAACGATGTATTACACATTAAGGGGAAGACACTAAAATAAAAAAAAATATTGTTGGTGTTACGATTTCTTACTTAGAAATTCACTTCGTTTGGACTTTATCGTATTTACCTTAAGGGGAAGACACTAAAATAAAAAAATATTGTTGGTGTTACGATTTCTTACTTAGAAATTCACTTCGTTTGGACTTTATCGTATTTACCTTAAGGGGAAGACACTAAAATAAAAAAATATTGTTGGTGTTACGATTTCTTACTTAGAAATTCACTTCGTTTGGACTTTATCGTATTTACCTTAAGGGGAAGACACTAAAATAAAAAAATATTGTTGGTGTTACGATTTCTTACTTTCACTTCACTTCTCTTTCACTTCAAAAACATATTTGTATTAAAAATAAAACTAAAACTCAGTCAATTTTTTTAAACTCCATATATGTTAAAAAAATTGTAATGCCGCTATAACTTAAAAAAAAATAAAAATCGATTAACAATATATGATATTTTTTAAATTATTTTTATGTAACTGCCCCACTACGCTAGAAAGCAGTAACTTCATTTGTCGCCTAGCGACGTTTTGAAGTCAACTCTGATATTTTGAAATCACTGCTATGCGACAAATGGAGTTACTACTTTCTAGCGTAGTGGGCAGATAATTTTATGACCACTTAATTAATCATAAATATGCACTTACAAATGGATCGGATTGGATCCAATCAACAAAATATCATCTTTTTTTCTTTTTTTCACTCAAAATAGTGTCGAAAAGAACCTCTTTTGACACAATTTTTTGGTTTGGTTGAGGTACTGTTCCGATTGGTTAAAATGCAATTTTTGGCATTTGACTTTTTTTGAAACAAAAATTATTAGTTATTATTAAAGATATCGACATAGAGTTTTTTTCATTGTCTACTAATAATTATTTCTTTTGTTGCATTTTTTTATATTTCACATTTACGCATTGTAATTTATATAAGTACGTACATAATGTATTTATTTTTTTATTTGACTTGTCCTAAATCATGTATATGATCGATGGGAATTAATAAATGATTATTTTTATTATTATTATTATTACTTAAAGAGTTGCTTAGGTGCCTAACCTCGTCCTTTTTTCAATTTTATTGTTTTTAGTATAATATATTTGACTTTGAAATAAGGAAATTTTAGGTAATTTCGATCACAGAAAAACTCCTTAAAGAAAAAAAATAAAAAAAGGACGGCTCTGTAAGTGTACAATAGCTGGCAAAAAGGGCCATAATGGCCTAGTTGCCTGGCTTGTAGCCTCACCACCCTTACTACTACTAAGTGTACAATAAAAAAGAGCCTATAACTGAAAAGTTTCGCCTTAAAAATTGGTCTGCAAACGCGAAAAATGTGAATTATAATATAACATATATTTGATTATTTAATCGAAAGGACGGTTTCGGTGAACTTACCGGACACAAAAAATAGGACTAGTTTTGCACTAATTTTTCACTGTGGTACTAAAATTAACAATTATAAATAAAATTAGATGCGGAAAACGTTGTTTTATTACTAAAAACTAACTTACATGGAGAAAAATGGTAAATTATAATTAATTTTATGAACCGCCATAATATTGCTGACATATTTCACGTGTGTACAGAGATGCGGCATTGTTAGATTTTAATTTTGATTTAAAGTGTTTTCTTGTATTATTCGGAATGATTTCTTGTTTGAAAAATTTACAATATTTTTGCACTGATTTTTGGTTTTATTACTAAAACTTACTGTTTTGAATATAATTAGGTGCGGAAAATTCAGTTTTTTGTTTTGAATTTTTATAACAATTTGGTATTTTTTTTAATGGGAGAAGTTGGTTTACGTTAACAATGGTTTGGTTTGGTAATTTGCTGGTTTGGTCTTTTTTTTATGGGAGGCGTTGGTTTACTTTAACAATGGTTTGGTTTGGTAGTTTGCTCTTTTGGTATTTTTTTTTAATGGGAGAAGTTGGTTTACGTTAACGTTGGTTTACATTGATTTTGTGTTGTTTGGTGTTTTTTTTTAATGGAGGAAGTTGCTTTACGTTAACGTTACATTTTTTGTTAAAATTTGTACTATTATTTTAAATAAAATAAATGTACAAACTGACAACGCTGTTTATTAACTTAAAATTGTACCAACTTAAAGTGCGGTTTAGACTTTTAAAATTACTAACTTTGTTTAAAAATGCACTTTTATTTATTAAAAAGTCCAAACTGACAACGCTGTTTATTAACTTAAAATTGTACCAACTTAAAGTGCGGTTTAGACTTTTAAAATTACTAACTTTGTTTAAAAATGCACTTTTATTTATTAATTTCTCGCTAATTTGTGAGTAATCCGCAATTTTTTTTTTGCGAAAATACTATTTAAGGTAAGTACTTTTTATTGGTTTAAAAAAAAATAAGAATTCGTGTGTCCGGTAAGTTCACGGGCCCCGAAAGGACCCTTAATAGTATATCACAAAACCATACCCTAAAAACTGCACTTTTTCTACAAAGGTAAAACCGAAAATTGCGAAAGAAAAGGTAAAAAACACAGTATAAAGTATGCTTGATATTTGGTAACCAAGCCAACTGTTACTTTTATTTTTTAAAGCAATTCCTTTCTTTATTACCGACTATGTATGTGAATTTCGAACCGTAATGCTCTTTAATTTTTTTGCGGGAGTTTTATTTTCGACACGTTATTTACAAAATAATACAAATTAAGGTGTCAATTTTTAATTGTCTAACTTTAAGGCTGATTAAAAGTCCAGACTGAACTTTTTCTAATTTTATAAAATAAAAAGGTAAATAGAGCTACAAAAAGCTTTGCTTTTTACTTTGTTTTGTGACCTTACGTTTTAATAATTAATAATTAGGTATAATTTATCACACCGAGAAAAAATATTTTTTTGGAAAAAATTACTTTAATTCTCATACAATCTGCCTTACATATTCCGTCAAAACCAAATAAACTGTTACGAATAGACCAGTTATTTGCTTATTAACTTTAATTAACTTTAATCATGAATATAAGATTCATTTATGTTTTTAAAATAAATGTGATATTTTATAGTGATATGCATTAATCGGAATAAATTCAGTTATGACTCATCAACATTGAAAATAAATACAGAAACATAGGCTTACGGAATAATTTTGCCGAATTATGAGGGAAATTTTTATAAAGGTCACTAAATCGAAACATTTGACGACTAATTTGTTACACACAACAATATTGAATATACATATTAACTATAAATATGTAAATATATCGATGTTTTCCGAAGAAAATAAAAATGTAAATATTTAAAACCTCGCGTCAACGATAGAATCGACGCGGCGCCTATTCGAGCACTGGAAATTCGCCGATGACTGGTTATATGTTTGTAGCCTTATTAAAATAAATATTTATACTAAATAGCTGCGAAACTGCTTTTATTTGATACAAGTAATATCAAGAATAGATATTTATAATACAAGGGCGAAAAGTTAAATTTTTCGATTGAGTAGGTTTTTAGAAACCGAGGGCTGGCCGATGGGGCCGGCCCGAAGGTAATAAACCTACGAAATCGAAATTTAACTTTTTGCCCGTGTATTATACAATATATTTTATTCGATTGTTACCCCTAGGGCCTCAAAGTTTAACTTTTTGCCCGTAAAACATGAACAAAAAGTATCGATTTTAGAATCAATCGAATAAAATAATCTTTTGAGGTCTCCTTTTTTAAAATTGGTCAAGTATATATCTATCACTGTCTTTAAAATGTCTTTATGAACGCATTTAAATAAACTTGTTGTTTTTTGAATATTAATTAAGTCTCATTCCCACTTTTACTTTTGCATGTACCTGGTACCAGGTCTGCTAGGTCCATGTATATTACATACTGAGGTGGAAAAAGTTTCATTTCCTGATGGAAGGTTAGCTGACCAAGGGGCGTTAGCCCCGCGGTCAGCTAATTCCCGAAGGAAAAATTAAATTTTCTACCGAGGTTTGTATACTATTATATTCACAACAATACCTGTTTTATTTAAAATTATCTGCCTTCTCTCCAACTACAAAAACTGTTTGAATTTTGACGCCATATTGAAAAGTTTATTTCCAGAGAAGTTTGTTACAAATGTTGCTTTTAGAATATAGAATAATAAATAAAAATCAATAAAATAAACTTTGTTTTTTGTTAATTAACAATATTAAAACATTTATAATCATTCAATATAAATTAAGTAATACATTTAAATGTTTTTATCTAAAAACTAGTAGAAATGCCTACGTTACTTCGTTATTTTAGCGATAGAGGGTATGCATCACCTGTTTTTGTTTTTGAGTACGTTTGTTTTGTTTTGTGACAGCAGACTTTTATTGAGGCATGATTATGTTAATAAATAAACTATTTATTTATAGTTTTCCGTGTAAAATACGAAGAAAAACAGAAAATTTAAATTTATACACCAAGGTAAATAATTTTCTGGAATTTATCTTACTTTAAAACTATGTTGGTTTGGACTTTTTTTATACTTTTTTATACTTTTGTTATACCAAAAATTATTTTTTTTTAACATAAAAAAATACACAATTTATTTTTTAAAATAAAAAAGATAAAAAAATACTGCTGCTAACGAAATAATACGTTCCCCTATAGCCCTAGATTCATTAAAATCAAAAACAAAAAAAAAATAAAACAAAAATAAAAAAAAAATTCAAAAAATTTTTTTTCAAAGAAAGTATATTTTTTCGTAAAACGAACAATAAAATGAAAAAAAAATGTGTTTTTGAAAAAAAATGTTTTTACCCCATTTTACCCTTACCCCAACCCGATTTTTACGAAGAAAAATTACAGCCTAGAACTTTGGATAATAAATCTGTGGTTCAAATTTGAAGCCCTTAGCCCGAAGCGTTCTTGAGTTATCGTGGTCACAAATTTCCCGGACACAGACCGACACAGATTTTTTTTTACGGAAATCGTATTTTTTGGATATAAAACGTAAAAAAAAAGCAATAAAAATTTTACGAAATTTTTTTACTAACGCAAGACTTTTCTTTGGGAAAGTAATAAACCTATACTAATTTATTTATATTCACAATAATTGTTTCAGAAGATTTTACTTCCTAATCACCCCGGTCTGGAAACGATTTTTAGTTCAACTTTCATATAGCCCAAGTTTTTTTTTTCATATTTTAATTATTTGGAGCTTCGCCATCTTTTTAAGACCAAATTTAAAAAAAAAATCTATCTATGCGTTGTTGAGAAAAATGATTATCATTTGTTTTAACAAAAAAAATATGACATATTTAATTTTTTTTTGGATATTCAGATTTTACGTCAAAAATTGAGACAAAAAGTCTCCATGAACGTTTGTGTTAAATGGCTTCTTAGGGGAGCTAGAAGACGTTTAAGGGACATTTTTAGAATATTATTCACTTTATAACTCAGGAACAGTTTAATTTATTGACTTGAAGTTTTTACTGTAGTATGCAACCAGTAAACATTATCATTTTATGACATAAAAAAATAAATATTTAACCAGTTTTACATATAAATTATGAAGCACCCATTATCTACACCCCTGGTCAAAAACTTAATTTTAATAAAACGTTAAATGCTTACACTTATTGGTTCTATAGTTCAGTAAAAAATTCATGTTAATATGTTAAACCGTTACTGAGATATGAAGTGATAAATATTCTAAAATTGCCCTTTAAAAGTACGCTAGCTTCCTTAAAAAGAAATTTAGCTCAAACGTCTATAAAAACTTTTTTTTCACTTTTTGACGTAAAATCTGAATATCTAAAATAATTTTTAAATATATAATTTTTTTTTTGTTAAAACAAATGAAAATCGTTTTTCTCAAAAACGCATCGATAGATTTTTTTTAAATTTGGTCTTAAAAAGATGCCAAAGCTCTAAATAATTAAATTATTAAAAAACACTTGGGTTGTATGAAAGTTGAGCTAAAAATCGTTTCCAGACCGGGGTGTAATGTTTAACTGGATTCTTGTATAAAATTTTCTGATGTCAAAACCTATTTTAAAAATCTTCACCATAGTTAGAAAGTTAATTCTGATAAAACCTCGATAAAATAATAAAGGTGTTACAACGTTTAGTTATTTAATCAACTTTGTAACTGTTTCTAGAAGGCTTTGGCTCAATCGACAATTTAAGTCTTTTAAGTCCACGCAAAAGAAGGAAGTAATTTAATGAAATTCCAAACAAAACCCTAATAAAATCTTCTTTGAGCATCGAAAATTGGCTGTGGAACTCTTTCCTTCCTACAAACTTCGTTTAGAACTAAAACTAGATAAACAATTCCAAGCAATATAAATTAGAGATTCTCTAAATACATATATATATATAAACTCTTAATATAGAGAAAAAGATACAAGTCGCTTGTAAAACAAGTTTACACTACGATATTTCAAAAACTCTTTGACCCAGTGACTTGAAATTTGGAACAAAGATTTTCTAAGTAGTAAACAAAATTTGTTCCAAATTTCAAGTCTCTACATCAAAGATTTCTTGAAATATCGTAGTGTAAAGTTGTTTTGCAACCGACTTGCATCTTTTTCTCTACTACAGTAACATTTTTATTACTTTCTCATAAAGTATTGCCCAAATCAACTTATTTTTTCCTGAAACGTAGGGAAAAATCAAAATAAGCGAAATAAAAAAATATATGTCCGTCTGTCGGTCTGTCTGCCTTTATCAACGATAACTTAAGAACGCTTTGAGCTACAGACTTTAAATTTGGCATACAGATGTATTTTTATATTATCTTGGATAAGTTATTATATGAACAAAATGGGCTAAGGGCGAGGGGGGTAAAAGGGAGGTTACATTTTTGTTTTAGCCTTGAATAAATTAAAAAGTGTAAATAGTACAATTTTATCCCTAAAACCTAAACTATTTTTAATCACAAAACGAAGACTTCTAAAATCAGGTGAAACACTATTTTCAATGTGACTGGAAAACTACGCGGTAGCTAGTATAAAAAATGTCTGCCAAGTCAGGTCATATCTCTATCAGAAATATAGTTTTTATACGATGGTTTAAAATGTAGGCAAATACACACACTTTTAAACATGAATTAATTCTAGCTCTAGATACGGTATGACTATACCATACCAAGTGTTAGAATGAGCACATGCCATATCTTGTCTATAAAAGTAAGGAAAACTGGTATAATTAGCAAAAAAAAAATATATATATAGGGTAATCAGTAACTGCCATGTCAAAATTTAAGAGGTGATTCTACATCCAAAAATATGAAAAAAAAGTTTCTATGAAGGTTGGCCTTATGAACCTTATTTTTATTACAATTTTAAAGGGCCGTAGCTCCCTTGGGGCTCATTTTCGGACCAACCTTTATAGGAACTTTTTTTGATATTTTTGGATGCAAAATCACCTATTAAATTTTGGCATGGCACTTATTGATCACCCTGTATATATTACCATGAAATATTAAATAATTTAAAATTTTGCGTTAAAATTACATGAAGTTTACGTCAGTTTTTCTTAATATTGGATAATATTTTAATCATTAAAATTCAAAAAAAAATAAAACTGCTTTAAGGCTATCCAGAAGCTTGCATAAGAACATAAAACATAAGAATGCGATGCCGTGATTGGCTTACAAGATACATGGCGGCACATCAAGCCAATCACGGCATCGAATTGGTATGTATTATGTTCTTATGAGAGCCTGTGAATAGGCACTCACCTAATGTTGATGTTGATTATTTAAACCATGATATCGGCCACAACAATCTGTCATAAACTTCAATTTTTGCATTGTTATTTGTAAATAGGTGGTAAAATTCAATAAAATTATTTTATAAGTATACTGAAAAAAACGTTCGTTCGTATGACAAACTTTTTGCTAGCCCAGAATATTGTCTATTCCATACTAGTTATAGAATATAATATACAAACATAGTCAAAAATCGACCAATTGACCAATCGATGATAATTTCGGTGCAATGGCTCCGTACTAAAATAGTGTCAATTTCTTATTTAATTTAAACAATTTCTGATTTCTTTACTTTCAGGAAATTATAAAAGGCAATCCAATAATTTGGGGTAAAGCAGACTGGCCAACCATGGTATTGATTCGCCTTTAAAAGAATTCACTTTATTTAATTGCTTAAATATTGAGTTGTTTTTATGTTACTTTTACAGTTTGGTAAGTACGCTTTTTACATCGGCACTTAGTACTACTATACTTATAAAATTGCCGATGTATTAAAATCATCGCTGACAAGTCTAAATTTCTTGACGTTTTAGACCTTTCTTAGTTGAAATCAGTATAAAAAATGCGTTTGTCTGTCTGTCTTTAAACTCGATAACTCCATTTCTAGAAAAGATATGGACAATCGTTTTTTGCATATTATTTCTTATAATCTTTCGTAGAGCTGATTAGATTTTGAGAGTAAACGACTGGGGGTAAGAGGGTATGAATGGGGTGAAACTCCTATTTTAGCGTTTTTTTGTTATATTTAAGTTAATTATTATTTGATGATGAATATCTTTTCAAACTGCTCAAAAAATGTTATGAACATTTTTTTACAAAAAGAGCAGTTAAATGTTTTTTTTAGCATAACTCGTTTATTATCTAATTCCAAAAAAACTATATTTTAAATTAAAGCTCTTTTTAAGCCCTATAAAAAATGCTATAAGTATGCAGTTTTTTACTACAATATAACGTTTTAATAAAATAATATAAAAAACAAGTTTTTAAAAGTTAAAGCCCTTCTATTACTTAAATGTTGTGTATAACTTAAAAGTTAATTGTTATAGATTTATTCTCATAAACAATAAATTATTTACTTACTTTACTTACTTATAACTAAAAAGTGGAAAATAAGATATTTACATAAATTTTCAAAATTTAGATTTCTAAAAGAAAGGTTTGGGAATTTTTGATCGATTAAAGAACGTTTCCAAAGCCCTTCCTTTAAAAATCTAATTTTTAAAAATGTATGTAAATATCTTGTTTTCCACTTTTTAGTTATAAATAATGTTTAATTAATAGAAGGGTTTTAACTTTAAAAACTAGTTTTTTATATTATTTTGTTTTCAAGTTTTTTAGTTATGTTTTAATAATATATAAAGTAACCCTTATTGGGTGGTTAAACCAGAGAGGGTGTTTATTTAGCCTATATGCTATTTTGGGTGTGGATGTATTCCATATAAAATTGTATTTAAGGGAGATAAGCATGTGTACCGAATTTTAACTGTCCAAGTGGGTAAAACAGAGAGGGGCCTGGGGGATGATTATGATTACGGGATCAGTACTTAAGCCAATTTTAGTTTTAAATTAACTCACTAGGGTAAAAAAAGAGTTTTTGATATTTTAGGGGCTTAGGAGGGTTGGGTGGTGAAGTAGAGAGCCCTCCAGAGTTAACTTAGCCGCATGGGGGTAATGGGGATGGTAGATGGGGATTTTTATTTATAGTAAAAATTTATTATCATGAGATGTATACGTAACTCAATTTTAGTTTTAAATTAACTAACTTGGATAAAAAAGGGTTTTTGATAAATTAGGGGAGGGGTGTTAGGGGGTAAATTTTATATAAAATGGTTTTGTTAGGTATTAATGGTTGTCTATTCTCAGAACTTCCCTTTTCATAATGTTTCAAATTAGTGTCTATGTTTTGATAAGATGCAACTGTTCATCTAGTTCTTATTTGGCTTTTTTATGAAAAAGCAAGGAAAATTTAAGCAAAGATAATTTTAAGTATACTCGTAAGGGATAATACAACAATACAACTTTTAAGAAAACAAAAATAAATAATATTTAAATTTATTATATTATAATTAATTTGTAGAGCTGTAAAATTTGATTTTTTTTTGAAAATAGTATCTAAAGAGCGATCCAAAATTCACCCCCCTCTTAGCTTTTGAATGAGTTTTTTCTTATTAATTAAACACCCACGTCATCAGCCCTTTACCCCCTATACCCCCCGAAACTAACCCCCTCTCTGTTCACCCACTTAAATTAACCTAAGAAAGCTAAAATTTGGTACACATGCTTATCTCCGGTAACAGTACAATTTTATACAAAATTTATAAAAACAAGTTTTTAAACTTAAAACCCTTCTAATTAATCACATATTATTACATATTATTAATAGAAGGGTTTTAAGTTTAAAAACTGTTTTTTTATATTATTTTATTTATTTTTCTAAACATTTTTGGGGGTTTAAAATAGGGTTAAAAATGAGTATTTTTGTCAAAATTTCTTTAAAAAAATTAAGGGCACTAATTAGGTAGGTTTGAACCCTAACAAACCTGCTTATTCAGTGCTCTAAAAAAATCAAACGAGTTTTGAAACATTAAATATTTTATGTTGCAAAAACGTAAATTACACTTTTAAACTGCATTTAATTTATATTTATAAAAATTTACAAATAAAAACTTTAAAATTCGAATATTTTAGCAAAAAAAAAAATAAAAAATAAAAAACTTATTTTTAAAAAAAAAATACAATACACATAGGGCTGCCAGTCGTCCTTTATTTCAAAGGAAAGTCCTTTATTTTATTGCCATTTGTCATTTGTCCTTTGTAAAACCCTTAAAGCTAAATTTATTTATGATAAAGCTATTATATTTCACAGTATTATTAATTTGAGCCATTTCGCCTCAATGACTATTTATATCGTAAAAAATCTAAAACAGAAAATAAAATTTAAATGTTCTTATCAGGCGCACCTATTTCTAGATGCGCTGGTAGGTATTGCGTTTAAAATAATACTTATGTGCTATATCTTCTTTACCTAAAAAATATTATTAGTCAATACCTTACCAAAGTTTAAATTTTTTTGCCTAAATAAAGAATTTTCAATAAAATTCTTGATAAATCGTTAAAATAATTAAAAAAGAACGAAAAACTGAATAAAAGTTAACTTCTAACGTTTCGGGATCTAATCTGATCCCGTTTTCAAAGAAAATTATTAGTTTTTAAAGAATTTGTGCAATATTTGGCTTTATCAATCAAAATATGACAAATGTCAAAATATGTCATTTCAAGGTAATTGAAACAAAGACACCTTTAACAATAAAAAGGTGTAGAGAAATTAATTTGGAAAAGGCGTTTTTGTTGAAAACGTGTAAAGAAGTTAATTTTGAAAAAACTTTTATTATAGATTCTGTTATATTTCAATTTAAATTAAATTGTAAAGACAGAAGCAGAAAAAATATAAATTTAAAACAATTTAAAGTATGTATACCTAAATATTTAATACTAAATTTATAAATTTTTATATATTTGCAAATAATTTACTTTCTTTTTCTTTGTTTTTAAAGTTATTTATGTAAATAATTTAGTTTGTTTGATTTTTTTTTCAAGTTATATATAATTTAGTTTGTTTTTATCTTTTTTTTTTTAATTTATAAATAAGTTTTTTATACTTACATTATACAGTGCGATCCAAAAGTCAGCCCCCCCCACCCCCTTTTTAACTTTTGAACGAGTTGAGATATCTTCTTCAAATTTATAACTCTTAAATAAGACAACTTAAACTATCTTTTAGCATATATTTGATATTTTCAGCTCTTAAAATGTGGACAGGGGGCATGAGGGGACATTTTTTAAATGGAAAGGGGGGTCGTGTGATGCATCATTTTAAAGCTCATAAAATTCTCTATTTAAACTAACATTTTTAAATTTTTTAAAAATGTTTTTTAAGGTTTTGATTTTTCAATTTTTTGTGCTAAAACATTCGATTTTTTAAGTTTTTTTTTATAAATTTTTATTTATGTCAACTAAAATTAGTTTAAAAGTATAATTAACATTTTTTTATAATGAAATTAGGCATTTTTAAAAAAATTATTTGTTTTTTTTTTAGAGGAATTTTGACATTAATAGATACCCATTTTCAACCCCATTTTAAACCCAATTTTTTTTTTTTAATTTAAATATATGGAGTTAAATGGAGAATTTTATAAGCTTTAAAATGATGTATTACACGACCCCCCTTTCCATTTAAATGCCCCCCTACCCACATTTTAAGAGCTAAAAGTATTAAATATATGCTAAAAGAAGTTAAGTTGTCTTATTTAAAAGTTCCAAATTTGAAGTCGATATCTCAACTGGTTCAAAAGTTAAGAGGGGGGGTGACTTTGGACCGCTCTGTATTATATAAAAAAATAAAAAAAAAAGTGGTTTCGTTTTTTTTATAACCTATGTCATTTATTTTAATAATTCAGACCTGGAAACCCTATAATTTTTAATGGATATTTGTCTTCATATACCGAGAAAAATGTAAAACTAACTCTGGCGTTTTCTGTTTGGATAGCTGGGAAAATGTCTGTATAAATAATTGCAACGGAAAAACATTGACTAACACAGGAAAGTTTAGTGTTTTAGCAGAAACTTCGCGAAGTTATTTAACTTTTAATTGCGAATTATATCTATTGCTACCTTAGTTTAGCAACTCTGCTGGGCTGAAGAATAAGTCCGTAGATACCCATAACTCATGTCACACTAACTTTTTTTAGTTTTTTTTTCATTATTTCCTCCGTTATTTTTCGTCATTTTTTTGTCAATTTAATACTCCATTAATTATTTTACACATTAATTTTTATTTTTCTACATTGTTTTCTAATTTTTTTGCTGATTTTTTCCTTAATTTGTTTTTTTTTTCTTTAAATTGTACCGGCCCATTGTCTGTGCTGGGGTTGAGACTCAACTATTCTTATGTATTTTGAGATGCTGAACACAAATCTGTCATAAAAAAGGCACAGAAAAAAATACCCAACTAAACGTTGGCACCAAACCGACCTAAGTTACGCCCTGTAAAAATTACAGCATAAAACGTGTTTTATAAAAGACTTTTACATTATGGATCATGTATAATAATAAATACACTACCATCATATATTTTTATGAGTTACATAACCAATTAGTGTATTTTTTACATATTGAATAATGAAAATTTGCATGCATTTACACAACTAAAGGTTGGCAGCGAACTGACCTACGTTAAGTCGTGTAAAAATTACAGCACAAACGTATGATATACACGTTTTACAGAACATAACGTGTAATAGGGGAGACCGGGGCATAGTGGACACGCTAAGGCAAAAAAAATACATAAAAATGTATTTTTAAAAATGTATTTTTTTACATGTTATAGGTACAACATTTGGCTTTAATATACATACCATTACTTGAGAGTGTATTTATGAACAGTTTATTTATATTTTTTTAGGTTACTGTGCTAAAAGACCACCTTACCCCGGTACAAGGGGTGAAGTGGCCACTAATATGGGCTAAAGTAGTTTCTAATTAATTAATTTTTAATAAAAAAGTTAAAAATTTAAATTATAAATAAAAGTTAAACAAAATATAGAACTCATGAGTATTTAAAATAAAATAAACATGCTAAACACTTCATATATAAACTCAAACCAAACAAATTTAAAAAATTATAAAAGTTTTGTTTGCTGTTTTTTAACCCACTGACCTATCTTTAACTGCTGTTATAGCTGTGCAGAGCTCCACAACTGTTGCCTGCTACTTCTCTTTCTAGCTTAAAGGGCAAAGTTGTCACATCCAGTGACCGCTTTTCCCCGAAACATACGTGTTTAAAAAATAAGTATTTACTAAAATAATATCTGTAGCTTGGTTCTAAAAGGGCCAATGTCACTTTTTCTGTAT
The DNA here is from genome assembly GCA_958510825.1 of Brachypterus glaber. Lineage (NCBI taxonomy): Eukaryota > Metazoa > Arthropoda > Insecta > Coleoptera > Kateretidae > Brachypterus > Brachypterus glaber. Next base: position 65,327,391 of record OY294045.1, on the reverse strand, counting down.
TTTGAATTATAGCGACCAACTATTTTTTTTCAGATCTATATAACCTAAAAAAGCCAATGCCAGTGCTTGTAAGATAAATGTAGACTTTAAGCGACAAGGGCGGATGTGTGTTTTCAATAAATATTTTTGTTAAACTGCTAAAACTCCCAATGTTTAACTTAGTCTATCCGTTCAAAATTTTTGGCATTGCCCCTTTTAGAACAAAGCCACACATATAAAATCTTGGTTATGTTCGTTTTTAATAGCTTATTGTCTATGACATTTAATACTTTAATATACATTAATATTTTAAATATACATATATTGAAGATAAAAATTTGAAATATATATAGGACATATATCAGGGAACCATAAAACAAGTTTTTACATAAAATGTCTTAAATAAGCCAAAAAATTTCACTGCGTGCTTCGGTAACAAAGACTTGAGTAAATAGCATATCGACTGATGCATTTTTTGTTCTTTCACTCTTAGTCTTAATAAGGGGGGTGACTACTTTGCCCAGGGTGACCACTATGCCCGGATCTCCCCTATACACATTATTGATCATGTATAAAGAATAAATACACGACCAATTATACTTATGAATTACATAACCAACCAGTGTATGTTTACATAGTTAATAATGAAAAGTTACATGAACTTTTTGCTGTGTGGGTTCTTAAGGCCTGCCCTTAAGTGACGTTACACTTAGTTTCGGAAATTTATTTCAAAATTTTTTTCTTAATAGTTTTTTTATAAATATTTTTTTACCTGATTTTTATCTAATTGAGTTTTTATTTATTTATTTGTATTGTTTTTATGGGTGTTTTTTTTTTCATCTTATGTTCCTCAATTTTTTTTCTCAATTTTTTTTAGTATTTTTTTTTTCTTCTTTTGTTCCTTACAGTGGGTTAGGCTAAATGTGACACCCAGGGTAATTGTCACATGTCCTGTTATAATTCTTCTAAACTAGTTTATATCCAATCCAACCCTGGCATTAGGTTTTTGACAGTATTTAATTTCGCGTAAATTTTAGATTTGATTTAAACTTGTTTAGAAGAATTATAACAGGACATGTCACAATTACCCTGGGTGTCACATTCAGCCTAACCCACTGTAATTATTTTTTCCTTGTTTTTTTTTCGACATTATGTTTTTGCTTTCAATTTTATTATACAAAAATATATTTTTGTATTCCTAGCGCAACTCACGCCGTGAGCTTTTTGCATTTCAGTATTCAGATAATGATAAATAATATCCATAATATTTTTATTTGAGAATTTAAAACCAAATTTAAAAAAATTTGTTTCATTTTTAAAAATAATTAAAATACATGACAGTTGTTTCCTAGTCCCGCAGGTCTTCTGTTCTTACTTTTTTTCATGTCGAGCAAGTATACACCCTGAAAAAATACGAGAAAACTTAAATGAAACAATGTCGGATTTGCATAAGGAAAAGCGCTTAAACTTTATTTTATACAAACATAAAAACACAGATTTACTAGTGAAAAAGAAAACAATAATCAGTAAGTTACAATTATGTAGACTGTATACTGTACAGTAATAGTTTTAATTCAAAACCTGTAACTATAATCTTTAGTAAATAAAAAATATTATCCCGGGTGTTTTTTAAACGTGGCTCGCCACTATAACTTTTTTATTCCTAAAGATAAAGCAATGAAATTTACAGGGTGCCTATAAGACCATATTTTGAATAATATCACCAAACGTAATTTATTTTTCACTTCCGGTTTAACCGGAAACGACCCCTACTTCTGATTTTTAAATAGAACACCCTGTATATTTTTACATCTTTGGATTCTCCATTAAGTTCTGTGTATTATGCTATATTTTTGTCAGATGTTGACAGCTTTTGTCATTTTTTAAGTTGCCACTACTTTCGCTTTCACTCTTATTTACTCAAATTTTCAATATAATTTTAACTCTCATTTTCACTATTATTCACTATTTCACTACTTCTGCTTTCACCACAACAGCTCTCTTCTACCACTCCTGTATTCTTCTAAAACTTCATTGCATACACTAAGGTTACTTTTACTTTTGTTCTGTACTTCTTTACTTCTTAAATAAATCATATTTTCTTTTTTTTTCTACGATTTATAAAAGACCTGAGAAGAATTTACAATTCTTAAATTTTCAAAGCGGCGTGCATAAACTTTAGTAATACTAAACGTCTGCTAAGAAAAAAGAAAAAAATAAATACTATTTTAAAATATTTGTTTGCATTTAGTGCGAAAAGTAGAAGCATTATTAGCGAGCTAACTTGAGACGATATAAGCAGTATATGTTGGACTTAAATTAGTTCATTTATAGCATGTTCTCAATTAAACCAATATAAACCATATATTTTCGACATAAAGTTGGTCATTATTAGGTCTTTCTAAATTTTATCAAATAAAGTCTTATATTATTGACCTAAAATAGTTTATTAATTTACCGTCTAAAACTAGGGAGCATTTAGTATTAAAAATGGAACCTATAATAACAAGACCTTAAATTAACATAAAATAGAATACAATGTATGTCATATTTCGATATAATTATGAGTGCTTTTAGATGTACAATTGTAGCTTCCATTTTTCATTCAACTTTTGAGAAATATTTTGAACATCTCAATAATTTCTTGATCTATGAAAGCAAGCTGATTTTCTGAAATCCATGCTTAAAATTGTTTGTCTAAACGTAAAATGTATTTAAATAATAAAGTTGGTTAACATAATTATACATAAAAGCAAAGAATTTTAAGCATCGATAACAGTGTTCATAGGTGCAAAATATTCTTCAGTATAGATATGTTGCGGAGTAGGGCGGTAACAGTTGTAGAGTAGGGCTGTAACAGTTGTAGAGTAACAGTTGTAGAGCAGGGAGTAGGGCTGTAACGTTTGTAGAGTAACAGTTGTAGAGTAGAGATTTAATAGAGTATAGATGTTAAAAACTAGGTAAACTGAGAGTAGGGATGTTAGTCAGCTGTTTTCCCCTGAAACATAAATTTTTACAAAATAGATATCTTTAAGCTTTATTACCGATCCTATTTACTAGGAGCGGTTATAGGCATCTCGTTATGCCGCGCCACGGCGCGCCGTGGTAAACTTCGCATGTGCATGCGCTGACTATTTTTCAATATTCATAATATTATTTTAAATAAAAAACAATTTTTTACAAAAAAAAAACGCCAAACAGACGCGAAACCAACGTTTAAGGTAAACCAACGCGTTGCAACGCCCCCTCCATGAAAACATCAACAACAAAAAACTAAAACAAACTGGGCATGGCGAGCTGCAATTAGCCGCTTGTTATTTACTGTCTGAGCACCGTGAATGTAAAACAGTATAGCGCGTCATCTATGATATATAATCTAAAGCCAAACGGGTTAGAAAATAGCTCTTTTCTGCCCTTGGTTAAAAAATATAATTTTGTTAAAAAGTAAATAAATATGATATATTTTCCAACTTTTTATAATGCACAAAAAGGACTTTTTACTTTATGATTGTGAATAAAATAAATACAATATATATTGTATACTGTTACACAATACTATAATAAATAATTGCTGATGAAACGTGTCATATGGATGGATAGTTGAAAGTTAGACAAATTAAGATTAGTTGTCATTAGAGAAACTGTACAAGATTCAAATTACAATAGTTTAGAATAAACAGTCGAATAACCGCGTTCAGGAAACTACGCTATACTGTTTCAACTATTTTTGTTTACTTAAGAACATAATACAAAAGACCCTACTTGTAGTATACCTGCTATAACTATAATTACATCGTGTAACTTACATTAAATAATACGAAATAATTCTTCCACAAAATCAGGTCTGTCAAATGATAGCATAAAATTTATTTGACGCGGTACTCCTAAAGCCAAAAAAAAAGAATGACCAAATCAAACAACCAGTTAAATAGGGAAATTTAGATAATTTTTGTTTATAGAATCTGAATTCTTTCAGTTGCCGTGTCAACTTTTTTTGAAAACTAAAATCGATAGAGCGATTCTGTGAACGGATATGGGTCAAATTTTTTAATACCATACCACCTTCACATGTCAATCTCACCGATTTTCGTCAAATTTGGTACACAAGTTCACTAATGCATTATAACAACATATGTAAAGTAAAAAAGCTTAAAAAAAAATTTTCGCCGATTTATGGACAAAACAAGTTTTTGTTGTTTTTCATAAATAATAAAATTTGTAAAATGCAACTTTTTCAAAACTCTTTTATAAAATGTTTATTTTTTGTCAAAAATTTCTCAGAATTTGTAATATTTTTAACACGTAAATGCGCAAATTTTCTCGCTTTTTAGGATCGCATTCAATCCAAATTTTGAAAGGGGGGCCCCTAATTTTTTTGGGATGTCAAATAAGGCAAACGGGAGCCCAAACATACCTCTATCGGTGATATAAAATTTGTTCTGGTATTTTGAGATCTAAACCTATTACGAGCCCCTTAAAAATGGCTAAAAATGGTAAAATACAAAAATTTGTAAAATGCCACTCTTTTAATATTTTGTTATAAAATGTTTATTTTTTGTTAAAAATTGCTCAAAATTTGTGATATTACTAACACTTAAATGCTTTATAAAGGAAAACGCGCAAATATAAAAAATACAGGCAAACGGGAGCCCAAACATACCTCTATCGGTGATATAAAATTTGTTCTGGTATTTTGAGATCTAAACCCTCTACGAGCCCCTTAAAAATTGTTAAAAATGGTAAAATATTTTTTTTTTTTGTAAATTGCCACTCTTTTAATGTTTTGGTATAAAATGTTTATTTTTTGTTAAAAATTGCTTAAAATGTGTTATATTAATAACACGTAAATGCGCAAATTAAAAAAAAAATACATTTGGCTCTTCTTCTTCCTTAAAAAATAATTTTTCTCGCATTTCGAGGTCGAATTTAATCCAAATTTTCAAAGGGGGCTGGCCCCTATTTTTTTTTGGGATATCACAATGAGCAAACAAAAAGTCCAAACGAGAGCCCAAACATACCTTTATCGATGATATAAAATTTGGACTTTTATATTTTATTCATGGGACCAAACGACACTTGGAAAAAAAATTAAATATTGTAACATGTAAAAATCATTTTTTATATATTTTAAGAATTTAGGCTTAGTTCATAGATTGTAGAATACTTTTAGGGAATTTTAGTTATTTCACAGATTTTCAATGAAACTGGCGTATAGGCACATATGTTTATGGATCATACATTTATGCATATCCGCCCCTTTTGTCGCAAAAAAATATGGCTTAATCGGCAAATTCAAATTGTTTTAATACTTAAGATAAGCTATATAGAACTGTTAAAGTCAATGCGTCCTACTAGAAAAAAATAATTTAATTAATTTACAAAATGTGCACATTTATCTAGACATTTACTAAGGAAAGTACCTTTCAGCGGATTTGGCTGAAATTTCTGTATGGTCCTTAGTTCCCTGAACAAAACTGGCTGGGTCGCACCTTTAAAAGTCTCTAGATCAAATCGTTCAAAAAATATTTCAAAAATATTTAAAACATTTATTGGTAAATTTTGAATGAATTATCCTAGAGACTTTATTTTTGGTAGATGTCTAGGTATTATTTAAAGTCATTTGCATACTATATTTGAGGTCTAGAGGTCAAAAAAAATTTCATGACTAATATATATATTTTATATATTGCAGTTGCAGTTTTTTCCAAGGATTAGTTGGTCCCATGAATAAAATATATCCAAAATAAATTAAATGATTTTTAAAAGCGCTAAAAAGCCCATTGTTACATTATTTTGTAATTATTGTAAATATAAAGGTATATTGAAAATAGCTCTTGAATAGCTAAAATACCCTTAGGCGCTTATTTTTAAATGTTATCATTTTTCAGCTATTTTCCAATGGCTGGTGGAGGGTTTATATCTTAAAAAACAAAAAACAAAAATTATATCATCGTTAGATGTATGTTTAGGCTCTCATTTGCCTTTCTTTACATCTCTAAAAAAAATATTGGTCCTCTTTCAACATTTGGATAAATCATAATGGAGAAGAAGAAGAGCCAAATGTATTTTTTTTAATTTGCCCATTTTTCTTTATAAAGCATTTACGTGTTGGTAACATCAAAAATTTTGAGAAATTTTTAACCAAAAATAAACATTTTATAACAAAATATTGAAAAAGTTGCATTTCACAAGTTTTATTATTTTACCATTTTTTAGCCATTTTTAAAAGGCTAGTAGATGGTTTAGATCTCAAACAACCAGAAGAAATTTTATATCATCGATAGAGGTATGTTTGGGTTATAGTTTGCCTCTTTGAAAATCTCCAAAAAAGAGGCCCCTTTTAAAATTTGGATTGAATGCGACCTTGAAATGCGAGAAAAATTAATATTTAATGAAAAAGAAGAAGAGCAAAATGTATTTTATTTTTAATTTGGGCTTTTTTCTTTATAAAGCATTTACGTGTTGGTAACATCAAAAATTTTGAGAAATTTTTAACTAAAAATAAACATTTTATAACAAAATATTAAAAGAGTTGAATTTCACAAATTTTATTATTTTACTATTTTTAGCCATTTTTAAGGGGCTCGTAGAGGGTTTAGATCTCAAAATACCAGAACAAATTTTATATCACCGATAGAGGTATGTTTGGGCTCTCGTTTGCCTTATTTGACATGTCAAAAAAATTGGGGGCCCCCTTTCAAAATTTGGATTGAATGCGACCCTGAAAAGCGAGGAAAAATTATATATATATATATATTTAATTTGCGCATTTTCCTTTAAAAAGCATTTAAGTGTTAGTAATATAACAAATTTTGAGCAATTTTTCACAAAAAATAAACAATAAAATATTAAAAAAGTAGCATTCCACAAATTTTATTATTTTACTATTTTTAGCCATTTTTAAGGGGTTCGTAGAGGGTTTAGATCTCAAAATACCAGAACAAATTTTATATCACCGATAGAGGTATATTTGGGCCCTCGTTTGCCTTATTTGACATCTCGAAAAAATTAAGGGCCCCCTTTCAAAATTTGGATTGAATGCGACCCTAAAAAGCGAGAAAAATTTATATTTAAAGAAGAAGAAGAAGAAGAAGAAGAGCGAAATGTATTAGTTTTTTAATTTGCGCTTTTCTCTTTATAAAGCATTTATGGGTTTGTAACATCACAAATTTTGAGCAATTTTTAACAAAAAATAATCATTTTATAAAAGAGTTTTGAAAAAATTGCATTTCACAAATTTTATTATTTATGAAAAACCACAAAAACTTGTTTTGTCCATAAATCGGCGAAAAATTTTTTTTAAGCTTTTTCACTTTACATTTGTTGTTACAATGCATTAGTGAACTTGTGTACCAAATTTGACGAAAATCGGTGAGATTGAGTGAAGGTGGTATGGTATTAAAAAATTTGACCCATATGGATCCTACGAATAAGATTAAACTAGAATTTTTATATTCATTTCCATATTACACCTATAAGTGGAAATTGTAGACTTTATAATGGAACTCGAGAAGTATATAAGAATTTTAAGGAGCATCAGGTTACAAAGCAAAATGAATAAAAAAATCTTACCTATTGATGTTATTTCCTCACCTTAGATCTGAAATTAAGTATATTTAATTTTTGAATTGAAAACTTTTTTGGTAGGGAAAAATCTTAATTCCAAAAAATACTGGCCGTGAAATCCAAAATAGGCTAATCATGATTTTCTTTTGTTTTCATAATAACTTTTGACTGGATTGGCTTAGGGACTTTTTATAGATTCTACCTAAAAAATTCTAGCCGTGATGTCCCGGCAAGCGCTGCTAGCAGTCATTTTTTGGATAAACCCTTATTCTTATCAATCTTAAATGGATCATCGTAGGGATTTTAAAATTGGTATATAAGGGCATAATGACAATTGAAAATCGACAAAACCAAAAAAAAGATGGCCGACCTGTCAAAATTACATTTTTTTAAAGGAAAATCCCAGAAATATGGAATTTGGACTTGGTAACAACTGAAAATCGACAAAATGAAAAAAAGGTGAAATCTTGAAAGAGATTGAGGCCCGCAACGCCGACGTTCACCCCTAGAGTCTTTCCCAACATAAAAAATTAAATTTTTGAAGTAAAAACTTGACAAGTTGGGCGATTTTTGGTAGGGAAAAATCTTGTGTTCATAGTTTTAAGTTTTCACTTCTGTCGGCAAGCCCCATGACTGCCCATAACTTTTTTTTTAACCTACGTAGAACTATAACAAAATTTCAGGCCTATAATAAGCGGAAACTATAAACTATTTAACGTAACTCCTAAAGTAAAAAAGTGAAGCAAATCTTTTTTCTAGAACAATAGGTTACAAAGCGGATTAAATTAAAAAAAGGCTTATTACGGTATTTCCACATTTGATATTTTTAAATTTTTAACCGACTTCCAAAAAATGAGGAGGTTATCAGTTTGACTTGTGACTTTATTTTTTTATGTTTGTTCCCGCATAACTTTGGAACGGATGAACGGAATTTGATGAAACCCTTTCCAACTTTAAGAGGACATTCATGAGGTGGTCCCGTTTTAAGGCAATTTCACTTAAAACCTGCTTAATTTGGTTTTAATACCAACTAAATTTTTAGAAAATGATCGAATAACTCGAATAAGCCGGATAACTTGATTAAGGGGCCTCTCAAATATTATGGCAGGCTAAAAATCTTTTAAATGTCGCTAAACTTGATTCTGTGGACTTGTAATATTAAAAAACCAAGAGAAAATTATAAAATTTGTGATTAAGGCGTTATTTGGTTATTACTTGACGCTTAAAGTTTAACAAAGATTTTCTTTAGTATTTCGTTTAAAATAAGGTTGGTTGGACTCTTGGGCCCTGAAATAAAAATACTACTAAATTTATTTTTTAGAGATTTATCTCTAAGATGATGACGTCACAATGCACCAATAGTGCATTGTCACATCAGCTGCTTGCCGAGATGGAAGGACAACTATAATTTAGCTTAGATGATGTTACAAATCTACAAGTTCTGTGTCTCTAAAAAGTAAACAATAAAAACGTTTTGCAAAAAAAAATAACCGACTTCTATCTATAAAAAGTAAAAAATAAAAAATAAGTCGGTGCCAATTTCACACCAAACAATTTAACAACAAAAATAATTGTTAGTACTTATTTAATTTAGGGAGTGGTGAAATTGGCACCGGCTTATTTTTTTATTTATTACTTTTTGGAGATAGAAGTCGGTTCATTTTTTTTGTGAAAAGTTTTTATTTTACCAATCTAGTTAGGACTATAACAAAATTCCAAGGGTATACTAATAAGTGGAAACTAAAGACTTTATAATGTAACTCGAGAAGTAAAAATTTTAAGAGAATCTTTTCAAGAACAAAAGGTTACAAAGAGAATTTAATTTAAAACAGTGACATTGTTGGTCAACTATCGACTTTGCCAACTAACCGTTTTAAATTCCATTTACTCGCTTTATACACTGCACACTTGAAGAGTACACGTTTCATAAGGCGTTAAACCCAACTGATTTTGCTGGAGGAAAAAAAATTGATTTATTTTTTGCAGAACCGAAATTCTAACACACGATCAACAGTATTTAATGGTATATTAAAATACTAGTTTCATTATGAATATACGTGCCAATAGTAAAATAAAACTAGTATTTTATACTATTTTGGTTTCCCATTTTGATATTTTTTAAAATTTCGGGAAAGTATTTATTTGTGCAAAAATTTTAATTTTTGGCTATTTTTGCGTTTTATGGCGTTTTTTGTCTATATAAATCAATTTCGAACAAAAAAAAATTGTCGGTTGATCGGTCGATCGGTGACAAAAGTCTGCTTTTTTGCATAGGGCTTTAGTGATAAATTTTAAAAAAAAATTGTGATATTAGGGTGGTTCAAATTTTTTGAAAAATGTCCGATTTAGCTGAAATTTGGCATAAGGGCTTCTTTTGGTAATATTAATATGGACCAATGCCTAAAAACTTAATATTCAAAATGGCGGAATAAATATGGCCGGTTTATTTTTAAAATTTTGCCAAAATTCAAGAAAATAATTCACAAAGCATACAAAAATTGAGAGATTCAACCCAATCTTTAAGCTACGGACTTGAAAATTGTGGTACAGGTATGTTACCAAAAGTTCACACTCGGATTTACTGGTCTTGTAGTTTTCTATTTTGAGTTAAAAAAAAAGCAAAAAAATACATTTGGAGAAATCTTAATTTTTTTATAAAAAGTAACAGTAACAGTAAAGCGAGATTTTTTATAGTTTTTGACATAACATTATTAGTTCCCAGCCTAAAACTTGGGATAAGGAATCTATGCACACTGGTCTGAGATGGTAATCTAGAGGGACAAATGTATAATACCATGAAAATTACAAAGTAAATTGTGCCAAATCAAAAAAATTATTTGACTACAATAAATTTCGAACATTTTTAATAAAAAAACTTAATATTATATATACAAAGGGTGTTCGAAAAAACGTGTTAAACATATAGAAAAAAAAACAATAAATTATGGATTGTAACCAAACAATTTAAAATTATAATATATTTTACTAATAAAAAACAGAAGATCGGGTACTAATGGCTTTATTTATATAAATTGTAACGACATAAATCGTCACTTTGTAATATAGCAAGGGTTAATTAAACTATTCGTTTACTTACGTTATAATTTATGTTTATTTTGTATATAAATAGTTACGTACGTACAGAACTATTTTGTATCTGGGACTATTTTGTAGCAGGAACTGAATTCTAACCATATGAGTCTCTATTCCATAGTTCTACCTGAAAATAACATAAAGAAAACATAATTAGAATATGATTTTTAATAATAAAGAATCATATGACTTATTTCTCTATAGTGCATTTGTCTATGGACTTACCTGGTTTTTATATGTTTCAGAGTCTATTGAGGGTTGGATTTCACTGGCTTTCATCTGTAGTTTGTCTCTCCTGGAAAATTTCGTATGATTATCCCTTCGGGATAATCCAGAATTTGTTGAAAATAGTTTGCTGGAACTGCTCACTTAGATTCAGTATTTTGTTTATACTTAGTTCACAGGACACTTAGTATTCTGTTCGTATTTTTATTAGTTTTGCTGATAAACAATAAGTATTGTTTATATTTGTTTCTTAGAGTAATATTTTGAGGTTAGATATCACTAATACAGATTTATTAGGAAATAGTCTTTTTGGTTGTTATCTTTGGTGTCGTTTCAGTTACCTTTATTAGGAATCCTATACGGTAAAACTGTAGTTGATAATGACTTGCATAGATGTCGCTAATAGTTCAGAAATAGGATTTTATTCACCTGAAGGGTTCATACCGGTTGATAAGGTCGATTTTCGCTCTTTCTTGATGAACTCTGTACAATGGTGGTCTCATTTTGACGAGTGTTTATTTTCTGTAATCATCGAAGTAATCCTTCATGTATTTTTATTTAAAGTTAGTGAAAATGAATATTTAAACAATGCGGAAGATATTATAACTGATATTTTCTACAATTATGCATTTATAATGTTTCGATGGACATCGAAGACTTAGAATGAGACGTAAGTTAAGTTTTTCTGTTTCTTAGAATATTTCTGACATATAATTATTGTTTTAGCACCATTATTACCATTAATTAAGCACAATCACTAGACCATTAATTACTCACCATTTCTATACCATTAATATGGAATTATATTAATTTAAGTTGAAGTTTATTTTGGTATATTTGATATACAAGTTCTCCGCATGGAGTGATGTTCTGTTGGAACATGGTTCTGTAATTTTCGGCATAGATAAATTCTATGTAACCGTCTAGCAGACAATTTTATATTGGACATAATTTTCAAAAGCATATTTAATCCCGGACAACATTTTCAATCGTACATTTTATCCTGGAAGATAATTTTTCCAAAGTAGATGGGACAGCCTATATTTTTTTTTTCTTTCATTTGAGAAATGAATTCATCAGCATAGGGGAGACTTGCACAGATGGAGACGATGGAATTCATACCTCATGGATTTTGCAGAAACCAGCTAAGTACTCATTCTGAAAACTTTTGAAAGCAATATTTCATATTTTTAAATTCTTTTATTTCAATATTCTTATAACTGTAAACTTTATCAGATCTGATATAGTATTGATTAATACTATATGCCCTTCTGGCTTTTGTTCATTTTTAGGTACTTATTTTTTTTAAAACATTTAATCTCATTTATTAATTATTAAATATCATACTTTTGATTAAATGATTTCTAATTTAAGCATGACTTTTATACACTGCAAGAAATGATTGTTGTTTACATACATTTCTTGGTGCTTGCTGAACTTCATGTTTTCTTTATACATTTAAGTCAATGATTTCTGAATTTAGTAATTTTTATTAAGATTTCTTTAATTATATCTTAATATAATTACACATATTTTTTATATATATTAATACATTACTTGATGTGCTTTCATTAAGTTTATTTATAATAAATTTCTCAAATGAATTATCTTATTTTATTTAGAGGTTATATTTTCTCAAACTGAAAAGCTTAAGTATTTACACTAGGTTGTTACTTACCTAAAGGAGTAAAAGCTAAAGTAACTGGCGCCCCTAACAACATTAATCAATTCTTTCTATTTTTCCCTTGCCCATACCCATTGCTCCGCTGTCAAAACTAGCCGTTGGCAGTGAACGTATTAATTACGGTACACTAATATTGGCGCCCAAGAACGTGGTATTTGGATAGATAGAACACTTGTTTTTTTAATTTTACTCCATTTTTCTCAGTGTATTTTTTATAAAAATCTAAAGCTTATTTTTTTTTCAGTGTAACTTAAAGTTCATTTTGAGAAAAACTACATATAACTGTTGAATAAAATATTTTTTGTTGAAAATTAAGTCAAATTAGAGTTAATCTGATAAGATATATCAGATATGTGTTTTTTATGTTTATTCTGAATTTTATGGAATAACATGGAATAGAGAAATTTTGGCGTGGGTTCAGTTTTTCTAGAAATTATCGTTTATTCAATAGAAATAAATGGATATTAGGGTATTTATTTATGCGAAGGATATGAATAAATATTAGCTAATTTTGTAGTTTTGGAGACTATTTATAATTATTAATTTGTCCAATTGAGATAAGTAATAATTTAGTATTTTTTTGACATATTTGGGAAATTTTCCAAAGTATGCAAAAACTTTGTTGAGCAGTGTACACAAAAAAAAAATAATTTGTGGTACAGTATAAATATTTTATTATTAAAATAAATATTTTGAGTAAATTAAAGTTAATTTTGAAAAATAAATATTCAAAATGGACGATTTAGATAAAATGGAAATTCGATTTTTGACTGCAGAAATGGTAAATTATGAACTTCGTATAAGACTAACAGCAAAAAATAATAGAGTATCTAGAATTAAAGTTTTAGGTAGAGCCATAGCTAGGGAAGATCCTAAAGTAAAATATGTAGATCCGACTTTTAATTTTAACAGTGAAGTGGAAAATATTAATAGAATTTTAGATAGTATATCTTCAGAAATTGTAGAATATCATGGTGATTATAGTTTAGCCGATTTAAGAAAATTAAAAACTTATTTAGTACATGTAACAAATCGTCTGCAACGTTTTCCTGAAGTAGAAGAAAATAAAGTTAGACGTATTCAATTTTTAGAAATAACAAAAGCAACTTGTTTAGAAATAGAAGCAGATATTTTAGATCTTTATGAAAAATCTGGTAAAAATTCAGATCTTACTCAAGTAAATAATAATATTTCATTACATAATAGTACACAGTTTAGTCCTAATGTTTCTAGTAAAAAAGATAATGATTATTTAAAATCAGTACCAGTTTATAAATGGAATATTAATTTTGATGGAAAGTCTAATGTTTTAAATTTTATTGAGCAAGTTGAATATATGAAAATAAGTAGAAATGTTACAGACGAAATGTTATTTAAATCTGCATATGACTTATTCAAAGAACCAGCATTGTCATGGTTTCTCTCAATTAAAGATAATTTAAATTCGTGGTCTCAAATAATTCAAGCATTAAAAAAAGATTTTCTTCCAGCTAACATAGATGATAGAACATGGGATGATATCCGTTCTAGATATCAAAATCCCGATGAATCTATCGCAATTTTTATAGGTGCTATGGAAACCTTGTTTAAACGTTTAATTCATGCTGCAAGTTTATATACTAGACTTAAGACGATTAGAGAAAGAATATTACCACATTATTTTACACCATTATCACTTATAGAAATAAATGATTTAGAAGATTTAAAGGACAGTTGTAAAAGAATAGATGAAGCTTATCAATTAAAACAAAAGAGCATAGCAGGTAAAAGTGTGGCAAAAAATAAAGCAGTTAATAAAGTAAATGTCCTAAGTTCGGATATAAATCAAAATTTTAGTAGTAAATGTAATTGTAGTCATGATGCCACAGTGTCCAAACTTACCCCATCTTCCTCTACTCGTCAAAGTTCAGTATGTAATAGTAGTCAAGTTTCTCAAATTAGTCAAAGTACCAATCAAAGCTTTAATAATACACAGAATAGTAGTAATAGTAGTAATAATAAAAGTAGACAAGTAATTTGTTATAACTGTAACCAACCAAATCATATTTTTAGCAAATGTTTAGCTAAAAGAACAAAGTTTTGTTATAAATGTGGATATAAAGATGTAGTTTTTAAAAATTGCCCTTCCTGTACAAAAAACTAAATAGGAAAGTGGATGATTTTAGTCGGCATTCACTTTATAAAAAGGCTAAAAATAATAATGACAGTCAGATAAAAAAGGATAACAAAACTACTTTTTGTAAAAACATTTATTATAATAAAAATAATATCAATTCTTTACAAAAATCAAGTATAACAGAAACAAATAAACGCTTTTATTTGAATGAATGGAAAGATTGGTTGGATAAAGTTAAAAATTTTTATAAACCGTATAGTTTGTCTGTAATTAATAAAAATTCTTTTATTAAATTACCTAGAGATAACCGTCCATATATTAAAGTAAATATTTTTGATAAAAATATAACAGCTTTGATTGATACAGGTGCAAATTGTTCAGTGGCTGGTGGTCACGCGATTAAAATTTTAGAAAAATTTAATTTAAAAATTGATAAATGTCTTATACCGCATGTTACTACAGCTGATAAATCTAAACAGTTAGTAACTGGTGTTGTTTATTTACCTATTAAAGTAGATAATGAAGTTAAGATTTTACAAGTCTTGGTTGTTCCTTCTTTGGAAACAAATTTTATTTTTGGTGTGAATTTTTTACAATTGTTTTCTATGACTCTGGATTTTTCTGATGAATCTTGGAATAATAAAATTAATAATTTGAATGTGATCAGTAGTAACAGTGATAGTCAGGATATAAATAAAGATAATTCAGTAGGCTTATGTGACTTGACAGACGAACAGAAAAAGATAGCAGATAAATTTGTTAGTTTATTTAAAGAATTATATAGCGAAAAAATAGGTAGAACAAATTTAATAGAACATGATATAGATACAGGAAATAATAAACCTTTTAAAATGCGTCAATATCCTTTGTCACCTTATTTAATAGAAATTTTACATAAAGAGTTAGATAAAATGTTAAAAGATGATATAGTTTCACCATCTTATTCTGATTTTAATTCACCAGTTTTATTAGTAAAAAAAGCTAATGGTACATACCGTTTTTGTTTTGATGGACGTAAATTAAATTCTATTACAAAAGGTGATTCACATCCTTTACCAAGGATAGACTCCATTTTAAGTTTATTAGGCGATGCAAAATATATATCAAGTATAGATTTAAAAAATGCTTTTTGGCAGATTCCACTTACAAAAACTGCTAAAGAAAAAACTGCATTTTCCGTACCTGGTAGGGGACTATTTGAATTTAATGTAATGTGTTATGGACTCAAAAATGGAACACAAAGTCAGCAAAGATTAATGGATAAACTTTTTCCTTTCTCCTTTTATCCAAATATATTTGTTTATATTGACGACATTATAATAGTATCAAAAACTTTTGAGGAACATATTAAATTACTTCAAATAGTACATGAAAAATTAAAATCTGCTAATCTTACAATAAATTTTGAAAAAAGTAATTTTTTTAGAAAATCACTTAAGTATTTAGGTTTTGTAATTGATAATTTTGGTTTAAGAACCGATCCGCAAAAAGTAGAAGCAATAATAAACTATCCTAGACCAACAAATAGTACAGAAATAAAACGATTTTTAGGTGTAGCTTCGTGGTATCGTAGATTTGTTAGGAATTTTTCAACAATTGTTAGTCCATTAAATTCACTTTTAAAGGGCAAAGGTAAAAAACAAGCCATTAGTTGGAATACTGATGCAGAAAAAGCTTTTTTATTGTTGAAGGAATCTTTAATAAATGCTCCAGCTTTAGCAAGTCCCAATTTTTCTTTACCATTTGTTATACAATGTGATGCTTCTTTAGTTGGCCTCGGTTCCATATTAACACAAACGCAAGATGGTCAAGAAAAAGTAATAGCTTATGCTAGTAGAGCTTTAACACGTAGTGAAATAAAATATTCTGTAGGTGAAAAGGAATGTTTAGCTGTTTTGTTTGCTATAGATAGGTTTAGACCATATATTGAAGGTGTTAAATTCACAGTAATTACAGATCATTCTTCATTAAAATATTTGAGTAATATGAAAGATCCCTCTGGTCGCTTGGCTAGATGGTCATTAAAATTACAGCAATATGATATGGATATTGTATATCGTAGAGGTAAATTAAATGTAGTAGCTGATGGGTTATCCAGAGCTTTTGATAGAATAGAACCAGAAAAATCAATTTTTCCAGATGTAAATTTAATTAATTTTAATGTAAATGATTATAATAGTGATAAATATTATATTCAGTTGAGGGAAAAAATTGTTAAGAGTCCAGATTCATATCCGCAATTTAAAGTTATTGATGATAATATTTATAAGTTCATACCGACCAAGACAAAAGTAAAAAGTAATATTATAGAGTGGAAATTGTTAGTGCCTCAAAAATGTCGTAAACAAGTACTAAAAGAATGTCATGACGATGTATTAGCTTCTCATATGGGATTTTTTAAAACTTTTCATAGAATTTCAGAAACATATTTTTGGCCAAAAATGCGTAAAGATATTTTAAAGTATGTAAGATGTTGTAATATTTGTCAATCACAAAAAGTTAGTAATTCTGCACGTTTTGGATTGATGGGTCGTGAAAAAGAAGTAAATTATCCGTGGCAAGTTATTTCATGCGATTTGCAGGGACCATTTCCCAGAAGTTCTAAAGGTTTTTGTTATCTTTTAGTTGTGTCAGACAGGTTTACAAAGTATACATTATTACATCCTTTAAGGGAAGCTACTGCAAATGCAATATGTAAATTCATTGAGAATGAAGTTTTTTTAGTTTACGGAGTCTGTCAATTTTTAATTGTCGATAATGGAAAACAATTTGCTGGTAAAGTTTTTAAAAAATTAGCAGATGAATATAATGTACAGAAAATTTGGTTTAATGCACTTTACCATAGTCAAAATAATCCGACGGAAAGGCAACATCGCACAATTTCTACTGCTATAAGATCATATATAAAAGATAATCAAAAAGAATGGTGTAAAAATTTAGCAAAAATAGGTCTAGCTTTACGAACGTCTGTAAATGAAGTTACGGGGTATACGCCGGCATTTCTTAATTTTGGGAGGAATGTACCTATCACAGGAACTTATTATGGCAAAATGACATCAACTGATGGTGTTAAATTAGAACCTTGTGACAGAGACTCGTATAGTCAAGACTTGGGAAATCTTAAAGAGATTTTTGTTGATGTAAAGAAATATTTACATGAAGCTTATGAACGTAATAAGCGTACTTATGATTTGCGCAAGCGTGAAGTAAATTTTGATATAGGTGAAAAAGTTTGGAGACGAAACAAAGTACTCTCAGATGCTAGTAAAAGTTTTGCTGCAAAACTTGCTCCAAAGTACATACTTTGCAAAGTTGTTGCGAAAAAGTCAAAGTTAGTGTATATTTTGGAAAATGCAGATGGTCATAGAGGCGACTGGCATGTTAAAGATCTAAAGAAATATTTTGGATCGAATAGTGACATTTCAGTTGGCTAGATTTGATTAAATAAGAATATTTTCTTAGTATCATTCGGAATGATATTTAAAAAAAATATCAATGTATTGAAAATATTTAAAGGGTACCCAAAACTTTTGTATATAGTAGTAAAAAAAATATATAAATATATTTTTTGTAGAAGAGAATTCTGGTGCACACAGTCAAGTCTTATTTCTATTTTTTTATCTTGATAAAACTTAGCTAAAAAGAAAAACAAAATTAATTATGACAATTACCTGATTATGACAATTACCTGATTATGACAATTACCTGTTTATGACACACACCGATAAAGTCCCAAAATTATGTTCTACATAAGAGTAGGCGGATGATACACGTAGTTATCAAGCTTAGCTATTGTTAATTATCAAGTAGTATTTCAAATGATTTACATAGAGTATTGTATTTTTTGTGATTTATTAAATAAAATATAGTATATATTTTAGCTATTTAAGTTAAATAGTTATAGAGTTTGGTATAAAAATATTTTTTGTATATTAAATATTTTTATTATTTTTGGAGGGGGCATGTGTAACGACATAAATCGTCACTTTGTAATATAGCAAGGGTTAATTAAACTATTCGTTTACTTACGTTATAATTTATGTTTATTTTGTATATAAATAGTTACGTACGTACAGAACTATTTTGTATCTGGGACTATTTTGTAGCAGGAACTGAATTCTAACCATATGAGTCTCTATTCCATAGTTCTACCTGAAAATAACATAAAGAAAACATAATTAGAATATGATTTTTAATAATAAAGAATCATATGACTTATTTCTCTATAGTGCATTTGTCTATGGACTTACCTGGTTTTTATATGTTTCAGAGTCTATTGAGGGTTGGATTTCACTGGCTTTCATCTGTAGTTTGTCTCTCCTGGAAAATTTCGTATAATTATCCCTTCGGGATAATCCAGAATTTGTTGAAAATAGTTTGCTGGAACTGCTCACTTAGATTCAGTATTTTGTTTATACTTAGTTCACAGGACACTTAGTATTCTGTTCGTATTTTTATTAGTTTTGCTGATAAACAATAAGTATTGTTTATATTTGTTTCTTAGAGTAATATTTTGAGGTTAGATATCACTAATACAGATTTATTAGGAAATAGTCTTTTTGGTTGTTATCTTTGGTGTCGTTTCAGTTACCTTTATTAGGAATCCTATACGGTAAAACTGTAGTTGATAATGACTTGCATAGATGTCGCTAATAGTTCAGAAATAGGATTTTATTCACCTGAAGGGTTCATACCGGTTGATAAGGTCGATTTTCGCTCTTTCTTGATGAACTCTGTACAATGGTGGTCTCATTTTGACGAGTGTTTATTTTCTGTAATCATCGAAGTAATCCTTCATGTATTTTTATTTAAAGTTAGTGAAAATGAATATTTAAACAATGCGGAAGATATTATAACTGATATTTTCTACAATTATGCATTTATAATGTTTCGATGGACATCGAAGACTTAGAATGAGACGTAAGTTAAGTTTTTCTGTTTCTTAGAATATTTCTGACATATAATTATTGTTTTAGCACCATTATTACCATTAATTAAGCACAATCACTAGACCATTAATTACTCACCATTTCTATACCATTAATATGGAATTATATTAATTTAAGTTGAAGTTTATTTTGGTATATTTGATATACAAGTTCTCCGCATGGAGTGATGTTCTGTTGGAACATGGTTCTGTAATTTTCGGCATAGATAAATTCTATGTAACCGTCTAGCAGACAATTTTATATTGGACATAATTTTCAAAAGCATATTTAATCCCGGACAACATTTTCAATCGTACATTTTATCCTGGAAGATAATTTTTCCAAAGTAGATGGGACAGCCTATATTTTTTTTTCTTTCATTTGAGAAATGAATTCATCAGCATAGGGGAGACTTGCACAGATGGAGACGATGGAATTCATACCTCATGGATTTTGCAGAAACCAGCTAAGTACTCATTCTGAAAACTTTTGAAAGCAATATTTCATATTTTTAAATTCTTTTATTTCAATATTCTTATAACTGTAAACTTTATCAGATCTGATATAGTATTGATTAATACTATATGCCCTTCTGGCTTTTGTTCATTTTTAGGTACTTATTTTTTTTAAAACATTTAATCTCATTTATTAATTATTAAATATCATACTTTTGATTAAATGATTTCTAATTTAAGCATGACTTTTATACACTGCAAGAAATGATTGTTGTTTACATACATTTCTTGGTGCTTGCTGAACTTCATGTTTTCTTTATACATTTAAGTCAATGATTTCTGAATTTAGTAATTTTTATTAAGATTTCTTTAATTATATCTATATAATTACACATATTTTTTATATATATTAATACATTACTTGATGTGCTTTCATTAAGTTTATTTATAATAAATTTCTCAAATGAATTATCTTATTTTATTTAGAGGTTATATTTTCTCAAACTGAAAAGCTTAAGTATTTACACTAGGTTGTTACTTACCTAAAGGAGTAAAAGCTAAAGTAACTGGCGCCCCTAACAACATTAATCAATTCTTTCTATTTTTCCCTTGCCCATACCCATTGCTCCGCTGTCAAAACTAGCCGTTGGCAGTGAACGTATTAATTACGGTACAAAATAAAGCCATTAGTACCCGATCTTCTGTTTTTTATTAATATATTTCGTATAGCGTTTGAATTTTGAAATATATTTTACGATATTTTACTTAAAAGCATCTGAAAATAATATTTGATAAAATTTTCTATTTTTATGTTGGTTTTCTAATGTATATAGGACTTTACAGCCTACTTATCTTAAAGATATCTAAAAGTATTTAACCCTAGTTATAAAGTAATATGTTTTTTTAAATAAATAAAACAGTAAACAAAATATAGGTTTTTTCCAGTTATGTATGATTTTTAAAAAATAAGCTTAATTTAACTTTTTGGTGACCCGACAGAAAATATTAAATTATATTACCTTAAAAAAATCATAACAAAATGCATTTAATAGCAACTTTTGCCAGTTATGTATAATTTTTAAAAAATAAGCTTAACTTTTTGGCAATGGGTCAGAAAATAGTAAATTATTAAATTAACTTAAATAAAAACACAATAAAATGCATATATTAGTAACTTTGGCCAGTTATGTATTATTTGTTTTTTGATAGAGATTATATTTCTTGGATATAAAACGTCAAGGAACGTAAAAAAAAGCAATAAAAAATTTTCAATTTTTTTTACTAACTCAAGACTTTCTTAGGGTAAGTAATAATTATATGTTAAACATTTAAAATAACACATGTGAAGTCGTAAGCATCAAAATGTCTTACAATGAAAAAATAACGTTTGTAATTGAAAGTACTAGGTAATTAATAAATTAAGGTTTCAGATAGCACTATTATATATTCCTTTTAAGACTTAAATGTAAAAAATTTGAGGGCCTTGTTTTGAACTTAAATGCTTCAAATAATTGTGTTTAAAATTTCGTATCTAATACTAATACTAAAAAATCGTGATTTGTGTTAATTTTCTTAAACAAAATTATAATTATGTATTTTGAAATATAAATCCCGTTCGGAATGCGGGTTTACAGCTAGTATTTAACTAATCGTAAAATACTATAGTAAAATAAGTATTTTTTTTTTTTTATATTACTTTTAGAGATTTGTTACTTTATTGGATTTACTTTAAAGTGGTACAAAATTGTAATTTTCGCTATATTACTCCCATTTTAAATAAGATTTAAACATCTTAGTCTGCAAAAGTCGGCGCAAAATCGGGTAGCACAGTAAAAACCAAGATTTTTAAAATATATTTTTAAAAAACTGAAATGCTAAAATTTACTAAAGTTTTTGAAATCCAACATTCTTTAAAATTGACATTAAAAAAACATACTATTTTAAAATGTTGATTGTAAAAAGAAACAAAAGAGAGTCAAGAATTTAAATTGCGTGTAAAATATAATACATTAAATGCTTTACCATATTTAGTAAATGAAAAAATTAAAAACAACGTGAACTTAGTAATAGGTGGCCACATATCTTATATACATTTTTCTATTTTGGGACTCTTATAAGCTCATAATCACACTCATTTTGCGTGTTCTTATTGACCCATAAGAGGTTTCTACTTTTTTTTCTGTTGGGTTGGCAACATACAAAAGCCTATCTCTTGACGTTTTGCGTGAAATGTCAATGTCGATTTAAAGTTTAATTTTTTACAAAATTTTGTGTTTGGGTTATTTTTTGCCGTGTTAAAATTGTGGACTGGTTAATTGCAGTGAAAAAAGAAGAGATGACTGTAAAATATATTAAAATATAATTTGTTCTTAGAATTTTAAACATAGTGTAAACTGTAATGCCAACCCAAAACAAAAATCCCTAAATTAGTCATCAATTTAAATGTAAGTTTTTAAATTTTAGAGCAAAATAGAAAAAATTGTATAAAGCACTCGTTTCATAATACGTTTTTAGAGTACTTTAGAAAACTCGCAGCAAGCGGCTAGTTTTCTAAACTTGTACTCGTGCGCTAAAAACGTATGTTATGAAACTAGTACTTTAATATACTATTTCTTGATTTTTAGGATATTTTTAAAGTAGGTGTAGGGCACTTAGTCCCAAAAATTTTAAACTCTTCTATTCGGTTTCGTGTGCTACAGCTACTGTAGAATGTAACTACAAACAAAAAAAAACTTCTAAGATATGAAAAATATAATTTTGTCCCTCTAGATTTCCATTTCAGACGATAGTGGTCCAAATGGTCCAAGTTTTAGCCTAAAGGTCAAAGTGTTTTCGAGTTATCTTGATCACAAATTTTCCTGAGAGAAAAACAAATAGACAGACCGACATACAGAATTTTTTGAAGGAAATAATTTTTTTTTTCATAAAACGTCGAGAAACTTAAAAAAAATCAATAATCAAATGTGTCAATTTTTTCACTAACGCAAGATTTTCATCGGGGAAAGTGTAACTGCGCGCCGCGGCGTTTGACCCCTTATAAATGTTATATTCTTCACTTGTACACAATCTTCTTTTCGCTTCTTCTTCTTTATCAACTTACAAAATTGCCTTTCCAAATTAAATTTAAAACAATCCCTCATACAACACACCAAAGCTTTATATTGTAATAAACTTAAAAAAAATAAATTATTTTTGTTTACGCCAAAGCTTTACTAATATTTTATTTAATAAAGTTTGAAATAATAAACCGTTTTTTTATATCAAAATTAAACGTTAACTAATATTATAATAAATTTTGAAAAATAATACAATTTTTACTAATATAATTATCATAATTTAACTACGTAATGCAAAATTTTGCAATTTTGACTTATTACAAATTTCGCTTATGGCCAAAAATGCATGAAGTAGAGCACATAATAAAAAAAGCTGTTTCTAAGAATATTTTACTTAAATAATAGTCATTATACAATGTGATTCACCTAAAAGAAATCACGTGTTTTTTGACGTTATTATTAGAGTTATGAAATTAAAAAATATACTAGTTAATATGGACCTTACTACCTACAATTTCCCCTAGACAAAAGTTTTCTACACTTTTTGTTTTTGAGCTAGAGCTCCACTCATTAATTTTTTTTAGTAATAAAACATTTTTAAATGCCAAACTTAAAAAATATATACATAATATATAGAATATATTATATTCTTTATCATATAATTGTTGTTTTTACTAAAAACTTAAATTTTCTATTAAAATTTTTAATGGACTGCCGTCTATTTAGATTAGATAAAGAGAGTTCTACAGAAAGAGATAAAAGTATAATTATTATTGTTTTAAAATAAAATTATGCATATTTTAGGTAAAAATAAAATTATAGATTATATTTTAAATTACATTAAGGTAAGATTTTTTTTTTAAGTAAAAAACTTTTTTTTTTAATTTTTACACAGCTATGTGTACAGTAGGTCTAAAGTTTCCTAGGGAACTTATGACCTACTCCTTAATTTAACAGTCATTGATAATAAATACCCCGTTGTGTGTAAAGATTTTGTACTTGTTTTTGTGTTTATTAGGCTATTTTATGTATTCTTTAATAATTTTGCATATAATGCACATTTTTTGTTGCACTGTGATTAAAACCATTAGGGAATTTTTTGGGTTGGTATTGAAGACCTAAATTTATGTTGCCTAACGTATTGGACTGGTGTCCATTTTAAGAAATTTTCTTTCAGGAATGGCCTGCTAACGTAAAAAAGTAAATTGCTGTGAAATTAAAATTTTTAAATATGACGTTAGGTCACTCCTTCCAGCTGCAGCTTTCTGCTGCTGTCAACATTCATAAAAACAAATTTAACATCCAAGATTTAAATTAGATTTAATCTAACAATTATTGTTAGAATGAAAAATTTAACAAAGCTAGATTTTTGGAAATCTTCATAAAGAAAACAGATATGTAGATAACACGTAAAAATAAATTACATTAAATTACATAGTCCGTAAATGGTAATATGTTGCCATAGATCGGAATGGTAAAAATTACATGGTCCGTAATGGTAATGTTTTGCATAGAACGGAACAGTTAAAATTACATAGTCCAGAATGGTAATATTTTGCATAGACTTTAACATACAGTCATATTAAAAGTGCTTTTAAGACAACACTACGATATTTCAAGAACGCTTTGACATAGACTCTTGAAATTTGAAAAAAAATATTTACTACTTAGAAAATGTTTGTTCCAAATTACAAGTCTCTGTGTCAAAGCCTTTTTGAAATATCGTAGAGTAAAGTTCATTTGGTTTAATAAACCAAACGATTTGCACCCTTAATACAAGTATAAACTGCTCACCTCTTTGGTTGATAAAGATCGTTATTTATAATAAATGTAAATTTTAGGCCACAAATAAAGCATTTAAATATCGTACATAAATAATATTTACCTTTTTTACACTTTTAACACCTTAACCTAGCAGCATGCGTCGCTATCTCTCAAACAATAACAATATTAAACGGTCCGTCTCATGATGCGACGCCTTCTTGGTTATTGTCCAAAGCGCACGCGCGTCTTAAAATAACATAGCCCGGCATTGTAAAATCATGTAAAAATATGTAAATTAATGTAAATATATTTTTTACATAATTTTACATTCTTTTACATTCTTTTACATTATTTTACATTATTTTACATTATTTTACATTCTTTTACATAAATTCATGAATTATGCATAGTCCAGAATAGTAAATTTACTATTCCGTACTTTGTAAATTCATTTATTTTTACATTATTTTACATGCAGTTTTTACTGTGTAGCCGTGTTAGTTGTTGAGACTTAAAAAGGATTAAAGAAAATTCCAAATCGTTAAAAGAGAAAACTCTCTGGTTATTGTGGCATTTTATTCAATAATTTTATTTTAATCTAATTAATAAGGTACACTGCATTACAAATTATGTTTATTTGTTTAATTAAAAAGTTATTTATTATTTTCTAACGAAATAAATGTCTCTAGTTAATTAATTTTTTACTGTGTATAATTACAAAAATTCACTCCGGTTAAGCTACTGTTATAAAAGCCAATATTTGGATCTTCATGTTTTCCGACAATTTTGGTACTAAAACCAATTTTAGGTACTATTTTACGCCTATGTTAATGGTGTAGGAAAATAGCGTTACAGGGAGGAGGGGTGGGGGTCCAAAATGTTCAAAATTTGCTTTACGTATTTCTTGAACGCTCCCTTTTTAATAAAATGGAAAAAAAATTGTTGAATTTTGTCCAGCAGAAATTATTAAGTAATGTCTTTGCAATTCCAGGAAAATCAAGTGACAGTTACCAATTGTTTATAAAATTAACTCCTACTAGGAGAAAAATATGATTGACTCTAGGTGCAGATATTTAATTTCTCGGGTTAAATGTATGATTAAGAATGGTAAGTTTCAAAGCTAGTAGTGATTTTTACAAACTATTAACATCAGTATTTAGCTTAAAATTATAATCCTGAAAGGAACTTAAAATTTTAAATGTCAGTATAAAGTATATGTTGATTTGATTATCAATAAAAATCATTTCTATCAATTAATCGATTATTTTTTTTTTAGTTTGTGAATAAAACGTAAATAGATGCAATAATTTTAAGCTTTAAAGCTTATGAATTAAATGCAGATTATGCAGTCTATATATCCTTATAAGGAGCCTTTCTTTACCAAGTCCCGTATATCTGGGAGTTTAATTAGTTATTTAAATGATGTCTCTTCAAAATGCCGACGTCAGTATGGTTTCCACCGGATTGAGGTTATGCAATAGCGAACTGAAGCTTAAATTAGAGCCTGTCAATTATTTAGACATTGGTCTAAATCACCGTACAAATTGCATTTCGTGTAAAATCTAGAGTCACTCTATCTAGCGACGGTTCTAGCTAGAGTGCCTTAAACGTCATAATAAGGCAAGGTTAATTTAAAAAAAAATGCTCGAATAACTTAAAATGTGTAGCATTATTAACACGTTTACTGCCGACCATATTTCCGGTGTGCACCTAAACTTTTAAAATATATTGCAATTGTTTTAATGAAACAAATATTTATCAACACGGAACACCAAAACTAAGGCTACCCGGCAACGTATTATGTAATTAGGATGTATCTAAGAGGCCGGAGAGAACGCAGCATCTACCTACAACGGCCGACTAACAAGTTGTTATTAGGCATATTAGGCACACATCGTGTTCTGGGGTTACACGGTGTGTACCAGCGCTCTGAACATGTTAAAGGACATTTTGTAATATTAATAAAGGACTTTGTGTAATATTATTAAAGAACTTTAAGATTAAGATACTTTTTTAACATGTGCGTAATTTAACATTACGCGGTGCTTAAAGAGTAATAAAGTTTCAAAATAGGAAAAATGACCTTGGATCAAAAATTTTTTATGTTATACAAAAAAGTCCAAACCAAAATCGTAAAAATGACCTTAGATTAAAATTTTTTTGTGAATACATATTTTTTTTAATGAAATATAGCGATTAAAAAAAAAATCTATGCATAAACAAAAAGTTAAACGCTTAGACCAAAAAACATGAAATTTCGTATGAGACCCCTCTGCAATAAAACCAACCGACCTACTTGTGACAGTTCAAGGTCGTATTTTGCTAACTCTTAAACGCCTTAACCTGGAAAGAAGGAATTAAGTAAAATTGAAACAAGACCATTTGACTTACTATCAGTGACAGAAACAAATAAGACAGGGCCTTTTAAATGATGTAAATATACGGGCCGAAACGGAACTAAAAGTTTATAGGACACCCTATATCTATAACAGATTTGAAAAAAATTATGTATAATAGGTTGCATAATTTTTTTTACATGTTTGTCAAAAAAAATTAATAAATTACAATTTATAAGAAAATATAATTTTTATAATGTATGTTTTAAAAAATGTCAATAATGTCAATAAAAAATGGTTCGTCTAGTGAAATTAAATTGATTTAGTTCGCCGTGGTAAATTGGTAACTTAAAAAAAAGTTCTTTCTTAAATTATCTATTCTTTATTTTTTATTAACCTTTTAGTTGTTGAAAAAAAGAAAACAAATTAATTTAATTGGACTATAGTACTGGTGAATAAAAATATAATGGTAATATGGCCAATTGATACATTTTTTTAATGGCCTATATTTTTTATTTTTTAAAACTTTTTTCATCTTTTTCTTTAATAACTTAAGCATAAATAAATAATCTGGGCTCTATAAGTATTATTTTGTTTTGAAGTTATCCCCTTTAATTTTTATCAGCAATTATACGTTAGCATGGGCATAATACCTGCACTTACCTTATAATAAAAAAATCTAGTGATCATGATGTCTGCAGACGTCCAAACAATTTAAAATAAAATTAAAACTCATTTTAAAGTTATTTTAGCCTTCATATTACTATTTTTTTGCCTGCGGCGCTGCAGATAATGTATGTTGTAATCACAAAAAACAAGCAATCCCCTGTGCCAGTCAAAATCTTTAGCTAAAACCAAATGTAAGAAAATTTTAATTAATATAATTTGCTTATAAAGATTGTTTTATAAAATAATTTGCTTTCTGGGCTGTTTAAAAAATACGTGAACTTGAAACTTCTAAAAAATTGCCTGCGGCGCTAAACTAGAATGCCAGCCGTTTGAAATTATAGGTACACATATACGCATATACGCATATAATAAAATTAAAAAAAAAATAATAATAAGTAATTATTAAAATATAATATGAAAATTAAAAAGAAATGCGTGACATTAAATCTGTGGCTTGGTTTTAAAAGGGTCAATGTCACTTTGTCAATAGTAGCGTTTTTAAAATATTACATCAGAGTTGACGTAAAAACGCTGCTATTGCCAAAGTGACATTGGCCCTTTTAGAACCAAGGCACAAAAATATTTTAATTTTTTTCGCCTCCGGCGCTAAACTTGTTTACGAATAATGTGCCACAATATCAATTAATATATTGGATTTTATAAAATAATTTGTAATGCGAATATTTAGAAAAAATGCAAAATATTAAGATTTTCAAAAAGTTTTGCCCGTGGCGCTATATAAATAATATTTGGATATCATAAAGGCATGGAGAAAATAGAAAATATATATACCTAATTTTAAACATTAAAAAAAAAATAAACCAAGGAAATGCACTTAAAAAAATTATGGTTAAAATTTATAAAACATTAAAATATTGCAAATTTTAAATGGTAAAGGCGCTTATTTCGTACTACCCTGGGGGCTGAGCCCTCTCCTAATTTTTTTTCTGGTTAAGGCCCTGTTTTGCCCATAACCTTCCGGCAGAACCTCCGCTAGATAGAGAGGCTCTAATTGCATTTCGCGTAAATTCGGCTTTGTTTAAGCAACTGTCCCGATCTTAGAGAAGAGCAAATCTGTGTGAATCACTCAGTGTGTGATGTCAAACAATTGTTCTAATTAAGCTTTCACGGATATGTTTTACGAACTGGCTATTTAAACGTCCGACGAAACCGCTCGGTTTTTTTCCCTGTTTGGTGTTTTTGATTCTAATGGAGGGCATAGCACCCCATGTAAACAGGTAGAATAAAATTCTAAACCTAACCCATTGGTTTGGTCAGTCAATTTATTATACAGGACGTACCTTACCTTCGTTTGGACTTTTACGTCTGGCGTACAAATAGCCTGTTCCATGTAAACTGGCTATTTATACGTCCGACGTAACATAACCTAACTCATTGGTTTAGGTCAGTTTTTGCTCCTTTTTTGTATTTTTGATGCTAACGGAGGACGTAGCTCACCCATTTTCTATTTTGCGACCCTTATAAGCTTATAATCACACGCATTTTGCGTGTTCTTATAGGCCCATGAGAGGTCTCAGGCTTTTGTATGTTGCCAACCTAACAGAAAAAAAAAAGTAGAGACCTCTCATGGGCCTATAAGAACACGCAAAATGCGTGTGATTATGAGCTTATATCTCTAGACGTTTTGCGTGCAAATGTCAATGTCGATTTAAAGTTTAATTTTTTACAAAATTTTGTGTTTGGGTTATTTTTACCGTATTAAAATTGTGGACTGGTTAATTGCAGTGAAAAAAGAAGTGATGACTGTAAAATATATCAAAATATCATTTATTCTTAGAATTTTAAACATAGTGTAAACTCTAATGCCAACCCAAAACACAAATCCCTAAATCAGTCATCAATTTAAATGTGTTTTCTAAATTTTAGAGCAAAATAGAAAAAATTGTATAAAGCACTAGTTTCATAACACGTTTTTAGAGCACTAGTACTTTAGAAAACCCGCCGCAAGCGGCTCGTTTTCTAAACTTGTACTCGTGCTCTAAAAACGTATGTTATGAAACTAGTACTTTAATATACTATAAAAACCAGCCAATACGAATACAGAACCTACACTTAGATTCATCTACATCGGACGTACAAATAGCCTGTTCCTAAGTTTTATTAGTGGCAGATCTAGGAATATTCAGAAGAAGGGTCCTAACATGGGCAGCTCAAGAGTTTTCATGCTGCCCAAGTTAGGGCCCTTTCTCTGAAAATTCCTAGATTTGACACTAATAAAACTTAGGAACAGGCTATTAACGTCTTGTTTTTAGTCGTGTTTTCGTCTTGTTGCCTTCTTTTGCAGTTGTTGGGATATACTTTTTCCAGCAAAAGAATACATTTCCATGTATTTATTAAAAAAAAATTAAAAAAAAATAACTCTATGTATATTACCTACTTTTAACTAGGCATGTAGGACCTGTTTAACAATTGTGTCACCGAAGTCTATTTTTAATTTAATCTAAAATGTAAAATTTTATATTTATGTTTCTTTATTATTGCAATCCATTTTTTTATCTTAATTTTTATTATAAAATTATAACAATACTTATTTTTTAATTATTTTAAAAAAATTAAATAAGTTAGCAATCTGGAGAGTATTTACGTACATCATTATCTAAAAGATATAAAATCAATTAAAATAATATGTATTTTATATTATCAATGAATCAAATAATTGGCGCTTAATGATGAAAGAAACACGGCAATATATTACGTTTTCAAATTTAAAACGGATATTTACAAATAATGTTTCTCTCAATAAAAAAAAATACTATCGAAGAAACTTTACTTAACATAATGCACACGAAATCATTTGATACATTTTGCTCTAATCCCCACGGCTTTAAAATAACCCCTTCAGAAACAGCTTTCTTATATAATAACATTTTAAATAAATAAAATTATCCACCAAATCTTACATGTCTTGAGCGTAATTATTTCACTTTCATTATTTGGTAAAGATCGGTCAAAAGAGAAAAAAGTTATAAAGGTATAAAAGTGTCTGGTATTTTTAGGCCACCCCGTATCAATGATAGAGTCTTTCATAAATTATGAATCATAATATTATTATATAATGGTATATTAGACTTGAACGCAAACAATCTAACCACCTAAAAAACTGCCATTTTTTAAGTTTAAATGCTTTAAAAACTATAGTTTATAGATTTGATTGATTCTTTTTTGTTTTAAAGCTTAAGCTTTGTTTACTTTTGTGTTTATTTAAATTGATTTAAACAACATTTTTGTATCCGCAGCAACAAAAAATGTACAACTATAAATTTTACCACATCCACTAAAAATGCATGATACGCCACTGTAACTTTTTTTTTAATTGTTAACGTCTCTCTTATTGCCTCAGTTATAATAAGTATTTTCTTTTTTCGTTTGTTATTTTATCATTTCTGGTTTAGGAGATATCAGGATTTTCCTGAAAGTTGCCATTTTTTCAAATAAAAACTAAAAGACTTTAAGGCTTCAAATAAAAAACAACAACTCAACTAAGTTAGTAGTTTTCACCTAATTGAAAAAATGACAGTTATCGTAAAAATCCTGATATTTTTTCCTAAACAAGAAGTTAAAAAAAAAATAATAACTGCGGCAATGAGAAGAATTTTAATAATTCGAAAAACAATTCCAGTGGCACCCAAATCCTAGAAAATGGGAGAAAAACATAGTTGTACATTTTTTGTTGCTGTTAATACAAGTATGGTTTTTTAAATTATTCTAAATAAAAACAAAAGTATAGGAAGTTTAGGCTTTAAGAGAAAACAGTACTAGTCAAATATTTTAAGTAGTTTTGTAAATATTTGAATTTTAAAAATGGCAATTTTTTAGGTTGTCCGATTTTTTTTTGTGCAAGTGTATATATATATATATATAAAGTTTATATTTATTATACACGGTGTTTGCAGTCCTATGGTAGATAATAAAGGGGGTAATTCTACATCACAAAACATGAAAAACTAATAAAGGAACATATGTCCAAAAAAAAAGCCCTATGGGAGCTACAGTCCTTTAAAGATGGACGTATTGAACGGGGGGGAAAAAGCACCAATAAAATTTTAATGCTGCAGGGCGGTTCTTCTTTTAAAACTAAGCAAAAAAGTATTCCTTACCGAAACACCTAAATTTAATGAGTAATAGCTTTTCAAAAAGTAACATTTTTTCTGGCCCAAAATCTTACTTCCTCTTAATTGCATTTTTGTGAAAACGGTTGCTCCTACATTTTTTAAATATTTTTACCCAAGGAATCTATATTTTTTACAAAAAATACAATGTGCATTTGACATAAAAAAATTTGGGGCAAAAATGTGTTAAGCCTAATACATTTTCCGTCTAGTGGCGGCCTCGTCACTCTAGCTCAAAGCGTATCAGAGTTATTAATTAAAAACCTTGTTTTTAGTAGAATTTTAGAGGGTTGTAACTCTCTTAGGGTCATTTTCAGACCTATTTTTCTATGCTTGTTTTTCATGTTTTGTGATGTTATCACCCTTGTCATTATGTACCAAAGGACTGCAAATACCGTGTATATTATTATTTTATATTTCAAAAAAAAAAACTGAACCAAAATAAAACCGTACCATTACAAAGCAGGCAAGTCTAAAGACCTAAAGCCAAAGCAAACCTGAAGCAGGCTCGAACAATAATTATTATATTATATTATAATCAATGAAAAATTTTCAAAATAAAATACACTAGGTACTTAAAACTATTAACGTATATTTTTTAAATTCACTTATTTAAAACAATAGTGAAAATTGACTTTATTGAAATACGTTTTTAAATAGTTTTAAAACTTAAAAAAAAAAAACTTCTGGAAAAGTGTCCCATATTTTTTGCAATTAAAAGACTAATGAAACACTGCTCTAGCCGGGTTTTCAAGGTATAGATACCTATACCAGATTAAAATTTTAGATACATTTAAAAAATTTTTCCAATACATTTAATAACCATTATACAACCAAACCACGCAGGGATATACGGGCTGCTACCACGCTCTAAATGAAAGTACTGTATACATTTTATGAACTGGCACCTCTGTGGAATGAAAAAAATTCAAGGTCACCTATACTTTACATGCTATATTTTACCTCTTCTTTTCTCCTTGCCTCAGCTCACAGGTGACAGTTAGTATTGTGACGACAGTACTAAGTTCAATACCACTAAAACACATTGGGACTTTTTTACCCTGTATACAAATATCCAACTGTGCATATTGTGTTAAATGTTGCTAGACCTAAAAATATCCATATGTGGATCAATGGAGCGGAAAGTTTTAAAAATATGCGACAATTATTTTGAGCATTGTAAATAAATTATTTTGTTTAATTTTAAAAATATTTGTTTGGTTTTTATATGTTGC
Organism: Brachypterus glaber; assembly: GCA_958510825.1. Taxonomy (NCBI): domain Eukaryota; kingdom Metazoa; phylum Arthropoda; class Insecta; order Coleoptera; family Kateretidae; genus Brachypterus; species Brachypterus glaber. The sequence goes on along the minus strand of OY294045.1, from coordinate 65,294,155 downwards.
TCCACTTCAAGAAAAATTCTAGTTAAACCTTCGTTTTTTTATGCTAGGTTTAACTAGAATTTTCTCATAAACACTTGATTCGAATATTTTATTTATATAATGAGTTTTCAAGTATATTAAAATTAAGTATGATAAAAATAGTTTTTTAGTTTTTAACGAGATGCAATTTAAAAACATCCTCATTTCTAAGTTACGTTCGAAAGTGAAAATCCATCAACACGGTCTAAACCCGAAAGTGAAAGTTATTTATATGATATATAAAGAAAGTTTTTTATATAAAACTTATTTTAGGATTTTTTTCTTGTTTTGGCCTACCTTGCCTTTGGAGCATCAATTTCTTTTCTGTTTGTTGTGTAACTTCTCACGTTTTTTTTTTAGGTAAAAAAAAAATGGCACCCCAAGCCATTTAGTTTTTCGAAATTGTTATAGTACGCTTCGCCCTACTTCCCACCCTTATCTACTACTCAACTCTCAAGCTTGCTCTGGTGAATTGATGTCATATTCGAGATACAACAGTTTGGAACTGATATATTGATATTTAAAATTGATTTTTTATTTTATAGTATAAAAAAAAGTGTCAAACCACTTTTTTTTATTAAGCTTCAAATAATTATAATTGGGCCACGTTATGCAGAAATCTACCAACCCACATAACTCACATTGTGAGATGACAGTAAATTTTTAAACTTTTAACCTAATGACCTTTAAACGGTTTGACTAAAACACATAAAATTAAACATTTGTTTCACTTGTTCATGTATCAGAATATGTACAAAATATGCAATCTTTAATTAAATTCCTATAAAAGATATCAGGTAAAATGTTCCGTAACCTACTGTCACCTCACAAAATGCATAACGCGGCCCAATTATAAATCAATTTCTTTTTCTATCTTTATATTAAATTATTAAAAAAAAAATAGTTATACTGTCTAAAGGTTTTGAAATAGGGTTTTAATATTTTTATTTTATTTTTTAAACAAAAATATATTTATTAATATTACTTATTATTTTTTAAATAATTTTTTCGTTTTGTTTACATTTTTTTATGAACTACTTATTTTAGAAGAAGCCACGTTTTTTTTTCACATTCATTATTAAAAATAATACAATAATTAATTTGTTCACAATTTGAATTTTTATATGAAATAATTTTACAATAAAATATCTGTTTTATTTTGCTTCTATATTCACGCAGGCACTGAAGTGACGCATCCAGAATCTGGAGATGTTGGTGAAGGGGTAGGCTGTTGACCGGTACATCCAGCTCTATCAGGCCAATCGCACACTTTCAAAATTGGGTTGAACTGGGTGGTTCCAGGGCACGAAAACTGGTATGGGACACCGTTGGAACATTCCCAAAATTTGGTACAATCTGTATCTGGGAAGTATACTGGTTCGCATCCATCAACTGCTGGACATTGAACTTCTACAAAATTTATTACAAATTTAAAATATGAAATATAATATACCTATTATACCAGGTTATACAGAAATTAATTCGAGAATTGGATGATTCTACAATAAAAAATATGAAAGAAGTTCCAGCAAAGGTTGGTCGGAAAATGAGCCCTAAGGGAGCTACGGCCCTTCTAAGGGTACATCTGAAAAGTAGTTTAACGAATTTTTGCACATTCTTTACTAACTTTGATAAAGGCTACTATTTTATGTAATTTTTATTTGGTAATTTTAACCAGGGACGTGCAAAATGGGGGGGAAGGCAATATAACTTTTTTGCCCCATTCTTTTTCAGCTGTAGATTTTTAGACATGATATCAATAAAATGTTTTACTTAAACTGAGAAATTTTCTTACCAGTACATCCAGCTCTATCGGGCCAATCACAAACACTCTTCTGGGCATTAAAGTTGAGACCAGGAGGGCAGGAAAACTCGTATGGGACGCCATTGGAACACTCCCAGTATTTTGAGCAGTTTATATCACGAATGTAGACGGGCTGTGGTCCATCTACTGCTGGACAATTTTGCGCTAATTTGAAAAAAAATATATATAAAAATGTATAAAATACTGGATGAAATTAGTATATTACGCACCGAGTACGTGAACTTAGTTTTCAGTGCACGAGAGTGCTTATTTTTTTTACTCGAAGTGCACTAAAACAGGTTTCCGTCGAGCTATACTATTTTTCCTACGACCTAACACCTAAACATCCAAAAAAATGTCTTAAAATTAATTTTATTAATTTGACTTTTGTGTTTGACGTTCACTTGTTTTCTGACAGCAGATATGTAAAATCATCTGACTGTCACTTTCCGACTGGTGCCATGGCAAAGGATGAAAATTATTTTTAAAGAACCCCTTAGAGTGAGTGATTTCAGTAGTTGCCCAGCCCCCTTAAATACATCATTTTATTTCCCAGTAAAATTTTATATTTCATTAAAAAAAAACTTTAGAAAAATGTATATTAAGTAAGTAAGTAAGTATCTTTATTGCATACGTATACACAAACGGAAGGAGCTCAACAGAGTTGATTTTCAGCTCCCCCTAAAAACTTCAAATATATGTATAGTAACAAAACAAAATTAAATCTAAACAAATTTAAATAAATATAAGAAAAGTATAGCATACTGGAAATTCAATAAAACCTGCAGTGACTCATACCTCTGCTGCTTTAGTATAAGGGGTCAGCCTTTGAGAAGCTTCGACGAAATTACGCGAGTCGCACTCGAACTGGTATGATCATCGCCTTTTACCACACAATCGCAACTGAGTCACAGCAGGTTTTATTGAATTTCCAATATAAGTATATAAAACTATAAATTATAATCAGACTTTTGTAAATTTAAAGTTATGTCTTTTACTGTTCCTGTAAATATATAGGGAGAATAATTTAAATACTCAAAAAACTCATTTAAAGAAGAAGGATTCCTATAATCAAAACAACCTTTAAATTTACTTAGTCTATATACTGGTAAATTACACTGCTCGACACTCAAAAATTTACCGAAACCATTTTAGTATCTGGCTATATTTGATGGGCTGATTTCGGAACCTTTTTTCGTTTTTCATCAGCTCGTTTTTTTGAGATATAACACACAGTGTTTTTTTTTGCTTATACTAATAAAATAATTAAGATTCAATTATTTTTTTTTATTATTTTTTATTTTATATTTCTATTAATATGACTCTAAGCAAAAAAAAGGGGACTTCAAATGTCTTTATTCGTTTGTTTTTTTATTACATTTTTTTGTATTTTTTTGCTATATTTTCATGAAAATTTTATATAAATACTAAAGATATGGCTCCGATTTTTATAGGCAATACTAAAACACATAACGGAGATTTTAAGGGGAGTCATTGAAAGCAGAACAACACAATTTTGAATTATTTAATGCTTATTTATTATTTTATTTTTATTTTAATGTTTTAAAGGAGATTTTTTTAAATTTTTTGTTTTGTTTTTTTCATAATAAATTGAATTTATTGTGTTGCTCTTCAAAAAATAAATAAAATATTTTAACATTTTTGTTTTTTTTGTTTTTTTTTTTTTTTCGGTAAACCCCGGTAAAATCTTCGTCACTGGATTAAATCTAAAACTTTTTTTATTTTTATAAACCGCACATTTGTTTAGTATTGCATGTAAAAATTAGAGTCATATCATTAGTATTTGTATCAATTTTATCAAAATATATCGGAAAATTGCCAAATAAACTATTTTTTTAAATTTAGAAGCCTATTAAAAACAAACGAATACAGTTATTTTAAATCCGCTTTACTGGCTTAGAGCCCCACTAATAGAGAATCAATTCACTGCAAAAAAAAATTAAATAAGACCTAAATTTTTTTTACTACAACTATAAGCATAAAAACCACTGTGCGCTATATCTCAAAAAAAAACGAACTGATCGAGAAAAATGGAAAAAGGTTGCAATATCAGAGCATCAAATATAGCCAGACGCAACTAAAACCTCCCCGGCAAATAAAAAAAAAACTTTTTTTATTTATTCTTAGTTCATTGTAATAATTTATTAAGTAACATTTATAAGTATAAAACTTTTTTATTTTTGAACCGATTTTAAAAAGCATAACGTGTTTTTGTAGCGTAAGTAATCTTTAATAAGTTTTCCTGAAAGAACGTTTTAATAAAATTTACCATATGAGAGGATTTATGAAACGATGCGTAATTTATGCATGTTTTCATGACTTTTTATCGTATTTTGAGGCCCATAACTTTTTTATTTACTTACAGATTTTAAAAATTAAAAAAACATTTTATATCCAGTAAAACAGTTATTAAAACTGGTCTTTAGACTTTTTTCAAAAAAGCGCCTAAGTGCCAGTATTTTTTTGTTTTTTTTAAACCCCGGTAAAATCTTCGTCACTGGATTAAATCTAAAACTTTTTTTATTTTTATAAACCGCACATTTGTTTAGTATTGCATGTAAAAATTAGAGTCGTATCATTAGTATTTGTATCAGTTTTATCAAAATATATCGGAAAATTGCGAAATAAACTATTTTTTTTAATTTAGAAGCCTATTAAAAACAAACGAATACAGTTATTTTAAATCCGCTTTATTGGCTTAGAGCCCCACTAATTGAGAATCAATTCACTGCAAAAAATAATTAAATAAGACCTAAATTTTTTTTACTACAACTATAAGCAAAAAAACCACTGTGCGCTATATCTCAAAAAAAAAACGAACTGATCGAGAAAAATGGAAAAAGGTTGCAATATCAGAGCATCAAATATAGCCAGACGCAACTAAAACCTCCCCGGCAAATAAAAAAAAAACTTTTTTTATTTATTCTTAGTTCATTGTAATAATTTATTAAGTAACATTTATAAGTATAAAACTTTTTTATTTTTGAACCGATTTTAAAAAGCATAACGTGTTTTTGTAGCGTAAGTAATCTTTAATAAGTTTTCCTGAAAGAACGTTTTAATAAAATTTACCATATGAGAGGATTTATGAAACGATGCGTAATTTATGCATGTTTTCATGACTTTTTATCGTATTTTGAGGCCCATAACTTTTTTATTTACTTACAGATTTTAAAAATTAAAAAAACATTTTATAGCCAGTAAAACAGTTATTAAAACTTGTCTTTAGACTTTTTTCAAAAAAGCGCCTAAGTGCCAGTATTATCGAAAAATTAGAAAAAGTGCCGGTTTTTTGGCGTTTCGGCCCATTTTAAAGGTCTTAGAATAATGGGATTTGGTTAATTTTATACTCAATAAATAGTATCTTGTAAGTAAGGTTTTATAAAAAATTCAGCTCATTTGAAATAAATTTCAAAATGAGGCCTAATTTTACGCCTCTATTCTAACCGTTTTTTGTAATAAAACAAAATAATTTCCCACGATTATTTTACTTTTTGGCTTTATTTGTTCGTATTCGATTACTTAACAAGAATTAATAAGAATTTTTGATGGAGGTAAAAATTTTAGATAAATCCATTTTGGATGCGCCGCCGTGCACAGACTTACTTGGATTAATCCGTTAACCATTTTTTGTGCACCAAACATAAGATTTATCGAGTTCACTGTTTAGCTTATCAGTTGTCTCTTTAATTTTATTTATCTTACAGAATTACGCAGACAATAAAAACATTAGGCAAATCTATAAGATAAATACAAAAAAATATCGCAGAGAGAATGCCGCCTTGCGGCATGCCACTCTTATTAAACAGAATTATTGACTTTTTATTAATTTTAATTACCTGCGACCTTAGTTTTAAGTAATCTGCGAACCATTTTAGTTCATTATCTCTAACATTTATATAGAAAAGTTTGGCTAGAAGCAAATCAAAATCAACCAAATGAAATTCTTTGGATTGGTCTAGTAGAACTAGAAACGTTATCATATTCTGATCCATTTAAAACCAGGCAGTACTAGTACTATATCCAGATCTAAACCCAGATTGAATTTTTGGCAAAATGTTATGGGATGTTATAACTTTTAAAAATGTATTCTTAAAATATACTTCTGTCAGTACTTACGAATTGCAAAATTGAGTGCTACACAACCAAAAAGTACTAGAGTGGTTATAAACATAATTCTAAATCACTTGAATTACTATAATAAATCATTTTTTTCGGATGCATTTATATAAAATTTTAAATTATTAACTGATTACTAGATAGGTAAATTTGCAGTTATAAAAAATATTTTAGGATCAGAATTGAGATCTTAAAAATAGCCAAGTACTTTTTATAATTATAAGTACTTATAATTTATAATTCAGACACTTAAGTAAATAATAATCATAAAGTAACCTCTTTGTTCTAAACCGCTTGTTTTATTTGCGAACTTACTTAAGGTTTTCATTAAAAGAAGTATGGACGGGTACCGTAGGGGGAGATATCCATGAATGGGACACTTTTCTTTTAATGCTTAAAGGTTAGAAAAAATAAATATTATTCAGGTTTAACAATTGGACAGTGTTATTATATTTCCTGATATGATAACTAAAAAAAAATCGTAAAAAATATTAAAAATAAAATTTTGGCAGCCGTCTAAAAAAAAAAAAAAAAGTATCCCATTCATGGAGATCTCCCCCTACCAATTTTTTTAAAAGAAGACTTGTAGTAAATGTTGTAAGTCCCCATGGGCACAAGCCTCCATAAATATTTATTTTTAAATCACCAATTTTAAGGGTGGAGGCACCTGTTTGGAAAGTTCTTTCACCAAACGATTTAGGACCTTGTCTGTTTTTTTTTTGATTTGATTGATTTTGATATGTTATTTTATAAACTTCCTCATTTTTCCACTCACCTAGAAAACGTAGCCGTTTCACTTTATTTTTTGTAAAATTATTAAATAAGCGATTCGCGAGCCGAGAGCTGTGAAATAATATTTGGGTTAAAGTGTAACTTCACCAAAATTAATAAATTAAGAATAAACAGTCTATAATAATATATACCGTACAAAATTAGTTTAGGGAAGAGTCTTACAAAACCGGGTAGTATGATAAAACCGGGTACTGGCCATTTGGATTTATTTTTAACAGTAATTTGAATATAAAAATATTTATTTTTAACAGTTATTTGAATATAAAAATTATAATTCTTCGCACACACCTCTAAGTTAATAGTTAATATAACCTCATTTTTTAAAAAAATTTGTTTTGTCTTAATATTTTTTGTTTTCTAGTTGAATCTAATTAGGTATATGCTTCTAGTTTTAGGATCAGTCGACTCAGAAGACTATCTTTAGATCTCTTGTTAAATGACACTTTTTCTGTAATCGATCAAAGATCTACTGAACAATACAAAACTTTGAACAATAAAGTTACTTTTGTAAAATTTCATGTTAATATTAGATTGTTTTTTATTAAAGTAAATAAAATACACTGTACATTGTTCATGAATTTAAGAGATAGTTGTTTAATAGTACATAGTAAAGGTAGTAATAATGTCAAGTAACATATCGAGTGAAAAAAGATTGAAAAAAAAATTGAAAAATCTACCATAGTAGATATTTTAAAAGCGTGCAATGTATCTGGTTTTTTTAATTCTGGCTTAGTTTAACAGTGTTTAGTTAAAAGGTTTTTTCATCCTTACATGATGTACTAGTATAAATAAATGACACGACTTGACTACACACTGGAGTGTATGTCCTAGTAGGACAGTCCTACACAGCATTATAAATGAAAAATTATGATCTTCATTGCACTGCAGGAATTCCTATAACTAAACGAATGTTTACTTCCGTAAAATTGCACTCAATAGAAAACTGATACCCAGTTCTGTACGACTCTCCCCTACTAGATTTTCATATAACAAAGAAAACAACCAAAAAATATCTTAAGTTAATTTATGTTATTAAAAAGATACATAGCAGTAGTATGATTTTCATCAGTAATTAATATGAATAATTTTTGCGACTCAGCGCCTGGACTATTTCTCTAAAGAGAATTTTTAAATGGAGTAGGTGGAAAATTACGATTTCCCAGTCAATTTCGTTTGTTTGTATGCACGAGGAAAAGTTAGTGTCATATCTTCTGATTAAAATGCTAAAATCTTTCAATCTCGACTTTTTGTGTCACAAGAAAACTCCCTTTAAATTCCCTTTTCACAAATCTACAATTTGTGCATCGTTGTTTATCAAGAGGCGTTGATTCGAGGTCTTTAATCTGCAAAGTGCTCGTTTTTCTGACTCGGAAAATAGTAAACAATTCTAAATTATTCCTAAATGTGGCATTTTATATGAATTGTTACCACTTGTCCTATTATACCCAGGAGTTTTCTCATATACTTAGCGAAGGAAATTTATTGGTTGGGGGCGATAAACCATAATTTTGAAAAAATTTTAATCATGAATTACCAACGTTTTTCCCAGAAAATAAAGTGATACCAATAAAAAAAAAGCTCACCAGCTCAATTATTAGTCACTTTTTGGTAAAGGAATGACCAAGTATTTAAATCTTTTTTTCAAGCCATAGTCGTTTTTATACATAATAGAATCCCACAAATAACATGTTAACAAATGATCTCTTTTTTAAAACCAATTTTTTGATACCGAAAAAACTTAAACATTAAACTTCAAACCACAATCAATATCAATCTTTTAAGAATATAGCAGGGTGTTTTTGCTCAAATTAGGCATTTAAAATTTAACACAAGCTTGCATTTTTTTTAACTATACTATATGTATCAAGTTAGATTAATAGTATATTGTTTTACTAAGAGGAAAAGTGAAGCTTTTTTTTACTAGTCTGTAAAATTTACGGACGACGCGAAGCGGAGTCCGGAAACTACACACGAGTAAAAAAAGCACTTTTCCTCTGAGTGAAACATACTATTTTTTCTTCAAGCATCCTATATATATTTTTTTAAATATTAATTTTTGAATTTAATTTATTCAGTAATAAAGTATGTTTTTTTATTAAAATAGGCCTTTCAAAATAAACTTAAACCTTGGCTCATTTTAATTTTTTTTCGTAGGCTAAATCGTACACTTTTCGCGATTTCGATGGTAACTTGTCTAATGTAGCATTTGCAATTTCGGAGAGATTTGTAGGTGTATAAACCATATATTCTTCTTCAATCATTTTTAATCAATATCACACAAGGTTTTTGCACAGAATCTCGAGTCAACCACCTGTTTACATAATAAACAAACAAGTTTGAAGTATGGCTGTCATCAAAGTCAAAGAGTGCTGCCGCCAGTGGTGGTTTTGCTAAATAACTTTTTTTTACGGCGTACAACAATGAACTCATTTTTTACTGTAAAAATATAGATCACTTCTAACTAGTGTGTTCAGTTATAAAATATGAACATTTTAGTACGCTTGAAGAAAAACTCTTTTTCTAATTTTCTACCTATACCCTATTTTGTAGAACATCGATACCCTTATACAGCTTATATTCTTTTAATTATTAAAAAATATAAAATTTCTTTTAATTTTAAAATAAGTGTTTGTTTTTGTGACTGGTACTGCAAGGGAAACTGCATTCTTAAAAAGCAGGTGTAAGCAAAGAAACTTTCTGAAAAATAAATGACCTTCCAGCCTACGTTATACTTAAACTTTTAATTATTGTTTTGTTCAATAAGTTTCTCTTATTTTTACTTTCGATGTTGGTATAATGCAATATAAATATAATAGCTTACTAAATTTAATAAAATAAGATAAAAATATTTTTTATAAAATCAACCAAAATCTGTTTTACAATACAAAAATATATGTTTAAATTAACCATATGGTATAGTCAATATAACATTGAATTTGATTCAACAAAACCGTTTTCTTGATTAAACCAAATAATGTTTAATCTAACTATATATAGTTTAATTTTAATGTTTTTTTTTACTACTAGCTTTAGAACGTATCATTATTTATCATATTTTTAATCAGAAAAAATAGATTTTCTGCACCCAAAGCAATAAACATTATTCTCTCCTAGTAGAAGATAATTTTATAAACAATAGATAACTGTCACTTGATTTTACATAAGTTGCAAAAACATGATATTGATTATAGACATTTTTTAGCGTTGAATATTCTAAAATTTAATTTTTTAGCGTCAAATATGTGACGTCAGTGAGAAAATTAAAAAAAAAATATTCATGGTTTTTAAAACCGTACGCCATCTGGTTTTAAAGTTGATATTCGACAGATATTTGACAGCGGACAGATGTTTTTCTCCGATCTTTGTTCTGTGAGTCAACAATTGAGTTAGATCTGTGTTATCTAACTCAAAAATTAGATCCCAATTGTATTTATTGATTGATATGTATCCTAGAAAGATTTGAGAATGTTTTGATATGATGTTATTGATAGCATGAAGTCAGTTTTGAAAATTTGTCAATTTAGCGATATATTGAATGTGTGACTTATATTTTAAAAAGTTTTTAAAAATCTAATGAAAAATATTCAAAGCTAAAAAATGTTTTATAATTTCTACTGAACGAAATACAACGATGTCTTGCCATTGGATAAAAAATAAGCATGGTAACAATATAAATTAATTAATTACAATAGAATATATGTAAAAAACATAAATACTTACCCATATGTTTTTACACATTTTAATAGTATATTAAAGTAGTTACGTTTTTAGCGCACGAGTACAAGTTTAGAAAACGAGCCGCTTGCTGAAAGGTTTCTAAAGTACTAGTGCTCTAAAAACTTGTTATAAAACGAGTGCTTTATACAATTTTTTCTATTTTGCTCTAAAATTTAAAAAACTTTTGATATATTTTACAATCATCTCTTATTTTTTCACTGCAATTAACCAGTCCACAATTTTAACACGGTAAAAAATAACCCAAACACAAAATTTTGTAAACCCAAACCCAACAGAAAAAAAAGTAGACACCTCTTATGGCCCTATAAGAACACGCAAAATGCTTGTGATTATGAGCTTATAAGAGTCGCAAAATAGAAAAAAGTTAAAAGCACCACTAGTAGTGGCGGCTTTTAGTAAATTAATTAATTTATTCATTTGTTTTCAAAAGTGGTTATATCAAAGGCTAATTATTTTTCGCGGTTAATTAAGATCAAACAAACATTTTAGTTTATTATAGATTTAAAACTATTTAAGTAATAGAAATAAATGTGCTAGTAGTCAAAAAAAAATAATGTATAAACCACGGTAGAGAAGACTATTACAGCCCTACACTCTTATACATCCCTCGATGCCACGCATCTCAGGATATAATACGCTCAGCTATAAATAATTTCTTCTCTACCTTAATACATATTTATATATAGAAAGCATAATTTTTTTTTGTGTCAGTTTATTATTACACCCGGTATTTAAAGTGAAATAACAATGTTAAAAAATCCGTCACACGTCGAATTGATAACCTCCTCGTTTTTGAAAGTCCGTTAAAAATAAGCCCTTTTTGGCCTCTTCGTGCAAACGTATGAAACATACCAAATCCTATAGATTTGGATATGCTGAATACGATGCCGACCTTCAAAATACCAGAAACCGTGTGGAAGACTGTTTTTTTTTTCTATTAATTCTAGGTGGAAAAAAATCCTTTATAGATTTGTGCACGCTGAACACGATTCCGTTCTTAAAAGCGACAGAAACCGTCTGGAAGACTGTTTTTTCTTCGTAAAAAGTTAAAATAGGTCAATTCTGAGCCAATAATGCCTGTAAAAATAGTATATTATTTAACGAGCGTATAATACTTGCTATTAATCAATGAGGGTGAATTTTGCGACACAAGCCTATAGGCGAGTGGTGTAATCTCCCTTGGATAAAGTATAGTATTCTACTCGCGCATAATTGCTACCTATTAATCATTCGGGTGATTACGCCACTCGCTTATCGGCTCGTGTCGCAAAGTTCACCCTCAATGATTAATATCTGTTATTTTACTGTCTTCCACACCGTTTTTGTCACTTTTGAGAGCGAAATCGTGTTCAGCGTGCCCAAATCTATAAAGAATATATTTTTTTCCACCTGGCATTAATAGCTCAAAATCAACCTTTTTTACCATTTTACGAAAAAAAAAAAACAGGCAGGTTTTTGTAATTTTAAAAGTCGACATCGTTTCATACGTTTCTACGAAGGGGCCAAAAACGGCCTATTTTAAACATTGTTCTTTAAAAAACATGACCCTTCTTATGAAGAGCCTAATTCTCCGGAAGCAATTTCTAAAACGCTCTATATTTGAACTTAAAATTCATTAGCTACATTGTTTTTAAGATTAATAAGCTGTTATAAATGTCGTTTAAAGTTTTTTGTGTTGAAAACTTGCGTGAGTACTTTTATGGAGGCCTAAATTACTTCCTATGCTTTGGCAACCCCTTTTTAGCAAAGACCTATTAAATTTTATATACTTTAAACACCCCTTTGGTTTGCAAAATGGAATATGATCTAATTATGCATCTAAATTATCTAAAAAACCAGACTTCGTTTTAATGCACCTTTACAGTGTTAAATATTTACACTGATAAAAAGTTTCCTACTGGCGTGGTCCATTGAAATTCGTCCAGCATAGGGCGCTCGACTATTTTTAAATTCAATAATTTTTTGCCTGTTGTTTACCCTGTATATGTGTACTCTAAAACCAATTTAATAAAAAATTTATATTGCTTCGTTTGGTGGTGGCCACTCGCCGAAATTTGATTTTTTTCTGATTTTTGCATGTTGGGAAACTTGATATTTCTTGGTTGTTAAAAGAGATAGTTATATGGAACAAAAGCCATTTTTTAAGCAACTATTGGGCTTTATTTACTATATACTGTTAAATTTTTAAACTAAAATATTTGGTTATAACGCTTTAAATATATTACTTTAACCAAATAATTCAATATTTGGGCCTCCTCAATTTCTCAATGCTAACAAATTTTAACCATTTAAAATTTTTACAGGTAAGAGCTCTATATGTTAGGATTTCATAAAAAACAATCAGAAATGTAAAAAAAAGTAAAAATATAATTTAAAAATAAAAATGAGTTAAAATTCAAATAATGTATTTTTTTATTTGGTTATATTTCTTATGTATAAATTACTTAAAAATATCCTAAAATTAAGTTATTTAATGCATTTTTCTCTCTTTTATGTTGGTTTTTATTTTTTGATTTTTTTATAATTCATAAGACGGTAATATTCTTAAAAAGTATATATTCAAAAATAAAATTAATAAATTTCGGTATATATTTTGATATAATTTGAATTTAAGGCAAAACCTCGGGCAAGACCAATTCTTGATTTTTTTTTCCGAAATTTTGACATTAGAGATTTTATTAGTGATTCAGATTTTTAAAATATACACTGAGTGAGAAATAAAGGTTCAAAATAGGGCATTTTCGAAAAAGTAATATATTTAAAGTGATGTAAAAAGTGTATAAATAAATATTTTGGTTTAAAACTTTTACAGCATATAGTACTTATATAGCACTTTCTACAAAAAAAAATGAACCCCTAAGTCAGCCCTATAAAAAATATTAAAATTTAAAAGTCTTGATTTTGTTGAAGGTGCTTTGGACAAAAAAAGGTAGCCCGATAGTTGCTTAAAAAACTGGCGTTTGTTTCATATTACTATCCCTTTTAACAACCAAGAAATATAGCAAATTTCCCAAACAAAAATAGCCCGATAGTTGCTTAAAAAACTGGCGTTTGTTTCATATTACTATCCCTTTTAACAACCAAGAAATATAGCAAATTTCCCAAACAAAAATTAGAAAAATTCAAATTTGGGAGAGTAGCCACCCCAAACGAAAAAAATTTTAAAAAAATGGAGTACACATACACATAGGTTTAACAACACATAAAAAATTAATTTATTTGGAACTGGTCACGGTGACCCCCAAAAAAGAAAAGTATTGCGGATACCACAGTAATACATTTAATTTCCTGTATGAAGCACATACAATCTTATATTTAAGCTCGCTTAGAATGAATTATCTGTTTTTTAGTGAGTTTTTTACGCGTATTTAAAAACAGCACCAAATAAAGTTATAGAAGCGAATTTCTCGAAAACGAAAGATGATAGGTCAATTCTACGAACAGATTTGAATTTTGGACAAGAAACTGCCTTATAAATTCATAGTTATAGTGGCGTACTAACCAGGTCCTAAAGAGTTTTTAACAATATTTTACAAGGTTGCGGCAGCTTAGGTTTTATGGTAAACGGTTAAATGCTCTCCAGGTGGCTGCAATGTGAAGTAATCTGTTTTTTCGTATTTCTAGTTCAACTTATATTTTATGGGGGTAACCGTGTGGTCTAGCGCCCAATTATTTGAAAATTGGATGGTTTACAATGGCTGCGTTCAATGGAAACAGCAAAACTAATCAAAAGTCATCAAATGATAAGTTTTGCTAGCAAACTGCTAATATCTGTCACTTTTCAAAACCACCATTTGAGGTTAGAAATTCCCAAAAACGTAAATTCCCGCGCTTTTATAAAATCAATCAAAACTAATCATCTCAAAACATTGATGAGGAATGATTCAGCGAAAGTGATCATAGCTTTCAGTAGTGATAGGACAGCTTTCGATGAGTTTTGCTGTTTCCATTGCGGAATTAGAGGTAGTGGTGACAACGCGTCGTTCAACCATTTTATTTAAAAGAATATATACTTGTTTTTGTGCTTAGTAAGCTGTTTATTGTATTCTTTGATAGTTTAGCATGAACATTTTTTGTTGCACTGTGATAAAATCCAAATAAAATATTTTTAGGGATTTTTTGGGTCGGAATTGAAGACCCAAATTTATGTTGTCTAACGCATTGTAGCAGTCACCATTCTAAAAAATTTCCATCTGTCCGTCTGTCCCTACGATGTGTATAGCAAACAAATCAATCTGGATTGTTAAATAGCTAAAAAATTAAAACTTTAAGGGCATATCCACAGGCTCGCATAACAACATAGTACATAACAATGCGATGCCGTGATTGGCTTGATGTGCCGCCATGTATCTTGTAAGCCAATCAAGGCATCCCATTCTTATATTTGATGTTCTTATGCAAGCTTCTGGATAGGCCTTAAACAGGGTATATTTGCAGTAAGATAAATGATATATTTCCTATTTTAAAGCATGATATATTTTCAAAAATGTATACATCACGTCTTCCAGTGTTAATGTATGTCTAAATTAAACTTTTTTTTTCGGTGTAGTTATTTTTTTTATAATGTAACACTTAAATCGACATAATTGAACTACACTTTTCTTATTTACTCCATAAATGTACTTACAACATGATTATGCTGTAATAAATAAGTCTCATGTTACTTTACGTCGATTTTGCTTTAAATTTATTACGAATAATTAGACAAACTTACTCAGTACAAATTTATTACCTGCTGATTTTTAAAAAAAATGAAGAAAACAAATAGTATATTGTTTTACTAAGAGGAAAAGTGAAGCTTTTTTTACTAGTCTGTAGAATTTACGGACGACGCGAAGCGGAGTCCGGAAACTACAGACGAGTAAAAAAAATCACTTTTCCTCTGAGTGAAACATTCTATTTTTTCTTCAAGCATCCTATATATTTTTTAAAAGTTAATTTTTGAATTTAATTTATTCAGTAATAAAGTATATTTTTTAAAAATTAATTTTTGAATTTAATTTATTCAGTAATAAAGTATATTTTTTATTAAAATAGGCCAATAAACCCCTTTCTAAATAAATTTAAACCTTCCTTAGCTCATTTCAAATTTTTTTCGTAGGCTAAATCGTACACTTTTAGCGATTTCGATGGTAACTTGTCTAATGTAGCATTTGCAATTTCGGAGAGATTTGTAGGTGTATAAACCATATATTCTTCTTTAATCATTTTTAATCAATTTCACACAAGGTTTTTGCGCAGAATCTCGAGTCAACCACCTGTTTACATAATAAACAAATAAGTTTTAAGTATGTCTGTCATCATCAAAAAGTCAAAGAGTGCTGCCGCCAGTGGTGGTTTTGCTAATTTTTTTTTACTGCGTACAACAATTAACTCATTTTTGTACTGTAAAAAAATAGATCACTTCTAACTCTGTTCAGTTAAAAAATATGAACATTTTAGTACGCTTGAAGAAAAACAATATTTTCTTTAACATTTCAATCTAAAAACAAATGTCATTGTTAAAAATAGCCTGTGTTACTTGCGTAGCCAAGAACCAACGGCGGACTGATCACAAAAGTCCAAATGTCATCTGGCCGTCCGGCCTAAATGGGCTCCTTGGGCCACCCAATTGGGTGGACAATTGCAAGTATTTGAGTTCCTGTGTCTACCCAAAAGGGTATACAGATGCAGAATTTTGAGTTCTTGAAAAAATAGCTTGGCAGTTAAAGTGTTAAAGTACATTACTGACCTACTACGCTAGAAAACAGTAACTCTGATGTAATATTTTGAAAACGCTGCTATGCGACAAATGGAATTACTGATTTCTAGCGTAGTAGGGCAGATTAACTTTATCCAAAAAAGAGTCTGAATTATCGAATTTATAATTTTCATGCAGAAATCTCAAAACACAATACTTAACATACAGAGTATTTACGAACTCAGTCAAAAAGTCAGAGTCGCGATGAAGCGAAGTGGGTAACAATGCACAGTGTTGTCAGATTATTTTATACTGTTTTTAAGTAAACATTTCTCTTGTGTGTGTTTTGATTTTATTTTTATTGCTTTTTTACTTTTTAAGGTATACAAAAAAAACTTCCACGAAAAAAACTTCCACGAAAAAAAATTTTCGCGAAAAAAAAAATCTGTCCTCGATCTTATTTTTTTATCTTGGTTAAAAAAGGCGACAGCGTCTTTTGTAAAGCATGTATCTTACAATAAGATTATTACTTCAGATTCTAATATTTTAACAAAATAAATTACTGTATTAAAAAAAAGTAAATACCTGTTTTTATTTGCAAAAAAAACGAAATTATAACCCAAAAAAATCTGGCAAAGCTGCATATAAATATCTTTTCATATGCGCTTTAAAGAAATAGTTATTTATAATACAAGGGCGAAAAGTTAAGTTTTTCGATTGATTAGGTTTTTAGAAGCCGAGTGTCGGCCGATGGGGCCAGCCCGAGGGTAATAAACCTACAAAATCGAAATTTAACTTTTTGCCTGTGTATTATACAATATTTTTTATTCGATTACTTATTATAATAAATTATTAAAATATACTTAATTTTAAATTGCAAAAAATATTTCTTTTTACTGTCTTATTACTTATCTAGTTATCCATGACAAATTGCTATCTAATCAAATCGCTAAAAAAACAACTGAATCGTTTCTTTTGCGTGCGGTTACATTTTCAAATTAAAAAAGCTATAGCTTGGTCATTAATTTCTGTTAAAATGTGTCTGTTATGAAAATAATACTTCTAAAACCGTTCTATGAATATTATAAATACTGAAATTGATTTTACAGTTTTGTCATTATAATTTATTTTAGTCGATGAATATAGATTAATCAGTTAACATATATTTTAAGGTTCTGTTATAGAAGAAATTTTTATTTTGTATGAAATGATTATAATTATAACAACTGTATCTGGTCAAAAAGAACAGTTAGTTCAAGACCAAAAGTGACCAAAAGGTCATACATCTTTATAAATAAAGATTTTCTTTAGTATTTCGTTTAAAATAGAATTAAGAAATTCTTGATCCTTACTCATATTGGAGTTGATTTAAATAAACCATAGAAAAAATGTTATCTCTGCAAAATATAAATTTATTGTCTATTAAACACACATTACAGCGACAATTGTTTGTTTAATAGACAATAAATTTATATTTTGGAGAGATATCATTTTTTCTATGGTTCGTTTAAAATAAGGTTGGTTGGACTCTTCGGCGCTGAAATAAAAATATTACTTTTAATTTTTAGAAATTTATCTTTAAGATAATGACGTCACAACACAATAACAGTGCGTTGTGACGTCAGCAGCTTGCCTACATGGAAGGACAACTATAATTTAGCTTAGATGACCTTACAAATCTACAAGTTCTGTGTCTCTAAAAAGTAAAAAATAAAAACTTTTCGCAAAAAAAATGAACCGACTTCTATGTCTCTAAAAAGTAAATAATAAAAAACACTTAGGTCGGTGCCAATTTCACAGCAAATAATAATAAAATAATAAAAAAATAATTGTTAGTAATTAATTTAGGAAATGGTGAAATTGGCACCGACTTAAGTATTTTTTTTTACTACCAGCCTAAGAGCACATCTTTATTACTGTTCTTTTCATTGGTAGAAATATTATTTCTCTACCTATGACGTCAGAGGTTCTAAAAATAATGAAATTGCACCATGGTTAATAATGAATTTTTATTCAGCTGTTTTGGCATCTGACGTTTTGCTTAATTATTCAATCACATTGCTATTTACAAGTGTCTTTAGGCACCAAATTTATTTATTGCATGATAAATTAAAAAATATTAATTAAATTAGTACATATAAAACATGTTTTACAAAAAAACACTTCGAAAAGTGAAAATGATTGGTCCATCATATTCAACCATAGATTATACAACCCATATATTACCGTAAGGATCATAGATTACTAGAGGTACAATCCCCATAAATTGATTTTTGAGGCAATAGATTCTCCCTCACAGTTTTCGCCTGTCCCCTTATTTCTGGGGGAGTACCAGAATCATCACTTTGCATTTCACTTTCCATTTTTATATATTTTATTACACTCAACACGGAAACACTTTCTAACTTAATAATTTTAGCAGATCAACAGAAAATTTCTGCCAGAAATGTCAAGTTATTCATTTGTTTTTTTTAATGGCCGCAAACGGCCAGCGTGATATTTTAAATTTATAAGCTTTTTCATTAAATTTTAGTAAAATAAATAAATAAATAGCTAATTAATTGTACTGGTAGTGAAAAAAATACTATATTTTCCACGTGAGTGAAGATTTAACATTTTAGACCGCGTCTTGCGGGCTTCGCGCTAGCGCGCTCATCCCGCAATTTGACGCAGGTCAAAAATGTTAAACTTCTCTCACTTGGTAAATAATATACTATTTAAATCAAAAAATAAAATTCGAAACTACCGTATTTATATATAATACTATTCTAGCGCTACGCGCTGTGAATAGTATAATAATGACATTTTTTCGGCAAATTTATTCATTAATATGATGAAAAATTTTGTTAAGTAATTAAGTTTATTTGTTAGTCTCTGTAAATTTAAGGAGTTTACTTTTTTATTCAAACAACAGTAAAGAAAGTTCAAACAAACTTAATATTCATAACAATGAATTAGACCCCCAAATAAAGTTTGGTAATTGTTCTTTAGAATACAGCCAATTTGAGCCTAAGAGCCTTATAAACTACTTACTTAATAAAAGATTTTTACTCGGAATAATGTACAACCGACCGTAAAAATAAATACATTTTTTTTTCTTTAAATAGCTTTGAAATAAAGTTTATTAATTAAGGTAGAGCGAGAAAATATTGCGCAGCAGAGAGCAATTTCACGCACGCGCATTTTTATTTATTTTTTAGAACACTGATTGCACTTTTGCGTAAACGCCTAATGGTCATTAGTTTCGTAAAAAAAAGTAATTTTGTATGTTTTATGTTTCTTTGTTTTATATAATTAAAAAAAAATTGCCTTAGAAACCTAAAATTCCCCCACTTTCCCGGTTTTATAAAAGACATGAAAAAAAATTAATGGCAATATATGTCATATCGTCTTGTAAGTTTCAGGGCGTCGTATCTCAAAAAAAAAAAAACTTTACAGGAATGAGAAATAACTCTTTTTCGCATTATTCATAGGTTGAAAATGTACTTTTTTAATATAAACTTAATACATTTTTAATGATTAACTTACCTTAAGTCATTTTATTGTGTATAAAATAAATAAATACAAATAAAAACCTAATGTTTATAGATACGACATTTTGATGCTCAAAATTAATAAATTTTATACGAGCTTTGAAACATTATTAGCGGAACCTCTTGCATCGCATGCGCAGTGTTATTCAAACTATCATTTTGCCAAGGTTGATTCAAACACCGATCAGGTGATCGGTGGATTCATAGAACAAAATATATATGCAAAAGGTGCGTTCCAAGTCAGTTAACTAGATTTAAGAGATACGAGGTTTTAAAATTTATTAATCTGTAATCATCTAAGATACGACGTTACTATTTTGCTTATATTTTTGTTATTTAAAAAAAATAGCAGGTGAAACTTATTTTTTAGATGTAAATTAATAATATAAAGCGTTTAAATCCAAAATCTCAAAATCCAAAAAAATTGAGATACGACGTCCTGAAATTTACAAGACGATATACGTTTTATAACATATTATTTAGGGTATGGTGGGGCAACGGGAAGGTGAAGTGTACTTCACCTTCCATTGTTATAACAATGAGTACTTTTAGGATCGTAAAACTATGTCGACGCATAGCAAGTAGAAGTTAGGGACCCTATATATAATGACATTAAACTTATGTCACTTTATTTAGGGTCCCTAGTAGAAGTTAAGATAGTTTAGCGTTTATGTATGAGCCTAATCTTTAGCTAAGCATACGGTATATTATTTATAACACAAACATAACAAAAAAATTATTATACACTATATCTAGCAAGTTATTGTTGGTTTATTCCTTTTTTTACACTTTTATCATTAGTAATTAATAGTAAGTGTTCGGATGGTTTGGATGGTTAAGAACAAGTTCAGTCTGCAGGATGTTCACAGAGGTATGTGTGTCTTCTATCCTAAAATTCCCTCACTTTTCCTTAGACGGTTTTACAAACGACATTTTATAGTTATTTATGTACCAAGGATATTATGCCCGGTGGCATGAACATGTATTAATACCCGCGGTGCATACAAACTTTTATGTCATACTAGTTCGTTATTGCATCCACAATTGCATTCAATCGCATCCACAATATAATATTTACAATGAAAAAAATACCCCAGTGCGCCACTGGTTTATGTCACGGAAGGGTACAAAACCGTTTAAAACATAAAATGTTTTTAGTAATTAAAAAAATAAATAGATATTGTTACAACAACATAAAGTGATATGCCAAAAACAAAAAATAAAAAAATAACTACACTGAAAAAATTGAAAATCAAAAAAATAGATTTTTTGACCAGTGAGCTATTTTAATTTTGGTATTAAATGAAAGCATCTTAAACATCTTAAGTAAGGAATCGATTGATACTAGTTTCCCGAAAGGCCATTTCTTTTCGCTATTTCACAAAAAAATCAAACCGTGAAAACATGCCACCGAAGAAATCGAGAGACGCCTACGAGAAAAAATATGACAAATTACTACTGGATGGCAGAAAACTGTGTAGAACCTATTAATGAAACTGTGCTGCTTGGACACTTCAGAATTACCAGTTTTATGTGAATTTGACTAAATAATGTTAAGTAGATATTTATATTATACTTTAATTTCATATTATAAAATTTATTATATAAAGTTAATCAAAAACTGTTTTTTGTGTCTTTATGTAGTTGGTAACTAAGCAATCAAAACACAATAATGAACTACAATGACATAAAAAAATTAATGGGGTACTATATGTCATATATTGCATCATACGGGGCAACTGGGATTTAAAGTGATAATAAAAACTCTTTGTGTTGTAATAATATCTCAATGCTAAAGAAGTAGGCATTGGGATAATTAAGCGGTTATGTTTATGCCTAATCTTTACCTACGCGTACGGTATACTATTTATAATACAAAACATAACAAAACATTTATTATACACTATATCTAGCAAGTTATTGTTGGTTTATTCCTTTGTTTACACTAATATATCACACTTTTATCATTAGTAATTAATAGTAGTTGTTGGGATGATTAAGAACAAGTGCAGTCTGCAGGAAGTTCAAATAGCCAAAGGCAGCAAATTGATTTACTTTCGTATGTGTGTAGTTATTGTGTAAAAGCTCATACGTACCGATAACTTTTGTGTATTTTATTGCATTAAACTTGCAGCAAGTACGTCCTGTAATAAATTATTGATATAACAATCAAATAGGAGGAAATTGTATACAAGTATTTATATATTTTAATTGTTAAAAAGTATAGTATGCCATGATATTAATAATAATTGTTTATTTATTTCCATAGATGTAAGCACATATCGTCGTGTCACTTTCTTAACCTTGTATCTACAAAAAACAAATTTTTGGTTCCTTGCAATAATCAGCTTTGTATATCGTAAATATTTTTAAATATTTTCAATATTTTCGTCAAAATTGGTATATTGGTATAGGGGTTTTTGGGGACGACAAAACTGAAACTGATAATAAAAATTTTTGAACTCCACCCTGTGAGGGGCTGGGGTTAGTTTTCGTATTTTGTGGTTTTTGAGGTTGCTGAAAGTGAATCTAATAATTAAAAAATCTTCATCCCCTGAGGGGTGATAATAAAAAAATTGTAACCCCACCCCCTGAGGGGTGAGGGATATTTTTCTTGAAAATTTATATATTGTGGTTTTTAACTGACCTGAATCTTAAATATTTTTTTTTCTAAATTCGCCCCTTTAGGGGCAGGGGGTGGTTTTCGTAAAAATTGGTATATTGGGGTTTTTGAGGTTTCTGAAAGTGAATCTGATAATTAAAAAATCTATTTCACGCGTTGATGTGGAAAATGGGAAAACAATTTTACTGGGCAGTGTATTTTTACTTTGCATGAACTTGCTTTTTGTTTTATATGCCTTACTTTCGGTACATGCATAAGAAATTTACGCCTTTCTTTAAAAAAAATGGTACTTAATATAACTAATATACTTTTAAGTATGTCCGTCGTAAAATAAATAAGCTTAAGGGTAAATTATTATAAAGTTTAGCAGACAATTAGTGTAAAATTTATATTTTAATAAATTTTTCATTTTTTTTTCTTTTTTTTGATAATAGTTTAATTAAAATTGTTGTTTACGCTACAGATAGATAGATAGATAGTTTAAAATTTAAGTTTATTAATAGATAGTATACGAAATAAAGTATTTTCTTACAAGAACTCAATAGTTACAATTTTCTTCAAATTTATCATCGACAGATGCACTTATAACTAGAAAAGTCGATCCAAACTTTTATATATTTTGAATTAGTTTTCCTATTCACTTCTTGATTTGGGACAGTGACCTAACTATCGTTATGATAAGGTATCTTATAATAGGCATCAGCCACAAAAAAAAGAGTTATTATCTTCTTTTTTAATGTATTCCTCTCAAATGCTTTTTACAAAAAAAAAATCAGTGGCCGTTATTCAGTTAACTTCGAAAAAAATATGACAATTTATATTTCTTTTATTAGCAATTTGGTTGTAATTACTACAAAGATTCACACATTAGGACTCAAGTCATAAAAACACAATATTGTGTTATTAAATACAATATTGTGTTTTAATGCCTTAACTATTTCTTAAATTCTTAAACATCATAATATACTAACCTTTTTTTTTAACCCAAAACGTACTGCGAAAATAATTAAAATTCTACTTTTCTACTTTTTGCAAAAACAAAATAACACTAGGCAACAAATCGCAACTTTTTTTTTGCCCCGATCGGAAAGTAAATTTTTCTTACTAATTCGAGGGCGTAGAATCCGAATCTGACCTTAGAAAAATTCCAGCACCTAAAATTTTTGAGATACAAGTTCAGGTAATAATGACGTTTTTTTTCAAAATCTTTAAAAAAAAAGTAGAATTTTTAAAATTTTAGTGTATATTAAAAAAAATACTGGAATTCAAAAATCTATATGTCAAGAACCTACTGTCAGAGTAAGTACGCGAAAAAAAAATAAAAAAGTTAAAATGAAAGTGCAGAGTTTACTTAATTGCTCATTTGTGGCAAAACTATCAAATTTTTTTAATAACTTTATAGAACTTAATTTGTAGATTATAAAATTCTCTACAAAAATATTTATACTAATATTTTTTTATTTTGCTTAGTTTGTTCCTAAAAAGTAAATAAATGAAAAAGATATAAAATTAAAGTACACAGTGTAAACTTTTTTCCCGAGCCAAAAAAATATATTTTTCTTATCAATTTAAAGGTGCAGAATCCAAATTTGACCTTAAAAAAAATTCAGCACGTCTTATTTTTTAAATTTTAGTACATGCAATTATGCCAATTTAAAAATAATTTATAAAACAAAATATCGTGTATTTTTTTTTGTTTTTTTAATGGTTCTACATCATAAAAATGTTACTTTATTACATAAGAACCATAATACATAACATTTTTTTAGTTCATTTTTGACCCCCTAGTAATGATTTTTGACAATTTTTAGCATGAGTACGTGAAGATAAGCTTGTCCCCTTATGCACCCTTCTTCTTACCCTCCACCCCTACTTAGTTTTGTCACATTATCCATTTTTTTTAATATTTTTTTTTTCATAATATCCCTATTTATTCTACCTACGAATTTAAAGTTTCTATGTTTTAAGTTGGGTATTTTTTAAATAATATTGAGTCGCCGAATCCAAATTTGTCTTTGGAATATTTTTGTCTCCCATGATTTTAGAACAAAAGAGGGATAAAATAATGATTTTTTAACATTTTTATCTTATTTTTCTCAGAAAACTTAGGTAATAGAAATATTCTGGGGCCAGATTCGGTTTCAGCGACCCAAAATTAGTTAAAAAACATATGACTCCAATCGGGGCAAGAAACTGTGTTGACTAGTGTAATTAGCTCTCTATAAAAGCCACTCTTACATTTAAAACGAAAAGAACATAATATATTATTAATAAGCAGAGATGTTGCTCTATATTCCAAAAAAGTATAAATAAAACTACCTACTTAAATTAGAAACGTTCCTAATTTATTAAATTGCAAAAGTTTTTGCTAAATTTATATATCTTTGAATATATTAAAACCCCGAATTTAGCAAAAACATTTTTAAATTTTGGTCCAAAAGTCGAGCTACCCACTGCGGTTCTATGATAAAACTAGTTTTTTTTTCAATATTTTGTCGACTTTATTTAGGTTTAATAGTTTGGTAACTTTACCAGTTCACATTTTGTATTTATTATTGAATAAATTGCCCCAGATTTATTTAGGTACTTGAATTATAAGTGCTTATAATACTAAATACTACTGCCTATAAAAAAATACTTTTTTTCACTACCAGCCTAAAACCACATCTTTATTACTGTTCTTTTCATTGGTAGAAATATTATTTCTCTACCTATGACGTCAGAGGTTCTAAAAATAATAAAATTGCACCATGGTTAATAATGAATTTTTATTCAGCTGTTTTGGCATCTGACGTTTCACATAATTATTAAATCACATTGCTATTTACAAGTGTCTTTAGGCACCAAATTTATTTATTGCATGATAAATTAAAAAATATTAACTAAATTAGTACCTATAAAACATGTTTTACAAAAAACACTTCGAAAAGTGAAAATCATTGGCCCATCATATTCAACCATAGATTATACAACCCATATATTATCGTAAGGATCATAGATTACTAGAGGTACAACCCCCATATATTGATTTTTGAGACAATAGATTCTCCCTCACAGTTTTCGCCTGTCCCCTTATTTCTGGGGGAGTACCAGAATCATCACTTTGCATTTCACTTTCCATTTTTATATATTTTATTACACTTAACACGGAAACACTTTCTAACTTAATAATTTTAGCAGATCACCAGAAAATTTCTGCCAGAAATGTTATTCATTTGTTTTTTTAAAGGCCGCGAACGGCCAGCGTGATATTTTAAATTTATAAGCTTTTTCATTAAATTTTAGTAAAAAAATAAATAAATAGCTAATTAATTGTACTGGTAGTGAAAAAAATACTATATTTTCCACGTGAGTGAAGATTTAACATTTTAGACCGCGTCTTGCGGGCTTCGCGCTAGCGCGCTCATCCCGCAATTTGACGCAGGTCAAAAATGTTAAACTTCTCTCACTTGGTAAATAATATACTATTTTTTTACATTACATTACATGTTTGTTTAACCTCGTACTATTCTACTTAATTAAGCATCCCCTAAGCAGGACTTGTGTGGGCTAGTAGTTGAGGGAACCACCGGCTTATACTGACTTTCGAATCAGTTTCTAGGGAGTGTCCGTTTCACTTATCGCGTTCGACAAATTTCAATTATTAATTAACTGAAAAAGGCAAATCGGCGCCAGTGAGAATCGAACTCACGATAATAGACTTGCTATGCATACGCGCTAGCCACTACGCTATGCCTCCTGTAATTATTTATTTTAATTCACTAAAATCCTTGTAATTCACCTCAAACGCTTCTCCCCGACGGACCATTTGCGGAGAAAGCTCAGCGTCACCGTGGACTTGCCTCTGGAGGGATTAGACATGAGCAACTATGCCGCAGAGTCCGTCGCACCCTGCAGATATAACTTGTATGCAATGTCGAATCACTGTGGTACCATCGTACCACTATACTGCCCTACTACGCTAGAAAGCAGTAACTCCATTTGTCGCATAGCAGCATTTTCAAAATATTACATCAGAGTTGACGTCAAAACCTCGCTAAGCGACAAATGGAGTTACTGCTTTCTAGCGTAGTCGGGCAGTATAGCGGACACTACACCGCCTACTGTAAACATTCGTATAATCACACGTGGCACGAATACAACGACAAATCAAATCAAATCATTTATTTCGTTCGTAGAAACAAGTTTTTGAACATGTCAAAGAGAATTACATAAAAATGTTAGATATGTTAAATTACATAATTGTTAACTTACAGATTAAAAGCTTATCATAAGCACAAAAATAGGTACGTCACAGATATAAAATTATAGAATGAGTATATACATGTGTTTATACAGTATACTATCACTCAACCAATGGCCATTTAAAATCATTTACTTTATAGAAACATTCTTTTAATAGAGTTTTCTTTACTGTTTTTCTAAACAGGTGTACGTTTTTAATGTTTTTTATGTCACAGGGTAACAAATTGAATAGTTTTAAGCCAACATGTATGGGAGATTTGTCATAAGTTTTATATAATCTTCGATAATGCATATGAAAGTTATTAGCATTTCTAGTGAAATAATCATGAACTTGGTTGTTTGTGACATAAGTAGTTTTATTTTTATAGGCATTTGTTAGCAGTTCAAGAATTAGGATACACGGTAGTGAGAGAATGTTCATGTTTAGAAATAGAGGTTTACATGGGTGATCATATGAAGCCCCAGCTAGGCAGCGTAAAACACGTTTTTGTGCCCGGAAAACATATTCAAAGTTTGTTGAGAGACCCCACGTTAAGATCCCATAAGATAACCGTGATTCTATATTGGCGTGGTAAAACATGACTAATTGAGGTCTTGTCAGTATACGCTTTAAGGCTCGTACTTGATAGCAGGTTGTGTTAATTTGTTTGATTAGTTTATCGCATTGGGCGTTCCATGCTAAGGTTTCATCTATTGTTACACCCAGAAAAGGTACTTGATCAACTCTTTCAATGTTTTTGTCATTAATTTCTAAGTTAATATTATTTAGATTCCTCTTTTTATTGGTGTGAAATCTTAGGTATTTTGTTTTAGAAGCATTTAAGTATAACGAGTTGGCATTAAACCATTGCGTTAATTTTTGACAGATTATTGGTAGATGATGTTTCCATTCCTCCTAAGACTTAAACGATAGGAGGATAGAGGCATCGTCTGCATACATGATAATTTTTTGTTTTATGAAATGTGGGAGATCATTTATAAATAAGATAAAAAGGATGGGCCCCAGGATAGATCCCTGGGGCACGCCCATGTCTACCTCTATTGGTTCAGAACGGTAATTTTTTGTGTAATCTTTTGATTTGTGTCTCACCTGTACAATCTGCTTTCGATTGTGCAGGTATGACTCAAGCCAATCATATGCCTTGCCCCTTATTCCGTAGCGATAAAGCTTATCTAGTAAAGTTTGAATTCTGACACAGTCAAATGCCCTGCTGAGATCACAAAATATCCCAGCAGGGCATTCGCCTGCGTCAATTTTGTCTAAGAGATTACTTAGGAAGCATAAGGTGGCCGTAGAGGTTGACCGACCTTGGCGGAATCCGTGTTGTGAGTCATCAATAATCTGGTTTATATGTAGAAATGTTATTAAGCGATCAAGCATACAATATTCAAATAATTTTGAAAAGGCGGGGGCGAGACTGATAGGTCTGTAGTTCTCCATCAGTTTCGCCTCCCCTTTCTTGTATATGGGGATTATAAGTGAGTTTTTGAGTTTGGAGGGGTAGATGCCCTCTGTGAATGACATGTTTACTATATGCGCTAGGGGGGAGGAGATAAACTCCGCTACACTTTTTATGAGTGAGACAGGGATATCATCTGGCCCCGCTGAGTATTTATTTTTAAGTTTTGTTATTACAATTCTTTCAATTTCTTGTTCAGAAAAGCCATTAAAAATAAACTATTTTTTACACTTTTGTAGTGTGAATTATCAATATTTGTTTTTGGGATATTATTTGTAATCTTTAGGGGGGCTTCTTTAAAGAATTTGTTAAAATTATTTGCAATAAGCTGGGGGTCATGCACTGTGCCCTCATTAAATGAAAGGCTGAGGTTCTTGTGAACCTTTTTCTTGCCCGTTTGTTCCCTAATAACTTGCCAGGCAGCGCTGGACACATTATTGGAGCTAAAAATCTTATTTTGATAAAATTCTTTTTTAGTTTGTTCTACTAGCAGCGCGTGGTTACTCTTTTCTTTTAAGTATTTGTTTTTCAGTGATGGAAAACTTTTTTGGAGTATGTATAGATCTTTTAGGTTAGCACTAGATTTTTTAATATTGTTGGTTACCCATTTGTTTTTTGTATTTGGGACACTAATTGTTTCAATAGGAAAACCATTATTAAAAAGGGATTCAAAAATTTCTGTAAATTTGTTGTATTTGTTTTCTGTCCCCTGAATAGAGAATACCTCCTCCCAGCTTTCTTTTTTAATCAATTCACAAAAGGCATCAACGTTAGTTTTTGAAAATTTTCTTTGTTCAGATAACTCATTTGGTTTATTATAAACATTAATTGCAGTGTCAAATAATATTGTTCGATGATCAGAGAAGGTGTTACATTCTACCTGGCATTCACCCGTGTTTTCAAGGTTAGTGAATATTTGATCAATCACTGAACCTCCCTTAAGTGAAAACCTAGTTATGTCACAAACCTTAGGAGTTAGATTATACGATTGAAGAAGAGTGTTAAACTCTTTGTTTTCAGAATTAGAAAGGGTTTTACAGTTAAAATCTCCACATAGTATAAGCGGTTTTTTAAAATTAAAATAAAGTCTAGGCATTTATTAATATTATTTAAAAAAGTAGGAAAGTTACCATTGGTTGAGCGATAGCAACAAATTATAATAATTTCTTGGGTAGCATCTACGTTCCATCTTGTTGCACATAGCTCGATGTCGATCTCCCTGCAGAATCTGGTCAAGTCTATTGTCTCAGTATTTAAGGTGTTTGAGGACCATATTGCCACACCTCCCCTTTTATGTATTGTTCGATAATAATGTGAGGACAGGTTAATGTTGGGGAACTGTAACGTTGCGATTGTGGTAGCAGAGGCCCATGTTTCGCTAACACATATAAATTTTGTACTTGCATTTACATTACATAGTGTAAGTTCGTCAATTTTTTGGTTGTTAAGCCCTTCTGCATTCAGTAGAATTAAGTCGTAGTTTGGTTTGCAAATATCTATGTTTTTGGGGTGTTTTTCATTCTGCTGCCCAAAAAAGGCGAAACAAGTGCGCCACTAGGCCAGATATTTGGAACCCATGCTTTCTGAAGGTTTTTTTCAAGAATAGTGACCTTCATAGATGAATAAATAGTAGGTTGTTTGGATAAGTGCGGTTCACATTTTACCTCTGGTAGGTGTCTCGCAAGAAGTGTCTGTAGTTCTTCAGGTTTCGTTGTCGGTTCTAACCTGGTAACATGTAGATAAGTTATTTTAGGAACGGTTTTTATCGAGGCATTGTCAGTGCAGACGCCTACCATAAGTTTACGGCTACGCCGGCGATTATTGCTTCTTTGTTGCTCCCATACTCCATCATTGTGTGGTAGGTTTTGTATTTCCACCATTTTAGTAGTTGTCTGTACATGTTGAATGGCGTGAGAGATTTCATTTGAACTGAAATTATGATTTTTGTCGTTCGTGTTTTTGTTTACATCTCGTCGATATCGGGCAGGGCTGACTGGTGTTTTTGCCGCTTGTATGTTGGCAGCGGTGGAATCCGTTGACCTGTTTATCAAAGACGTGCTTTTGCTATCTCCGTCTTTTTCTAGCGTACGTATTTTATAATATAAAAGATCCATTTTTTCTTTCATTTCGCCTACTAGACATTTTAACAGTCTATTTTCGTTAACTAGGCTTCTTTTATCTTGAAGTAGTTTGTTAATTTTTTGATTTTCTTCACTATTTGCTTTTAAATCGATAACGGTGTCTGTCGAGGTATTCAAGATGTCCTCTTCTTGCTCACACGAATCACAAACAAAAGCATGTTTATCGCGAGGAGGATTAACTACGCAACTTTGGTGTATAGATGCACTGCACAAGGAACATTTGAGACCCTTACGCACTAATCTTGGACACAACGGACATTGTTTATCCTCACTTTTCTTATTTGTTTGGGAGCTACCCGCAACTATGTCATCACCAGCCGGCGCCATCTTATTTATATATATACAGTAGAGTATCGTCAATTTCACCAAGGTCAATCGTGTCAGGGGAAGCCTATGTATTATTTTACGAACAAGAAGGTCAAAAATCACACCTTTGAAGAGTCAGGATTTAAGATTTAATAACAAATATAGATTATTTATAATTATTGTTAGGATAAATAAATATCATTCTTTATTTTAAGTATTACGTAATGCTGGTAAAATTTTGTAAAGCGCTGTTAATTAATTTAAAATTACATATAAATACAAGATTAGTGTACAATTATTTAAAATAACATAGGTTTGCATTGGTTTACACATATTATCAATTACGGACTATATAATTTTACACAAAGTATATGTCGCGACATGTCGGTTCATAATATCTTACATATTGCTTTTATAGAAAATATTACGAAACGGTCTAAGTTGCCATTTTTGACAGTGTAAAGGAAGTTAGGTCAAAACTGCCAAAAAGTGGGTTACTTAATACGAGCATACCCTTATTTTTCAAAAGAACCAAGAAGGTATGCTTCAAGATCAAATTAAGGACTCCTTATCATGCCCAGATAAAATTAAAAGGAATCTTAAGAACTTTAATGAGGTTTAAATAATCATTTAAAGAATTATTTACAATAACAAGGAATATTATATTATTTTAAATAATCGTGATAAATATTATTAGAGCTACTCAAACATAGTTATTATTTGTAATATAATCATAAAATTATAGATTAAAAATTAAGCATACAAAAAGTTAATTGTCTATCGTGCTTAAAATTAACCGAAGAAGATAATTTCGTGTATAAAACAAACTCCACGAGCGGCGATGATTTGAAGGTGTAAATATCTACCTACATCAAAGAATCTCCCCCAACAAGTCTCAGTGACTAATGACCAACTAGACTGGAAGCAAAAAATATTTAAACAGTTAAATATTAAAAGCTTTTAAAACTTCTTGGTGTAACAGAGACTAAATACCACTATGGAATAGAAATTTAAAAAGGCTTTTCCGAAATTATGAAAATTTTCAAAAAAGGGAAAGCAAAATGTGGCCAAAATTTTGGTTAGAAAAACTAACAGGTGATTTTGTAGTTTTAGACATCGCTGATTTCAAATCTGATATTAAAATTTAAAAAAATCACTATAGCGGACCCAAGATGATGGTCAAAATTCTAAAATAGGGTCTAATTTTCATAACTTTGGCGTGATTATATTTTTAATAATGCCGATTTAAAACCTAATGTTTAAATTGAAAAATTCAAAATGGTGAATCCAATATGGTGGACAATTATAAAAAATATAGTCTAAATTCTGTAAAAGATTCAAACCAATTGAAATCAAGCATTTTGAAACTGATGCAATAAAACGAACCACATTTAAAATTCTACTGTCAAATCATAACAATTAACCTTACTTTTTGCGAATTGTCTGTTTTAGGGAATTTTGTTGCTAATCGGCAACTCCGCTCATTTGCGACTTGGCAACAGCGGAAAACAAGCATTGCTTTTTAAATTAGACAGTTATATTTGTCAGTGTCATTACCTTGACTTCCAATAAAAAAAACATCAATGTTTGATCCAACCTACCTTTAAAACTGAACACCTAGGTTTAATAATGGGTATGTTAACTTATCATATATCATTATTCCGATAATAATTATCATTTCGTTCTGTGAGAAAACGTAAGCGGTAGCATTAGAGAAATTATACTGGGAAATTCTCCATTTAGAGGTTAAAGGTCGTACTTTGTGGTCGAACTATGTTTTGTTACACAGTCCTGCAATAAAAATTATTTTATTCACAATCATACAGTAAAATTTCCTTTTTGTTCATTATATAGCATTCTTATATCATTTTTAACAAGTTAGAAAATTACCTTTTTTCTAATTAAGAGCAGAAAACAGCTCTTTTCTAACCTGTTTTGGCTTTAGATTTTACCTAAGCGCTATGATTGTCATTGGGAGCAACATACAGAAGCATTTATTTAATAGTAATAATGTATGTAGTAAGATAAGATATGATAATATTTATTAGTCCATAAGCTATTTTATAATAGATTAGACATGCAAATATATTATCTTTTTTTATAATTGTGAATAAAAATACTGCTCTAACCTCATAAGAAAATTACATTTCCAACATATTATTTACCGTTGTCTTGTTTACCCTGACAAGCAATAAAATCTCATATAATATAATATAATTGACCGCTGTTATTAACTTAAAGTATTGTGCATTGACGACGGTCAGTATTAAAAAACAAGACTACCACTAACTTTTTTCACATTATATGTCAAACTGACAGCTATGTCAAAATAATTTTTAAACTACATTTTTAACTGATATTTGTAGTTATTAGCTTTAGGTAGTAGAAAAAAAAATATATGCATTACGTATGCAAACTGTCTTAAGTGTTCTCTACTGATTTTTTGCCTAGACTCCGTCTCAATAAAAAAAACCTCAGTCTCGAACACTAAAGATTTAGTTCGTATACTAGGTGCATAATATTGTATTTTGGTGTGCTGATTCCGAAATAACCTTCAATTTTCTTCTCTCCTTCAGGATTTTTGCAAAAATTAGCAAACAACACATTTTCATTAGTTAAACTGAGCGGTAAACCGCTAAAAAAAAATTTTATACCCAAATTGCTTCTAGATAGTAACCCTATAAGATTTCTTCTGAATATCATTTAAGGTTATCTCGAAAGATCTTAAAAATTTCCTAACAATCCTCAAGTTTGGTAAAGTCGAAACTTCCTAGGATTTCCTTAAGAGGTTAGGTACCTCCAAGATTTTGGTCAAATCAGTGCACCTGAATTACCCAGGGGTTTAACCCTCAGGTTTTAATCACTCATAAATTATTAGTTGAGAGCATTATGGGCTTTAGTGCTTTTGAATATGATGATTTTAAAATTTATGTTTTTTTCACCATATCGACTTTTTTATGAAAATTAAATTTAGAATTATTTGTTTTTAAAAATGGTTTGAAAAAATCATGATGTAATGGGAAAAATGGAGTTTATTAAATAAACTTTATTTTTAAAATCAGCATACTTAAAACTACTCGTTAGTTAGTACTAACGAGTACTATATGCTATAGCACTCTTAAAAGAAACCTGTTTTAAACAACGAAAATATGCGAATTAAGTCGTTTTTGGATTTTAAAATGATTTTTGCGAAAAATCCTGACGTGATTGAAAAACTCTGTACTGATCTTCAAAATCAGCACACCAAAAACTATTCCATCAAACTATTTTTCAATCATCTTACAGAGTGATATAGATAGACTATACACTATCGGGTTTCTGGCCCTCTAGCCCTTAGTACGCTGATTAAAAAAAAAGGCAGACTAACATCTCTACTCTAAATTTCTATACTCCCTAACATCCCTACTCCATAACATCCCTACTCCACAACAACTCTACTCCGTAACATCTCTACTCCATAACATCTCTACTCCGTAACAACTCTACTCCGCACTATATGCACTCGATTAGCCACTTGTCTAAACTCAAATGAATATTTGTCAAATATGAATTTAATTTACTTACTAGTGCATATTAAGAGTACGCGGTCATTGTGGCTTTTAGAATAATTCATTGTTCTAGATTTGAATTTAAAGATAAACGTTTTCACGAAAAAAATAAAATAATCTAGAAGAAGAAGATTCTTTGTTCTTTGAACGGCTCATTTATTATTAAGTGGCTAATAAAGTCCTTATAGTGTCGAGTAGAGTTGTTACGGAGTAGAGATGTTATGGAGTAGAGATGTTACAGAGTGGAGTTGTGGAGTAGGGATGTTATGGAGTAGGGATGTTAGGGAGTAGAGAAATTTAGAGTAGAGATGTTAGTCTGCCAAAAAAAACTTGATTCAGTTGATAAGTAAAGTCATTAAATGGATGTATATTTGTGCGTCATCTATTTCTAGACATAGACAACTCATACTTCTCCTCATTTAAAGTCTCCAGAACTTTGAACAAGTTGAAGACTTCTGTTTCTTTATACGATGACTGAAGAAAAAGATTGATGGAATATTTAATTAACACTTTTATTATTTTGTTTAGTATTAAACATCCTGTCCTTATAAGAATTAGTATTGATCGAACAACTTTAAATAATTTTCATTTTGCAGAACTGTGGTATCTCCCATCTACGCTATTCGTTATTATGTCAATATTGCAATACTAATATGAAGACGAGAACCAAGATATATGACTTTCTATAACTGTCTATTTAATTGTAATATAGGGTTAAACAAATGAGATGGATTGAGACAATGAGACTGGGAATATAGCTTTAAAACTACAAATGGTTGTAAATAATATATCGTACACCCCGAGAAAAAGTGTAATTACTAAATTTAACAATTCTAAAAGTTAGGTTCGGTCTTTCCGTTTACAAGTTAATATTAAAACATTACACAGCCACACAAAAAAAATAAAAAGGTCAAGACCATTGTATTTCTATGTATTTTGAGGGGCTGAAGCCGAATTTGGGTTCAAAATAGCACCTCTTTTGATTAGTTTTTTGAAGTTATCTCCAAAACTAATAGGATGATGTGCAGTTTTGACCTTAAATTCGGGTTCAGTGCCTCAAAATGCATAGAAATGCAATGGTCTCCGAACAAATTCTTTACCTTTTTTGTCTCTGGCTACGTGAGAGGAAGTACTGTAGGTTGGGCTAATTTTGGCTTAGCCCCAAATTTTGTTAAGCCCCCCCAAATCAAACTATAAAAGAAAGTAAAATTACGCATATATTTTTACATATACATATATATATTGTTACAACCACATTTCTGTGTTTGTATTTATTTTTAATTTGGGTTTTATTATACATAATTTCATTTAATTTCTTTACTTAGTTATAATTCAAAAATAATATTTTATTTTAAATTAATTGTATTTTTGTAAGTAACGCGCTGAAAACCTCCTAGCTTTTCTGCGCATGAGTTCGGGGAGGTCGCCTTCCGCAAGTAGTATCAATTTGACGCTCGAGAACAATCGATGCGTGTCAATAAAAATATACTCAAATCAGCTGACGAATATACCACGCCGCGGGAATTCGTTAGAATTTACCATATTTACGGCTGCAAAACTATAGAAATAAGTTCCATATACACATATGTATTTAAATAATTAGTAGTGTATACCTACACTGGTCAAACAAACTTTAATTCGCGTACATCAGTTTCCAATTATGTGGTGTCTCCTGTGAAGAAATGGCGGTCATGACCTGTCGTGCT
The DNA here is from genome assembly GCA_958510825.1 of Brachypterus glaber. Taxonomy (NCBI): domain Eukaryota; kingdom Metazoa; phylum Arthropoda; class Insecta; order Coleoptera; family Kateretidae; genus Brachypterus; species Brachypterus glaber. The sequence goes on along the minus strand of OY294045.1, from coordinate 65,258,421 downwards.
GAATGCTTTAACTAAGGTAAGATTACCATATATATTATTGGAACTGTCGTTTTGTCTTTAATATTCTTTTCAATCATTAATACCTATTCGCAGTCCACTTAATTAATATCATAAAGGCGATGTTACGGAGGCAATCCCATATCACCGAATGGGACATTTCGACGTCACACAACATGGCCCTTTCGAACCGGATTTAAGCTAGCAGAACCATTATAACATGGTCCGTTTTGAACCGGAATTTTGGCACTAGTATAACTATTTAACATAGCTTCATAGCTTTTAAATTCATTTAACTAGATTTTGCTAATTTTACAGTGTGTATGTGGTAACGTTCTTTTGCAGTTGTAAAATTACATATTTGTTATAAATAACAATATCATATTTGGATTTAGCATTCGAAGATAGCTTATTTATTAACATTAAAATTATTCGTTATAAATAACAATATCATATTTGAGTGTTGCATTCGGAGATAGCTTATTTATTAACAAAAATATCTCGCGTAAAATCTTATTTTGAATAAAAATTATTTTCAAATAGGGTAATTCGCTTTAAAAATATATTTTGGATTTTTCGGTTGAAAAATTAAAAACCGATAAACCTTGTGCTCTATAAAAAAGGCAAAAAATTATCAGCTGTATCCAAGCGTTTTTTTCCTTTTTCTTTGGACACAATCAAAACCGCAATTATTATTTTATTTTGCAAAAATACAGTTTATTGTTAAAATAAAAATAAAAATATTATTTAACTTTGCCTTTTGAAAATTATTGTTTTAAAACTGGTGATTTATTTGGGCGTAGAAAGATTCTTAAAAATATTTCTGTGCTTTGAAAAAATAAATTAAAATTTATCCATATAATTAATTACATTCGATAGAACTTATTTGCGAGCAAGATATTATAATTAAAATACCTATCTAGTAGTAATAGATTTAAAATTTACCTATTGCTAGTAAAGTTACATTAGAGTGGAAACAACATTACTTTTATATTTTGATTTTTTCCCTTCTGATTTGATATATTTTTTGCGCGCAAAAATAAGATACCTTGTCCAAATTCTAGTTTTACTATTATACAGGGAGTTCTTAAAATTAGGAACTTTTGTAAAACTTATTTTTTTATATTGGATATCTAGGTATTTTTTTCTTGTACTTTCGAATGTATACAGGGTTATGCAAGTGGGAAATCTTGAGCTGTATCTTTAGTGTATACCAGGTTAAAAAATAGTAGAAAACACTTAAAAATATAATTTTAATTTTTATTTTATTTTCTTTTTTATTTTTTGGAAATACTATCGGTACATAAAAAATTGTAATTTTCAAAGAATAGGTTAAAAATAAATTTAGCCCATTTCAAAATGTTTTCATACAGGAGAATTGAACTTAGATTATAATCTGAATTTTTTTAATATTCTGTCAAATATATACATACAGGGTAACCTAAAGCTTAATTGTAATTTTGAATTTTGCCTTTTTGAGTATCCAGTCCATATATACAGGGTCTTAAATTGTACTTTTGAGTTTTTGTTTTTGTTTTTTTTATATTCTGTCAGAATATATACAGGGTGACTTAAAAATTAAATTGTAATTTTTTGAATTTGGTTTTTTGGAAAACTCTGTGCAAATATACAGGGTAACTCATAGTTTGGATTATAATTTGGAATTTTGAATTTTGTTGAAAATATTTACAGGGTGATTCATTACTGAGGTATAAGTTATATTTTAGCCATTATATCTGGAGGTTTTCTTCTACAATAAATTCAATTTAAGAAATAAAATTTGAGAAAAAATTGTGTAATTTTCCTAAAATTATTCAGTTTATATTTTTTTTTATAATTTTTCTTTTTTTCTTTTACCTTTCAATAAATAAATTTTATAAGCCATGGATCTAAACGAATATTGTATTATGGACAACCGTAGGCAGTTGCAATATGATAGGCTAAAGCGAGTTCAAAAGGCAGCAGTGGCCGCTCAAAAAGATATCACAAAACAGCAACATTTTAAAATTTGTTATCAACAGCTGGATGTGACTTATAAGCAATGGCATAAGCTGGCTGATGACATACTCGCTTTCGTCATATCAGATCCTGGACGTACGGATGCTATCCGAAAAACGGATATAGCTAAAGAAAAGGAAGCTGCTACGGTGATTGATGAAATGTTTTGGCAGATCCAAGGTATTTATGTACAATTATTTGGAAGTTCTTCAAATGCTACGACTTCAAATGTCAAGCTTCAAAAGTTGAATTTAAAACCTTTTAGCGGAAAATTTCCAGACTGGCAAACTTTTATAGATTTGTATGATTCTGCTATACATACAAATCCCCAACTCTCAGACATTGAAAAATTTTCTCATTTACATTTATTATTAACTTCGGAACCACTTAGCATTATTAAGTGTGTTCAATTATCGGGAAGTAACTACTCTGTAGCTTATAATCAGCTGCGTCAGAGGTATGACAATAAACGATTATTGGCTAATACGCACTGGCAGGCAATATGTCAACTGCCAAACATCTCTGACACATCATCAGCCTTGATTATTTTCCTGAATACTCTTGTCGAAAATTTAGCGGCACTCGGGGCCTTGGGTCTTCCAACAAACGAGTGGAGCTTTATTCTTGTAGATATGGTGTACAAACGTATTCCAAAAAATCTTTGTGCTAAGTTTGAGGAACAAAATAAAAAGAATGGTTTTCCCACATTTGACGAATTAAAACTGTTTTTGACAGCACATGCTAAGGCTTTAGAAACTGTTGAGGCTTTATCTTCTAAAAAAGCACCAATCAACAATGTTCAAAAGCCAGTATCAAAACATGTTAAGTTAGATTCATATAATAATTCTTCTTTCGTGACAAATACTGATATTTTATCTTGCCCTGTTTGCAAGTCAAATCATCATGTTTCTCAGTGTAGGTCGTTTTTATCAGAAGCTCCAAAAAAGAGATATGAAATTGCTAAACAGCATAGGTTATGTGTCAATTGTCTTAGCCATTCACACAACTTTAAGTTTTGCAATTCTACTCATTTATGCAAAATATGTAAAAAGCGACATCATTCCACTTTACATTTTGACAAACCAAATAACAAGGCAGTTAAAGTAAATTTATCACATTCTGGTGAAAATAACGTAACCCCTCCCTTATCGGTCCAAACGGCCGGCACATCGGGACAAAACTACGTAGGAAATAATGACTCTAGCGTCGAGTCTAACGATCCTAACGTTTTTACATCCATAACGACAGTACCAGCGCCAATTTTATTGGCTACTGCTATGGTACACGTAAAGGATGGTCGTGGGCACTATCAATTAATACGTGCTTTAATTGATAATGGCTCTACTTGTTCATTTATAACAGAAAGATGTTTGAATCGGCTAGGATTACACCGTTCGTCTTTTCATAAGACCATAGCGGGCATTAATCCTAATTCTCCGGTAACATCCAAGGGCATTACTCAATGCGTAATAAAGCCCAGTCAAGCTAAGAATCCTATTCTTAATATTGATGCAGTTGTGCTGCCGAATCTTCCTGAACGGTTGCCGGCATGCGCACTCGATACTACCCAATGGCATCACATACGCCAGCTAAATTTAGCAGATCCCGAATTTAATAAAGTAAAAGCCGTGGAGCTTTTACTGGGGGCGGAGGTGTTTGCTCAGATTTTGCTCAGCAATAAAGTAGCAGGGGATCTGAGTCAACCGGTAGCCATTGAGACAGTTTTCGGATATATACTAATGGGGAAAATATCCTATCCCTCCCCGACAAATTTTGCACTTGTCACATCCATGGAAACCTTTGATCTAAAGTCCTTTTGGGAATTAGAGCAGGTACCTCAACAGGAAAAATTAACTCCTGAGGAAAAATGGTGCGAACAACAATATACAGAATCATGTACACGAACAAACGATGGACGTTACATGGTTGCCCTACCATTCAAAAAAATGGAACCTACGTTTATGGGTGATTCTCGCACAAACGCACTTAAGCGTTTTTTCTCTTTAGAAAAACGATGCTTGCAAGATGAATCCGTAAAAATATCATATTCTAAAATTATTCAGGAATATTTAGATTCTGGGCACATGGAAGAAGCACCTCCATGTGAGGCCACTGCACCGCATTATACGGTTCCGCACTTTGCGGTACTAAGGCCGGATAGTAGTACTACCCAGGTACGCATAGTTTTTGATTGCAGTGCTAAAACATCAGAGGGCTACTACCTTAATGATTTATTATGTCCAGGACCTAAATTACAAACTGATATAATTTCCCTTTTATTAAGATTTCGCCTTCATACTATTGTTATAATGGCAGACATAAAACAAATGTTTAGGCAAATTCTTATGGATCCGAAGCACCGAAATTATCAACGATTGCTTTGGAGATTTCATCCCCAACAACCAGTAAAAGAATACCGACTTACAACGGTAGCTTTTGGTAATACTTCCTCTCCCTTTCTAGCATTACGCACTATTAAACAGTTAGTAACAGATGAGGGTAAAGATTTTCCTATGGCATCAAAAGCTCTAGAAGAAGATACCTTTGTTGATGACATTATCTCAGGGGCTGACAACCTAGAGCTAGCACAGGTGCTTTGTCTTCAGCTAACTGAACTTTTACAAAAAGGAAAGTTTGAATTGAGGAAGTGGGCGAGCAATTCTCCAAATTTATTGAAAGATATCCCTGTCGATCATCGACAGCATATATCATTTGATTCTGAAGAAGATTCATATCTTAAAATTTTGGGACTTCAATGGACTCCACATACAGATTTTTTCTCTTTTCGGGTGAAGGCTTTAGAGTCTACACCAACTAAGCGTTCTATCCTATCGGATATTGCGCGTATTTGGGATCCACTTGGATATCTCAGTCCAATAACCTTTGTAGCCAAGCATTTAATACAGCATTTATGGTCACTAGGTTGTGATTGGGACCAGCCACTTCCCAATGAAGTGGTAACAAAGTGGTTACAATTTAAATCTGAATTGCACATGTTAGCAGATTTAAAAATTTCCCGTTTTCTTGATATAAAAAACGCCAGTGGTTTAGAATTGCATGGCTTTTGTGACAGTTCTGAGAAGGGCTATTGTGCTATAATTTTCTTTCGAAAACCTCTGCCAGATGGAAAGTTTGAAGTTTCCTTAATCTGTGCAAAGTCAAAAGTTGCTACTTTAAAGAAATTATCAATACCCCGCTTGGAATTGTGCGCTGCTGTTTTATTAAGTAATTTAATAAAGTTTGTTCGCAACACTTATAAAAACAGCATTACTTTTCATAAAACATATGCTTGGTCAGATTCCATGGTAGCCTTATCATGGATTAAGGCTCCGCCCCATCGTTGGAAAACATTCGTCGCAAATCGCGTTAGCCACATCCAAGATTTGGTACCACCAGATTGTTGGTATCATGTTAAGTCTGCGGACAACGTGGCTGACCATGGTTCACGTGGGCTTTTTCCCAGCGAGCTTATGCAGTGTACCCAATGGTGGGCGGGACCAGAATTCTTGTCTACCTCCCTGGATCTTGATACGGATAGTTTTACACCCGTTACGTCTCCAGATGAGGCCAAGATTATATCCCTAGTTTTAATAGAGACTGATCAATTTATTGATAACCTATTAAACAAATATTCTAGATTATCACGTCTAATACGTGTTGTCTCATATATTTTTCGTTTTGGTTTCAATTTACGTAATCCTTATCAAAAGGTTACTACTGCTTTAGTTGCAAATGATTTACAAGTGTCCTTAATGACTTTGGTTAAAATTGTTCAACACCAATATTTTAAGGAAGATATTGTACGTATCGAGCAACAAAAGCCGGTTAATAAAACTTTACGTAAATTAAATCCTTTCATAGACCCACAAGGAGTTTTACGAGTAGGCGGTAGGCTAAAAAATGCACATCTGCCGTTTGAAAGTAAACATCCCGCATTATTACCTCGTACTCATCGATTGACTTACCTCATTATCGAGGATATGCATGTTAGGCATATGCATCCTGGGATTCAAACCTTACAGTTTTTATTGAATCAACAGTTTTGGATATTATCCGCCAAGCGGGCCATAAAATCTGTTGTTTCAAAGTGTCACAAGTGCTTTAGGGTTAAGCCAAACACTATCCAACCTAGGATGGGTGACCTACCGAGCTTTAGGATAAGTCAGTTGAAAGCTTTCCAAAGCTGTGGCGTGGACTATTGTGGTCCATTCAATATAAGCATGGGACGAGTACGTGGTGCAAAAACTTACAAAGCTTGGATTTGTGTGTTCGTGTGCTCGACCACAAAAGCTATACACTTAGAGTTGGTGTCCTCACTTTCTTCTGAGTCCTTTTTGGCTGCTCTTCGTTTCATTTCTAGACGTGGACGCTGTAATCACATTTTCTCTGATCAAGGTACAAATTTTGTTGGTGCCGCGCGCCAATTAGATGAGTTGATGCAGCATGCCACTGAAACTGAATCGATAAAGTGGTCATTTAATCCCCCTTCAGCCCCACATTTTGGTGGTCTGTTTGAATCTGGTGTTAAGTCGGTAAAAACTCATTTTTATAGAGTAGTTGGTTTACAACGACTGACATATGAGGAATTCTCAACCTTCTTAGTTCAAATAGAAGCCTTATTGAACTCGAGACCTCTTTGTCCAGTTAGCTCTGACCCAAATGATTTATCGGTCTTAACTCCCGGACATTTTCTTACCCTGAACTCACTCTCTGCCCCGCCAGAGCCTGATCTACAAGACTTGCCTCTTAATCGTCTAAATAGGTGGCAGCTCATTCAACGTATGCATCAGGACTACTGGGCCAGGTATCATTCCGAATATTTATGTACTTTACAGCAAAGAGTTAAATGGAATGAACCCTCTAAACCGATAGAACTTGGTTCTATGGTGCTGATAAAGAACGATTTACAGCCCCCTCTTCGTTGGTCGATAGGTCGTGTAATAGAGTTATTTCCAGGTGCTGATGGTGTGATCCGAGTAGTAAATGTCCGTACAGCTCAAGGTGTCCTAAAGAGGCCCTTAGTAAAATTATGTATATTACCTATGTGTTGTTAAAACACTCTAATTTTGTGTGTTTTGGTGGGCGGTAATGTTACAACCACATTTCTGTGTTTGTATTTATTTTTAATTTGGGTTTTATTATACATAATTTCATTTAATTTCTTTACTTAGTTATAATTCAAAAATAATATTTTATTTTAAATTAATTGTATTTTTGTAAGTAACGCGCTGAAAACCTCGTAGCTTTTCTGCGCATGAGTTCGGGGAGGTCGCCTTCCGCAAGTAGTATCAATTTGACGCTCGAGAACAATCGATGCGTGTCAATAAAAATATACTCAAATCAGCTGACGAATATACCACGCCGCGGGAATTCGTTAGAATTTACCATATTTACGGCTGCAAAACTATAGAAATAAGTTCCATATACACATATGTATTTAAATAATTAGTAGTGTATACCTACACTGGTCAAACAAACTTTAATTCGCGTACATCAGTTTCCAATTATGTGGTGTCTCCTGTGAAGAAATGGCGGTCATGACCTGTCGTGCTGAATGCTTTAACTAAGGTAAGATTACCATATATATTATTGGAACTGTCGTTTTGTCTTTAATATTCTTTTCAATCATTAATACCTATTCGCAGTCCACTTAATTAATATCATAAAGGCGATGTTACGGAGGCAATCCCATATCACCGAATGGGACCTTTCGACGTCACACAACATATATATATATATATATATATATATATATATATATATACGGGGTATCCCAACTCTATTTACCCAACGATTTTCTCAAAAACTTAGAGATAATCAAATTCTGCGAAAACCGTCTTAAATGAGGCAACTTAAGCTATCTTTTAGCATATATTTGATATTTTTAGCTCTTAAATGGTGGGCAGGGGGGCATAGGGGGACATTTTTTTAATCGAAAGAGGGGTTCTGTGACACATCATTTTTAGGCTTATTAAATTCTCCATTTAACTATATATTTTTTTAAACATTTTTTTTTTTTTTGGTTTAAAAAATGGGTATTTTTGTCAAAATTACTCTAAAAAAATCAAACAATTTTTTAAAAGTTAGTAATTTCATGATGAATAAATGTAAATTATACTTTTAAACTAATTTTAATTGACATAAATAAAAATGTACAAAAAAAACTCAATAAATCGCATTTTTAGCACAAAAAAATTAAACAATCAAAACCTTAAAAAATAGTTTAAGAAATTAAAAAATATACAGTCCAACAGAGAATTTTTTTTGCTTTCTATTAAAAAAAACTCCCGTCCCATGCCCCCCTGTCCACATTTTAAGAGCTAAAAGTATCAAATATATAAAAGATAGTTTAAGTTGTCTAATTTAATATGGTTTTTGGAGAACTTGATTATCTCTTTAAGTTTTCGAGAAAATCACTGGATAAATAGTCAAATCAAACTATAAAAGAAAGTAAAATTAAGCATATATTTTTATATATACCGGGTATCCCAACTCTATTTACCCAACGATTTTCTCAAAAACTTAAAGAGATAATCAAACTCTGCGAAAACCGTCTTAAATAAGGCAACTTAAGCTATCTTTTAGCATATATTTGATATTTTTAGCTCTTAAATTGTGGGCAAGGGGGCATAGGGGGACATTTTTTTAATCGAAAGGGGGGTTCTGTGACACATCATTTTTAGGCTTATTAAATTCTCCATTTAACTATATATTTTTTTTTAAATTTTTTTTTTGTTTAAAAAATGGGTATTTTTGTCAAAATTACTCTAAAAAAATCAAACAATTTTTTAAAAGTTAGTAATTTCATGATGAATAAATGTAAATTATACTTTTAAACTAATTTTAATTGACATAAATAAAAATGTACAAAAAAAAAACTCAAAAAATAGCATTTTTAGCACAAAAAAATTAAACAATAAAAACCTTAAAGAATTGTTTAAGAAATTAAAAAATATACAGTCCAACAGAGAATTTTATTTGCTTTCTATTAAAAAAAACTCCCGCCCCATGCCCCCCTGCCCACATTTTAAGAGCTAAAAGTATCAAATATATGCTAAAAGATAGTTTAAGTTGTCTAATTTAATATGGTTTTTGGAGAACTTGATTATCTCTTTAAGTTTTCGAGAAAATCACTGGATAAATAGGGTTGGGACACCCGGTATAGGGGGCTCAAGCCCCCCCAAAATTTGGACCTGGTTACGCCCCTGTACCTCCCCTGGCTGTAAATAGTATAAAATGGAATGCGTAGTTATACATATCTTCACGGCTTGTTATTTAATATACTAATAAGTTCACTCCTTTTCTTAGAATCCGAAAATTTTGTGTGTGTAGTTATTGTAATATATCCAAAATTCCATGCATGTATCATAATCTAATCAGCATTACGTATACATACTAAATAAGTCTTCGGCGGGCAGAACTCGCAAACCCAATTTGTGCCAATCCTCGTCTACATTATTAAGTTTAGTTAATTTGGCTGGCATATATGTTTTCTTTATTTACAATGTAACTATTAAATCGGTTTTTGGATATACACAGATAAAAAAAGCCTTTATATTTTGCTAATCCATGTAGTTAACCCTATATTGCACCTTGTTCCCATTTGGAAAGAGTTGGCATTATATCCCTATTTTTTTAATAATCAAAATACAAAGTTTATGGATACCTAGTTTTTACTTGGGAATAGTGGTCTTTAAGCAGTATCTATTGATAGATGTCAGCTCGAATGGCAGTATCCATTATTGCCGGTAAATATTTAAATAGCTGATCATGTAACTCACTATTAAGATTAGCTGGAGTCGATATTGTGTTAGTGTGTTAGTTACTGTTCAAAAACGTGCTTTTGACTTTCTAATAATAGTTTTATACAATACATACAGATAATAAACTCAATAATAACCCCCGCGTGGCTTTTACTTTATTGAGAAGATAATTATTTATTTTACCCACTCAACTGTCACTTGTCAAATTATTTTCTTGTAAATGTCATTAAAATTTTTAATAAAAATATGAATTCCTAAGCTATTTATTGGAAAAAACCTTGTATGGCGCTCATCGGTAAGCCGATATTGCCCTCTCGAAAATTAACCTGCTTGGCTGACGCCTCCCAGGTTAATTTTCTCATGGGCAATATCTTACTTTACCCACTAGTACCATAAATAACTATTGTCGATAACCAAGTATAATTTGTGAGCAAGTAGATATTGTTTTTTTTTTAGTTTTGTATAAAATTATGTGTTCTCGAGTTATCGTGGTCAAAGATTTCCCGGAAGAACAGACTGAACTTCTGTCTAGAAACAAAAAAGTAATAAAAATGTTTCATATTTTTTTAATAACGCAAGGCTTTTTTCTTAAAAGGTAAATTTTTAATAAACTGTGACAATACGTTTTTTTATATTGTATCTTAAAATCAATTCTACAGATAATTAATATTAATTATTGAGATATGAAAGACATCGTGTGAATAAATATTCTGCTTTTCAACAACCTCACTGTATTACAGCAGAAAAGTTTTCAAATCATAAATACTTTAATTATTAACATTAAAACTAAAAATAATTATTAATATCAACACTAAAAAAATCTAAAATATACATCAATACACACATCAACACTAAAAACATCTAAAATATACATATAATATAAATTATTACAATTCTATTAATAACGTCCAGCAAATTATGTGTGAATCTAAAGGCTTCCACGGAAGAGTGATGTTAAGTAATGAAAACTCGCTAGTGAGATAAAAACATATAAGTCATCATATACATCATTTAAAATAACAATTTTGGACAGGATGTGACATTTTTCCATTTAAAGCACAAATATCTCTCTATTTAAAACTATATTTAAAATTCTTTTAATGTATATTACCTGCAATAGGAACTACTTTTCTCATATCAAGTATCATTTTGAAGCTGATTTTAGTCTTCTTGCTACAGAAACTTTAAGGCGTGTATCTAGCGTGACAAAAAAAAACACCCGTCATTCAACACTTGCTCACATTTTTTTTTTGTTAGTTGTATGAGACTACATGTATACAGAGTTAAAAATTTATACACATTGTATAGACACCTGTCGTCGATACCTGATATATTTGGTTAACTTAAACCTTTTTTTTCAATATTTGGAAAAATAATAATTTCTTTGTAATTGGCATGACATGTTAGAAGGTGATGATTGCAAGTGAATGACCCTTGCAAATGTCCAATGCCCTGGAAAGAAGAAAGTTAAACCAAAAAAAAATCCAGATTAATTTCTTTCTAGAAGTGATACCATTTGACGGATAAAAAACAAACATAAAACTTAAGAAGATTAAAAAAAATCTTCAGAGAAACCTTAAAAATATAGCGTTTTTCAGTAGACGTTTGAAATGTATAATATCAACAATAACATAACTAAGTACAGAAAAACAAAGATAAAAATCTTCAGTACAAGGTCGAAATACTGTCAGAAGGTGTTGGTGTTGATTGTGGTTGTGCGACCCTTGCAAGTGTCCAAGGTCTTGGAAAGAAAGCTATGTTCTACCAACAAAAATGCAGATTTTGATGTATTTATCTGTTATAAGGTATCCACATCCCAAAAATCCCAAGTTTTTTCTTAAAGTGATACCATTTTGTAAATAAAAACCAAACTTGAAAATTAGGAAGATTTTGCAAAGAGATTTTTTCAGATAAACTTTAAGAATATCGCGTTCCTCAGTAGAGGTTTGAAGTGTATACCATCACCATCATAGCAAGAATAACATAACCAAGTTCAGGAGAACAAAGATAAAAACCTTCAAGTCCAAAAATTGTCAGAAGGTGCTGGTGGTGATTGTATTTGAGTGACCCTTGCAAATTTCCAAGGACATGGAAAGAAGAAAGTTACTTTTATTTTTACCAAAATAAAATTCAGATTTTGATGTATTTATCTGTTACAAGGTTTCTACATCCAAAAAATTCCAAGTTCCTTCTAGAAGTAATACTATTTAGCACATAAAATCTAAAACTTGAAACTTAAAAAGATTTCTCAAAGAGATTTCTTCAAAAAAACTTTAAGTATCTATATCACGTTCTTCAGTAGGCGTTCGAAGTGTATACCATTACCATTACAGCAATAATACCATAACCGACTACAGTAAAACAAAGATAAAAATCTTCAGCACAAGGTCGGCGAATTACCAGAAGATGCTGGTGGCAGCAGCAGCAGCGCCGGGCAACATCTCGCAGATCCAGTTGGCAGGTGCAATTGAACAAGTTACCGTCAATGATGATGTGAAAGCGTGGAACTCGAAGGGTCATCCCAGAAGAAGTGCCGTTCTTCCTACGTTGCAAAAATTATATTTAAATAGAAATCCTGTTTATTTTGAATGTAAAGATAAAATGACGATTAAAAAAAACACTATAGTTTGCAAATAACCTAATTAAATTTCATTTGAGTTATTTTTAATTTTCAAATGGATTTTATTCAAATTTGGTATGATTTACTGTTTATTGAAGACAATTTTTTACGAAAAGAAAACGTTGTTAGCCTGTTTGGAGGTTGAGGGTTTTTTTCAAATTTGGTGTGATTCTTTTAATATGGTGGTCGTACCTAAGGGGGTCGGAGGTTAAGTATACTATTTTTCCTGGGGTGTGGAGGATACATACCAAATTTCAAGTTACTACCTATTCCAGAAGTGTGTTTAATAATTTTCCCCACTAGGGGGAAGTTAATTTTCGTATTTTTCCTGCGAGTGTAGAGGGAGTTTTTTTTTAGGGGTCGTGGGGGGATACTATATGGAAATAACAAATATTAAGTTTCTAGCTATTCTAGAAGTGTGTTTGATAATTTTTCGGATTTTTCCTAGGGTCGTAAGGGAATACTCCATGGATATATTAAATTTTAAGTTTGTAGCTATTCTAGAAGTGTGTTAATATTTTTTTCCCAACTGAGGGGGGTTAGGGTAGTCAGAGATAAAGTTTTTGATTTTTTCCTGGGGTATGAGGGATACTCTACGCACATACCCAATTTTAAGTTTCTACCTATTCTAGAATTGTGCTTAATATTTTTTTCCCAACTGGGGGGGTAGAAAGTTAATTCTCGAATTTTTCCGGAAGTGTGAAGGGATGCTTTATGTACGTTGCAAATTCCAAACTTCTAGCTGTTCTGGAAGTAGGTCTTCAAACCCGGACAGCCATATATACATCCATATACAGGTTTTTTTCTCTTTTATTGTATAGATTAATTTGAGATATTTCGCCTCAATGATTACACAGCCACACAAAAAAAAATCGGATCTCCGACGGACTCGACTAGTCAATTCCTATGTATTTTGAGACGCTGAATCCAAATCTGCAGTCGGAATTTAAAAGTACCTCCCATAACTTAAAACCTACTTTTTTGTACAAAAAAAAGTATAAAAAAGTATGTTTTTAAGGTTGTGTTGAAAAAGGTAGCTAATTTTTAAATTTTGACCTCAGATTTGGACTCAAGCGGCTCAAAATATATAGAAATTCGTCGGAGATCCAATTTTGTTGTATGTGTTTGCCACTGACTAGTTAATTCCTATATATTGTAAGCCGCTGAATCCGAATCTGAGGTCGAAATTTGTTAGTTAGCTCCCATTTTCAAGATAACCTCTGAAACATATTTTGAAATGTTGAAAATGGGAGATACCTTTTAAAATCCGAACTCAGATTCGGATTCAATAGCTCAAAATACATGGGAATTGAGTAGTCAAGTCCTTCCTTTCTTTTGTGTGGCTGTATTAGATATCAATAAAAATCTAAAACAGTAAATAAATAAAAATGTTCTTATTAGGCGCACCTTTTTCTAGATATAATATACCTTATAAAGTATATTATGTTTATTTTAAGAAGTTCAGTTGTTGCATGCATGCTTTCCTGAATAATTGTTTTTATTATCAATTATGAGATTACTTGGTATTCTTAAAATAAGTATTTTTTTGTATTTTAAACCTGTACCGTAAGAATTTCCTTTCCAAGATAATCATGAATAATGCTTGCATAGTTGACAGCTAAGTGCATATTATTCGATGCATAATAATTCTAGTTAAGCAGATCATTAATAAATTGCATTTTTTATTCATAATAACATCTCGAAATCAGTTTACATTTATAAATGTAATAAATTTATTTATTGGACATGTCAATTATATCTATGTTTATACTTCAGTAATTTATGCACTTTTTTATGATATCATGATATTCATAAAAAATATAAGAGTTTATCTTTAAACCCCCTTAAAAAAAATGAAAAAAATAAAAAGTACATGTACATGTACATGGCCAAATAGAGAATTTTACGACATTTAAAATGATGTATCACATATACACACGACCTCCTCTCTATCTACAGTCTACACTACATAGATGTAGATTCTACACATATCAAATATACACCATTCTTGCTTCCATTAACCTTTTATAATAACTTTTGTTGGAAGTTATAGCAGATGAGTCGGTAAAATTTTAGATCAGTCGGCAAAACGTGGGGGGGTAAAATAATGTTTGGACTTTTTAATGTTGGCAGGGGTAAAAAAAATGGGGTTAAAAAAATTGTACAGGTTATCACCTTTTTTTTGTTTTTTTAGTCATCAACATTTATGTTAGGAGTGAAAAAAAAAAGGTTTTAGAGGTGATGACCTTTTTTATTTTTTAGTCATCAATTTTTGGTAGGGGTTAAAAAAGTTTTTGGGGGTAAAAAAAGTGAGAAAAAAAACTTGTAACCGGCAAATCTTACCTAAAAATGTAAAATGCATATATTTTTTTAAAAATCATTGAAAATACATATTATAAGTGGATAAATTTGGGTTTAAAATAATCTAGGTTAGTTTCTTAATAAAATTTATGGTCATATGTGTCATGAAGGGTCACGTCTCCACCCCCTAGGCATCAAATATCAATAAAAAAAAATAAATAAAATTTTCCACTCTCCTTGCAAGAATTCACTTATAAATCTTACGTTGGTCTCCTTCAATCTTTTTTTCATTGCTCCCCATCTACATCTAGCTAAAATATTATAAAAGATTTATATGAACACAACCTTTTGACATTTATAGCTCAAAAATTGGTCCAAACTATGTTAAAATGTGCCCCAATCGAGGAGTAGTAATCCTTATAACTTTTGAACGCGTTAAAATATTAACTTGAAATTTTGACCACGAGTTATACGTACTACAATACTGTATCTTTTAATTTTCTTCTATTATTATTTTTTAATGTGGTCAGGGGCCAGACGGAGGGGCAAAAGTTATAAGGAATGGGATTACTATTTACACTTTTGGACGAATTTTCAAATTGTAAGTGTCAAAAAGTTGTGTTAATATAATTTTTTATAATATTTTGGCTTGATATAGGTGGGAAGCAATGAAATAAAAATATTTGAAGGGGACCAACGTAAGATTTATAAGTGAATTCTTGTGGAAAATTTTATTTATTTTTTTAATTGATATTTGATGCCTAGGGGGTGGGCCATGTGACCCTCCATGACACCTATGACCATGAATTTTATTAAGCAACTAACCTAGATTATTTTAAACCCAAATTTATCTATTTATAATATGTATTTTCAACGATTTTTGAAAAAATATATGCATTTTACATGAAAATGGGTGTGAAGGTAAGATTTGCACACTACAAGTTTTTTTTCTCACTTTTTTACCCCCAAAAACTTTTTTCACCCCTATCAAAAATTGATGACTAAAAAATAAAAAAGGTCATCACCTCTAAAACATTTTTTTTTACCCCTGCCAAAAATTTTAATGACTAAAAAAACAAAAAAAAAAATATCATAACCTGTACAATTTTTTTCAACACCATTTCTTTTCACCCCTGCCAACCTTAAAAAGGGCAAAAATGATTTTACCCCCATAACAATTTTTACATCTAAATATTTTTTACCCCCCAACATTTTACCGACTGACCTAAAATCTTGCAAGGCAAGTGGAAATTTTTTAATTTTTAAGAAAAAAAGAATGATATTTCTATGCCTAGGAGGTGAGCGACGTGACCCCTATGCCACCTATGACCATGACTTTTATTAGGCAACTTACCTAGATTATTTTAAGTCCAAATTTATCCATTTATAAGTATTTTCAATAATTTCTGAAAAAATATATAAATAATATATAATAATATATTATATGAATATATGCATTTTACATGAAAATTCTTTTTTGCTGGTAGGGATCTCTAGGAATTGTTTCATTTTGCCAAAATTCGGTCTGAAGTATTTTTTTATAACATTACAAATTTTTGCATTTTAACAAGCTCCCTTCTGCATACATTAAAAAATGTCTAGTTTGCCTTTTCGTTTAGGAGATTATGAACTCGAGGATCCTAATCTAAATATGTTCTGCAGAAGATTAAATTAATTATCTATCGTATTAGACTAACTAATCTCAATTTATTATGGTTATACTGTATTAGTATATGAAGAAACACACTAGATTATTTCTGACTTAAGGCGGAAAAGGCCCTGGTTGTCGTATATTTGTCTAAAATTTGGGCTTGTAAAAAATATTTGTTAATAGTATATTTTTAGTCTCCAGCTTAAAGCGTTCTTAAGTTATCATCAGTCATCGGCGAATTTCCAGTGCTCGCATAGGCGCCGCGTCGATTCTATCGTTGACGCCAGGTTTTAAATATTTACATTTTTATTTTCTTCGAAAAACACCGATATATTTACATATTTATAGTTAATATGTATATTCAATATTGTTGGGTGTAACAAATTAGTCGTCAAATGTTTCGATTTAGTGACCTTTATAAAAATTTCCCTCATAACTATTCCTTAAGCCTATGTTTCTGTGTTTATTTTCAACGTTAATGAGTCATAACTGAATTTATTCCGATTGATGTTTATCATGCACACAAAATTTCGAAGACAGACCGATCGACCGATCGACCGACAATTTTTTGCTCGAAATTGATTTATATCGACATAAAACGTCATAAAACGACAAAATACGCATAAAAGATGTTTGCAATACAAGGCTTTCCGAAATTTTGAAAATTTTCAAAATGGGAAACAATATGAATTTATAGACTTTCAGTAGTAGAAAAGTTATAGTCTACAAGACCTGTAGAATTGCTTTTCCTCGCTCGTGGGCCGCCCCCCTTGCTCTGTTGCCACTCGGGTGACAAACATCCACTCTTTCAGAATCTTCATCATTCTACACTTGTTATAGAATATACTATTCTTTTAAAACCTGATAGCTGAATGAGGTCGTAGAAACTAAGAGCAAAAAATTAGTGCCATTTTGGCCATTTTAGCACTTTTATCTTAAAAACATATAGGAAATATTCTACACTCTAAAAAAAGAAAGACACTATTACAACTTTTCCGTACCGGAATTCTGATATGATGCTGTATCGATGCCGGAATTTTGCAAAATTTGGTAAAATTTCGGTTAATATACAATTTTGTTACGATGCACAGGGAAGAGACAGGAAAAGTTGGCAGAAATTCTAAATCGATTAAAAAAGGTTATATATCATAAATGTATGACTATTTAGGTTATTTTAGACAAAATGCTCATAATTTTATACAAGGTGTCCCAAAACAAAAAGCAGGGAAATTTAGCAGACACTCTAAATTAAACACAAAAACTTATAACAGTTTAAACACAAAAATGTCTAACCGTTTAAGTTATTTTCCACAAACTGGTCATAATTTTATACAGGGCGTCCAAAAGCAAAAATCAGAAAAAAAAATCCCAAAATCTAATACAAACAAAAAAGCTTATATTTCGTTAATTTATGACCAGTTAAGTTATTTTGGAGAAATTGGTCATAACTTTTTAAAAATAATCACAAAATAAAGAGAAGAAAAAGTTAGCTGACACTTTAAACAAAAAAGCATAACTATGACCAGTCAAGTTAATTTAGAGAACATGGCCATTATTTTATACAAGGTGTCTCAGAACAAATATAGGAAAAGTTAGCACACACTCTTAATAGAACAGAAAATCTTATATATCGTAAATTTACGACAATTCAAGTAATTTTTGACAAACTGGTCATATTTTTATAAAGGGTGTACCAAAGCTCGAAATTGATTTATATCGACATAAAACGTCATAAAAAAAATTGCACGAATACAAGGATTTCCCTAAATTTTGAAATTATTTAAAATGGGAATGCAAAAATAGCATTTTTTTTAAATATAGGGAGCATAATTATGTATGATTATAGCGGGTTAAAATTCATGCATGGTCAAAATTCAAACAATATACATAATTATACTTAGTTTTAGCTAAAATTTGACATAATTAAGCATAATTTGCATTATCATACATTTTTCCTCGGGCTGACAAAGTCTAGCTGCAACCGAAAAAAAGTTCCTTTTGTGGAACAAATACACATATTGTAATAATCCATTATTTTGTATTAGGTATTATACCTATAATAGGTTCATAAATTAGGTCTACATATACTCATTCGCATAATTATGTATGATCATAGTGGGTTAAAATTCATGCATGGTCAAAATTCCGACATTATCATACATAATTATACTTAATTTTAGGTAACATTTGACATAATTAAGCATAATTATGCATTATCATACATTTTTTCCCCGGGCTGACAAAGTCTCGCTGCAACCGAAAAAAAGTTCCTTTTGTGGAACAAATACACATATTGTCCTAATTCATTATTTTGTATTAGGTATTATACCTATAATAGGTACGTATAATTAGTGTTGCCGCCTAAAGCGATAGTTATCGCCAATAAATACCTCTCGTATCGCAACTACGATGCGATAGTTCAAAAATTATCGTCTTGCACAAACGATAACGAGAGGCCTCTCGCCTACCTCTCGCGATAACGATACTTATCGTTTCAGCGTAAAAGTTGAATATTTCAGCCATCTAATATTAGTTAAAGGAATTTGACACAAACGTCATTATTTAATTTTTGAATTTAATAGTGCAAATATATTCTTTAATAGGCAGTATGCATCATACATTAGCACATAATAAAAGGCTTTTATCTTTTAAAATCGTATCCAAGGCAGGAACCTCTTCAACATTGTCCTATTTTTATAGCAGATACAAAAACATGAACTCCTGGCAGATGCACTAAGTACCTAACTAGGACTATAGTAAGTACGGTAGTATTTGACACATATTTGCCTAATCCATTATTTTGAATTAGGTATGTACCTATAATAGGTCTACATATACCTATACGCAAAATTATGTATGATCATAGACGGTTAAAATTCATACATGGTCAAAATTCAGACATTATCATACATAATTATGCATAATTATACTTAATTTTAGATAAAATTAGACATAATTAAGCAAAATTATGAATATTCATACAATTTATCCCGGGCTGACTTAAAGTATCGCTACAACCGTAAGAAAAGTCCCTTTTGTATCACAAATACACATATTGTCTTAATCCATTATCTTAATCATTCGAGACACACTTTGTCTGAAGATGACAGATAAAATCGCTGTAGGAACAACAGATCTCGGTAGATTTATCTGTTTGCTTAGCCAAGCGAACTATTCAATTAAGTTTATTTTTATTTTGACAAATTCTAATTGACTTTTTACGTTATAACGTTATCAGAATTTATATTGCTTTCATCTTTTAAAGATAAGAATTCTAAAAGCTTCCTTCACAGTGCCCGGGAAGGAAGATTTAGTTTGGCTTTCGAGTAACCCAAATTTTATTTTATATATTGTTACATGGTGCTTGGGTATCAAATTTACCAAATTTAAAGAAAATCTATCGGGCCGGTCGTTTTTTATTTACGAAAAAAAACCGCATATAGGGTCGGGTGCATCTTAAAATTCGAAAATTTAAAATTTTAACGGGCAACCCCCTCATTTTATATTCCCCTGTAAACAAGTGCTTCAGACCAAATTTTGCCCAAATCGAACAATTCCTAGAGGTCACTATGATCAACAGCAAAAAAGTATTTTTTTGTAAAATGAATATATTTTTTCCAAAATTATTGGAAAAATAATTAAGGTTTAAAATAATCTAGGTTAGTTGCTTAATAAAAGTCATGGTCATGGGGGGTCACGTGGCCCACCCCCTAGGAATCGAAAATCAATTTAAAAAAAAAAAATTCACTTTCCTTGCAAGATTTCACTTATAAATCTTACGTTGGTATTCGCCAAATAGTTTTTTTAATTGCTCCCCACCTATACTACACGCTACAACATTAACTTAAAATTTGGACCACGAATTATACGTACTGCAATACTGTTTAAATTTGTATTATTTTATTGTACAAGGTGCGCCTTGATTTATCAACATTTTAATAGTGTGATTTAAAATAAAAAAAAGAATTTTTGAAATTGCTTTTACCGTTTCTATCACCTTGTAGGTACAGCGTTATCTATACAAATTAAATTAAAAATATCTCAAATTGTCTAGGTATTTCAGTTTTAAACTACCTGAAAACTATTCAGTGAATATAAAAATTTGTTATTATAGCGAAACTATGTAAAATAAAATTGGTCTTATTATATTACAAGGGCACTACTATAGTAGAGAATCGATTTATAGGATGTAAATGAAAATTACTCCTCTCTTTTTGGTAAGTCGGTAAAACAATTTTTAATAGTAGGTTTACCAGCAGGGTGACTAACTTTTTGATTGGAGAAAAATTTTTGGGCCTAGTTTTCAAGCCTAAAGGGGTAAGTTATTGTATACAATACTTCCATTGTAGTATTAAATAACAAATGTGGAGATATGAATAAAAAATACACTGCCTAATAAAAAAGCTTTCCCATTTACCACACTCGTGTGAAATGGATTTTTTATTATCAGATTTACATTTAGCTCACTCAAAAACCCAATAAACCAATTTTCACAAATTCTACCATCGGAGTGGATTTAGATTTTTTTATTATCAGATTCATTTTTGTCGACCCCAACACCCAATTTTGATGAAAATATTAAAAACATTTAAAAATATTTACCCCCTCACCCCCGCGGGTGTGAAGTTATTTTTTTTATCATCATATTATATTTCAGCAACCTTTAAATCCACTATATAATATATATATATATATATATATATATATATATATATATATATATATATATATATATATATATATAGCAATTTTCAAATTCTTGTGAAAAAATATTGTATTTTTCCCATTTGCCCCTATTGCCCCACTCCAATGTTTACCAAAAACAATCCCGAGCGAGAACTTTTGGTAACATACCTGTATGCCAAATTTTAAGTCTCTAGCTTAAAGCGCTCTTAAGCCAATTTTTTTTGCTTGAAATATTTTGGACCTAGTTTTCAAGCCTAAAGTGGTAGATTTCTTATATAGGGCCTGTTTGAAAATCCAAGCCGCCCCTGGCGGTTGGAATAGTTCATCCATTTTCCTTTTAAATTTTCTTTGGTTTAATAAAATATTTTTGTCTATGTTTCTACATGACGTGTTCCTTTGTGTTGAAGTATGTGTGTAAACAATAACTCCATACACTGAGAAAATAATAAAACCCTATTTTTTACTTTTCTCTGTATTATTAGTATTCAAAATTTTGGTATTATTTAATGATTGTTATTTCACTGAATGCTGTAACATACTGTAAACAAAATTAATGACAGCAAGTATACCTACTAAATGTTACAGTACTTTTTACTACAACATGCTAGTATTTATAGACACACGTTACTTGGGGTTACAATTAGGCCAGCACGTTTTGTGTCAATATGATAAGTTATTGTATACAATACTTACATTGTAGTATTTAATGTCACAAGTATTAAATAACAAATGTGGAGATATGAATAAAAAATACACTGCCCAATAAAAAAACTTTACCCTTTACCACCCTCGTGTGAAATGGATTTTTTATTATCAGATTCACATTAAGCACCCTCAAAAACCCAATAAACCAATTTTCACATATATTACCACCTGCCCGTGGGAGTGGATTTAGATTTTTTATCAGATTATCAGATAAATTTTTGTCTATCCCAACACCCAATTTTGACGAAAATATTAAAACATTTAAAAATATTTACCCCTCACCCCGCGGGTGTGAAGTAATTTTTTTTTATTACCAATTTATATTTTAGCAACCTTTAAAACCACCATATAGCAATTTCCAAAACAAAAATATTGTATTTTTCCCATTTGCCCCTATTGCCCACTCCAATGTTTACCAAAAACAATCCCGAGCGAGAACTTTTGGTAACATACCTGTATGCCAAATTTTAAGTCTCTAGCTTAGAGCGCTCTTAAGCTAATTTTTTGTGTTCGAAATTGATTTATATCTGCATTAAACGTCATGAAACTCAAAAATACACAAACAAAAATTAAAAAATTTTGCACGAACACAAGGCTTTCCCAAAATTTTTAAAAAGGTCAAATTGGGAATGCAAAAAATATTGAAAAGTGTATCTGCGCATCCGCAACTTTCAAACGTAATTGTTGAAATATTCACGAAACTATAAAATAAAACGAATCAGGTTGTTGCTTTGATGGAATTACTCCGCTATGTTTCCTTACTTTTCCTGGAAGATGCTATCTTTCTCTTTATTTGCCAGGTTAAATTCTACACACAAAAAAGGAGTTCTCAATTTGGAACAAGTATTGCTTTAATTTAAAATTATAGATAAGGATTGTCCAGGTTAGATAAAAAATATATCCCTTCGATAGCTATCCAACCTGGCATATAGCGACTTTAAATTAGCGAAAACGAAACGAGCGATAGTGGGCTGCTTAGAGGGTTGTGAATAAGGGTAGAAGGGATAATAGAGATTTCACTAACCTTGTGGTTCCTGATCCGATGTTCTTGGTATCCATGTGCACATGGCTGAATTCTTCTTGATGATGTTGAGGATAAATATGGGTTTGGAACCAGAGTATTTGACACCTACAATAGGTGTTTTCAACAAATATAATTAACAACTTTTGGAATATTAAATGACGATTTTAAAAGAAACCGATATCTTTTCACGAACAAAAATCTAACCTGAAGCCAACTCGTGGTTTTCTTCTGCACAAAAATGCGCATGATCGAAAAATACCAACTGTTTAATAATTCATTTAAAAATCACTAAAGATTTGGATTTTCAAAATAAAGATTGAAAATATAATTATGTAAATTAAACAAGGATTCTTATAAGTGTACAAGCTGAACGGAAATACTTCATATAGCATTATATTTCTTTAAATATGCCAAAAGAAAACCTTAGCCAAAGAGAAGAAAAAACAATGATATGTAATTTTATTCGATTTAAATTAAAGCCCTTCCCATTTTATTAGAAGTTTATTAACCCCTTCCGCTCCATTGTATCCACGTATGAATATTTTTAGTTATAGCTAAATTAACCAGAATATCCGCAGTTGGATATTCGTATACGGGATTTTCCATAAAAGTTTTTATCTGGTATACCTTGAAAAACTGGCTGGAGCGGAAGGGGTTAAAGCTTTGACCTATGAATGAACATTTCTCCCACTTTATTGAAAAGTTTATTAAAACTTTGGCATACGAATGAAAGTCGGCGTTTTACGCCTCCTACTTTAACACAAAAGTGCTGTATTTGCGCACCCGCAACTTTCAAACGTAATTGTTAAAATATTCAGCAAACCATAAAATAAGACGAATCAAGTTGTTGCTTTGATGGAATTACTCCGATTTCCTTGCTTTCCTTGATTTTCTTGGAAGATGTCATCTTTCTCCTTATTTACGAAGTTAAAGTTACACACAAAAAAGGAATTCTCAATTTGGAACCAATATTGATTTAATTTAAAATTATAGATAAGGAATCTTATACTATACAATCTAAACGATAAACATTCATATAACTTTTTATTTATTTAAATATGTCAGTGAAAACGTTAGCCAAGAAAACGTTAGTCAAAGGAAATAGCAAAGAAGTGCCACGAACTAACAACTCTTCTCTCTAGAATACACATACCGTTAATATAAAGTATCGCCAACATCTCGGTTTGTTTGTAAACAAATAGTAGGTATATTCAGGCCTGAACAATAACAATTACCAGTAACTGTTCTTGTTGTCTCTGTTAGAACAAAGCTGTGCGAGTAAGACAGACAAATGTATATGTTGGCTACGTTCTTGTCAGCTTTTACAAATGAAATGTCTATTCTGGAGAGAAGAGTTATTAGTTCGTTGAAGATATGTTATTTTGGTTGATTTCAAAAAACGACGGCACATCGCACCTCCCATTTTATTAAGCCTTGGCCTTGACCTATGTTATGAATGAACGTAGCTGCTACTTTCTCTCACGTTATTGGAAAGTTTATTAAAACTTCACTTTACGTCTTCTTCTTTAACAGAAAATTTCCGTATCTGCTCTCATTCAACTTTCATACGTAATTTTTAAAATAGTCACCAAACTCTAAAATGAAACGAACCAGATTGTTATTTTGATAGAATTACTTCTCACTTTTCTTGGAAGATGGTATCTTTCTCTTTATTTACGAGATTATATTTTACACAGAAAAAAAAGGATTTTAATATTAAGAATCTATGAGGGGGTCAGTGGAAAAGTGGTCAGAGTGACTTTTTTAACAAAATCAAGCTAAATAAAAATCTGGGTAGTTAATTTTTAGTTTCGTTTAAAGTAAAATTGATACAAGTGCTAGTTATGCTTGGAAGCGACATCTGGTGTGCAGAAGATTTATGTCTAAACAAAACCTATTTTATCCACAGTAAATAAGTAAAAAGTGCACTTGTACCACTTTTACATTTCGTAATTGATCATTGTTACTATTACGTACAGGCTAGATGCACGTGCCGAAATTTAGAGAATTTTTAAACTCATCCCCCTGTCGTCCTTTGTCACTTTCGCTTCCACCTCCCTAAATTTTGCACAAATATTTAAATTTTGTGCAATAATAGTTATTTATAAATATGTATATTATGAATTTTGTATAAATTAATATTTTTTAATAATTTTGATTAACATAAATGAAGGCCGTCTTTATTAATCCCGCGTAAGTGCTGTGGGGTATGACATACCCCATCACAGGTAACATCAACAATAAAATTAAAATAAGTGAAGTATGCGACCTCGCTCCCTATTTAGCGTTGGTCGCTTCTGTGGAAGTCGGTATTACCCCAGAACACTGATTAGATACTTTTTTTTTAATTATGACTATGCGTTTTTTATTTGTTGAATTTTAGTTAACTGTTATTTTTTTTTTTTCTATAAAATTTATGTTATTTGTATTGTTCTATTTTATTAAGTTCAAAATTTATTTATTTTTAAAACCCTTCTGTTCACTTCACTTTCATATACATATGTACATGTATGTATGTATGTATGTATGTATGTATGTATGTATGTATGTATGTATGTATGTATGTATGTATGTATGTATGTATGTATGTATCTATATACATATATAGGTATATTTGTCCTCAAATTTTTGAATGCTTTTTGACTCACTTAGAATAAACTTATAGAGCTGAAATTTGGTACGCATACTTATCTGCCCTAACAAAAGATTTTTTTATAAAATTTACCCCCTCAACCCCTCCTAAAATATCAAAAACACTTTTTCTATCCCGTGATACTAAAATTTTACTATACATAAAAAACTCCTGTCAACCCAGCCATCACCCGCCATTTGTCTAAGTTAACTCTGGAGGGCCCTCTCTGTTTAACCCACTTAGATTAAACTTAGAGAGCTAAAATTTGGTGCACATACTTATCTTCCGTAATAATACAATTTTATATAAAATTTACAATACAATTTTGAATAAAATATCTGTTTCACACCCAATAAGTGTTATTTTATATATTATTAAAAGATAACTAAAAAAACTTGAAAATAAAATAATATAAAAAACAAGTTTTTAAAGTTAAACCCTTATATTAATTAAATGTAATGTATAACTAAAAAGTAGTAAATAATATATTTACATAATTTTTCGTAAACTAGATTTTTAAAAGAAGGGTTTTGGAAACGTTCTTTAAACAATCAAAAATTCCAAAACCTTTCTTTTAAAAATCTAGTTTTTGAAAATTTATTTAAATATCTTGTTTTCTACTTTTTAGTTATACATTACATTTAATTAATAGAAGGGTTTTAACTTTAAAAACTTGCTTTTTATATTATTTTGTTTTAATATAGGACTTTTCTTGTTCTGGTAAGTCATACCCCACAAAGCTTACCGAGTGATTTTTTTCCACAACACTGATGCTGGGTTAATAGGTAAACTTGAAAACGTACATCGTCATTCTTTTTAAAGTGCCATTTTTTAGCTATATTTTTTTTTCTTAACGGTGGTCGTCATGATTCCGGGCGTTTGGATCGACTGAAAAAAAAAACCGGATATTATTCAGTATTAAAGTCGCTATATCTAATTTTTTTTTAAATAAATAAACATACCTACAAAATTTTACAATTATATATTTTTTCTTTCTATATAAATAAAATGTTAAAAAAAAAATATTTTAAAAAGGTGAAAATTTTATTTCGAAAATCTATTAGTTTATTATAATAATAATATTTCTAGTACTAGTGTCACTTGTACCCTTTTTGCATTTTTTCTTAATCCTTATCAAAGTGGTATAAGTGAAGGAATGTTTTTTCTGACAATTACTAGATAATGTTAGGTTTATTTATCTATACTGGTAGTTTACCAATGAAATAAATACATGCAAAAATACAATTACTTTTTATTTAAAGGTATTCAGTAATTTTGTATTTATCAGAAACTTCTTCGCTTAATTACTCAAAACAATAATTTTGTCACTTGTACCACTTTTCCACCCTCTCATAGATATAGCTTTAAAATTATAGATAAGGAACCTTCATATAACTTTATACTTGTTCAAGAGGAGAGGCATCAACATTGAGTTTAATTTTTGTGGGTTGTAAGAAAACAATGCTTTGTTTTTTTATATTTAATGTTTTGTAAATTTTGCATTATTTTCCACAATTTTGTAAAAAATGCATCTCTTTACACGTAATTTTGCAAGCGGAAAAATTTGCCGGAAAACTGTCAAAAAAGAAATCTCCCTTCAATAAAACTGATGACTAAAAAAACAAACTCATCACTCTTGTAAATTTAAATTGTCCCAATTTTTTCTCTCTCCAATAATACCGATGACTAAGATGACAAAAAACGGTTATCACTCTGAAAATTTGGCAACTGTAGAGCAAACAACTACCTGTAAATGTTGTAGTTTGATAGAAAAATTAAAGATATAATTTACTATCTTATCTCAATTTAAGTAAATCTTTTTCGACTTGTACTAAGAAGATGCTACATTTTTCTTTGTTTAGAGGGGTATATTTTACGCTCTTAAAAAATCCTGTTTTGTTGATCAATCAATCAATCAATCAGAATTCTGTATATTAATGAATTAAAAAAATATTGTAGAAAGTAGAAATCGCGAAAATAATTATTGTTGGCAACAATATTTATCCATATTTTGTAATCTTTGGCCAATTAAAAGCAACTTGTTTTATGAAACTCTAAAACGAATCATATTCTTTTAATAACAATAAATTTCTTAGAATCTATTCATGAGTGAGTTTCTTTTTACAAATTTTAACTACTAAAACTGTTAACAACTGATTATAAATTTAGCAGCATTTAAAAATTTAAACCATTCTTTGTACTCTTTTTTTATCCGCTTAAAATCTGATAGAATTTTCTTTCTCTTGTTTACAAAATCTGGGTCGAAAGCAGGAATTAACAACTTAAGCGCCACCATACAAAAAAAATTCTATCGTTTTGGGCCAACAAGTAAAATATTGTTAAATATTAATAAAACAAAACAGCTATATGTTACTTTACAGATAAGCATTACTTATGAGATTGGCAGACTAACATCTCTACTCTAAATTTCTCTACTCCCTAACATCCCTACTCCATAACATCCCTACTCCACAACAACTCTACTCCGTAACATCTCTACTCCATAACATCTCTACTCCGTAACAACTCTACTCCACACTACAGACACTCGATTAGCCACTTGTCTTAACTCAAAAGAATATTTGTCATGCTAAGTCACTGTCAAAAATGAATTCAGTTTATTAATTACTTACATATTAGTGCATGTTAAGAGTACGCGGTCATTGTTGCTTTTAGAATAATTCATTTATGATTGTTCTAGATTTACATTTAAAGATAAACGTTTACTAGGAAAAAAATAAAATAATCTAGAAGAAGAAGATTCTTTATTCTTTGAACTGCTCATTTATTATTAAGTGGCTAATAAAGTGCATATAGTGTGGAGTAGAGTTGTTACGGAGTAGAGATGTTATGGAGTAGAGATGTTACGGAGTAGAGTTGTTGTGGAGTAGGGATGTTATGGAGTAGGGATGTTAGGGAGTAGAGAAATTTAGAGTAGAGATGTTAGTCTGCCATGAGATTAATTATTTTTTGAAAAAAAAATGTTGAATTAAAGAAGCCCATTAGGTAAAAAAATCACTTTTGGCCACTTGTATCTAAATAAATACATGTACATAATCCTGTCGATTTCTTTCGTAACATTAAATTTTTAAAATTTGTAAGATACCGCACTATGGGCCAGAAAACCTGCGTTTTTGGTAAAAAGTCGACAAAATTGAATTCCCAAAAAGTAAATAGGGCAACAGCATAAGGAATAGTTAGGCCAATTATTCTCAAAATTTTATTACATTATATTAAAGGGTTTGTTTACTACAAGGGTTTAAACTAGAAAAAACCGATTTATTATTCCATCAATCTATTTTCTAATCATCGTACAGAGTGATATTGGTAGACTTACAGTTTCGGGCTGCATCAATCTAATGGCTATATTCCTTTTGCGAGTAAAGTCTAAAAACGTTTTCTTAATCAGCGTGCAGAGTTGACTCTTGGTACTGAAGAGGGCCAGCAACCCGAAACTGTCAGTCTACCAATATCACTCTGTACGATGATTAGAAAATAGATTGATGGAATAATAAATTAATATTTTTATAATTTTGTTTAAAATTAAAAATTTCTGTCCTTAGAAAAAACCATATAATTTTTTCAATGCTTTTATTGTTAAAATAAATACTATACTTTTGAATAAGCAATCATTTATGTTCTGTTTTAAATTAAAATGATTGAAACAGGTATAAACTAATTAAAAATCATATTTAAATAATAATTCTTTTAATTCTTACGATCTGTACTTTTAAATTAGCAGAAACATAATAGTTTAAGCAAAGTTTTCACTTCCAATGTAAAATAACTTTGCATAACGCAACCGATTTTTAAATACCATACGTCATTTTGTAGCCTACAGTAAGTACTTTATTGCCTATATGCGCATTTTTGTATTTGTGTGAATATTTTCAATTTTTTTTTGCTTATTTTTGTGTTTTATCTCATTTTATTTCGATATAAATGAATTTCTAGCAAACAAAATTGTCGGTCTGTCGGTCTAAAGGTCGGTCCGTCAGTCGGTAGGTCAGTCGGTCGGTCTATCCGGGAAATCTTGTGGTAACGATAACTAAAGAACGCTTACGCATACAAGTATATTACAAGTATATTACCAAAAGTTCTCGATCGGGATTGTTTTTGGTAAAGATTGGGGTGGGGCAAAAAATTATTTAAATATAAATATAAGATTCGGTTTCAGCATCCTCGAAAACCCTTGAATACCAGTTTTCATCAGAATCCAATAAATTTTAACAGATTTTGCCTCCATACTGAATCCGCCATTTTGAATTTTAAACAAACAGATTCGGCTTCAGCATCCTAGAAAACCCCTGAATACCAATTTTTATCAGAATCCGATAAATTTTAACAAATTTGGCCGCCATACTGGATCCGCCATTTTGGATTTTGAATTTTTACAAACAGATTCGGTTTCAGCATCCTCGAAAACCCCTGAATACCAATTTTCATTGGAATCCAATATATTTTAACAGATTTGGCTCCGCCATTTTGAATTTTAAATTTTTACAAACAGATTCGGTTTAAGCATCCTCGAAAACCCCTTATTACCAATTTTTACGATATTACGGCCAAAAGCCTAGTTTTGGCCAAAAACGAAGGTGCCCTGGCCCATAGTGGTATACCGGTGGCTTAAAGCTTAGGCAAGTCACTGTATCATATAGGAATCCTATATTGTAGGATATATGCGGCCCTATTGGAAAAACCAAACTGTATCAATTTGAATACAAATGGCGCTTAACGTGTTTAGAACGAAATAACCCTGGGTATTAACATTTAAAAATTTTTGACCATGATTTACTTTTCAAATAAAAAAAAATATTTTAGCAATTTCATTAAAAAAAAATCCATTAACATGTTTAAATGTTCAAGAAGAACAAGAACAAGAATTTAAAACATTCGGGAGAATAGAGTTTTTTATGTCTAAGGAGATTTGATATATAAAACGTATAACAGCAAAATTAACATGACAACAAAGCCATAGATAAGCTAAACAAAGCGCAGGGCTATCAAATTTGTATTTTTGGATAATGAATGAAACAGAAAATATTATGCATGATTTGTGTTGGTATAACTGGTAAACTAAAATAATACATAATAGTCTATAGTAAAATAGCGCGTTTGATTACGGATCCTGGGGTTGTGGGTTCGAGCCCCACATAGAGCATGGATGTATAGTGGTGTAAATAGTCGGTAGATGGAACTACGATGACTAACAGTAATGTGGGTTGCAGGTGAAACTGTAAACACATTTCAGGGTGGATGCGTGTTCTGTTGAGGACCGTGCTTCGGAGGGCACGTAAAGATGGCGGTCCCGTCAATTAGGCCATAGCAGCGAAAAACGACGTTAAACATGAAAACAAACAAACATCTATAGTAAAAATTTCTTCTATATATATATATATATATATATTTATGTATATACAGAGCGGTCCAAAAGTCACTCTTAACTTTTGAACGAGTTTAGATATCGACTTCAAATTTAGAACTCTTAAATAAGACAACTTAAACTATCTTTAAGCATATATTTGATACTTTTAGCTCTTAAAATGTGGGCAGGGGGGCATGGGGCGACATTTTTTTAAACGGAAAGGTGGGTCGTGTGATACATCATTTTAAAGCTTATAAAATTCTCCATTTAACTGTATATTTTTTATTTTTTTTTTAAATGTTTCTTTTTTGTAAAAACAGGCTCATTTAGTATAACCTAAGAAGTGTTACGTAATACTTGGATACACCCAAAATTAATTTTATAGAATATTTTAAAGGTAGTACTACACTATTTCACGCATAATTGTTGCAATAGTTGGTTTTGTTTGGGAAATAACGAGTGTTGGAAACAATGTTAGTTAGACCACTTTAGCTTTTCCACTTTTGACAAAAATAGCAATTTCTTAAATTTATTTGTGAAATGGCTTTACACGGAAAGAAATTAGTGGGCTCTGCGCTATACATTATAAGATATTTGGTAACAGTGGCAAATTATAGTGATTTAAGCTATAGATTATAAGGGACACAATAACTAATAATGTTAAAAATAAATTGGAAACGATTATATATATTACAGACACGATTATATTTATTACAGGCACTATTATAAATTTACAGAAATTTTATTATATTATAAAAATTATTAGCACGGACAATAATTAAATCTATTTAAGCTATAAATGCCATACTATTTGTTATATTTTATTATTCACTAAACAATTAAAGTATTTCATATAAATTTTTACACTGACTGCCATAATTGTAAGAGAAAGCCTTGTATTTATATAATAAGCGATTATAATTTGCTTGGTATGTGTGTTATAGCGCTCCTAGCTATAATTTTTTTTTTCCGTGTAAAATTACATTAAATTAATTATAATCTTATTTGGTGGGTCTTTTTATATATTATACTACTTCTAGCTAAAATTATTCATATTGTGACCCTTTTTTTTTGTAAAAAACAGGCTTATTTAGTATACCCCAAAAAGTGTTGCGTAATACTTGGATACACCCAAAAATAATTTTATTATATTATATAAAGCTCGCTTATATATATTTTTTGCAAATATTATTTAGAAATAGGAAAATAAATATTTAAAGTACAATGAGTTAAACCGTTTTTGACAAATTTAAAAAATAAATTAATGTAGAGTTCCTAAATGTTATCGTTTAAATTAAGGGGTTTGGGCAGGGTTATAGACCTAAAATGCGTTTAAACTATAAAGATACAATGTCTAGTATTGAAATATGGCCGTAACTCATTTTCGCCAAAAATGTTAGTTAGACCACTTTAGCTCCAGCTTCACCATTTAGTCTATCATCTTATTTATAACGTAAAGGGGAAACACCATGTGGCAAATGTTATAAAACGAGGTAATAGCGGTAATGGCGTACACTGCAACGCAGTTATAAAAACCTGTAAAGTTGTGCTGACTATCGCAAGCCGGGTAGCATTGATTATTGCAGGGCAGTTCGTATTTAGTGCTCTTTCACTATAAAAACCTGTAAAATTGTGCTGACTATCGCAAGCCGGGTAGCATTGATTATTGCAGGGCAAGAACGTACTGAGGTAGACACAGACATGCACTTTCTTGGCCCATATTGTGTTTCAAAAATATGGGGATATTAGGGAGCGTTCAAGTATTACGTAACGCAAAATTTGGCCATTTTGACCCTCACACCCCCCCTCCCCCCATGTAACGCGGCGTAACATTTTCGAAACCTCCCCCTCCCTATTTGTTACGTAACATTTTACAAAAAAAAATGAAAGGAAATTTTGCTTTATGGTTTAAACCGGTTTTTAACCGGTTATTGCTTTCGTGTTTTAACCCAAAAACCGGTCTGATGTAATTTCCGAAACCGGTTAACCAAAAACCGGTTATTGGCTATGGTTTTCCATCTGTAATTGTTTTTGTTTAGAGGATTTAGTTAACTGTTAACCACGCCGTGTGCAATAAAATTTGCAAACAATACGTCTCTTTAGGCCTAGATCATTGTTAAAAACGTGATCCAATAAACATTTTATAAGTTTATAATTTTTTAAGTGTTACGTAACATTTTTACTGACACCCCCCCCCCCTCCCTCTGTAACGCGGCGTAACGTTTTCGAGACCAAACGAGGTACGGTCCATAAGTTCCCGGTCAAGGTAGAAGGAAGGCAAAACAAGTGTGTTCCTTTTTTAAAGTCCATTAGCAGATTTCTCAAAAAATCGTAGTCATAATCTTCTTTCTTGACTTCACTGTGGCCTTTCGCCGAACGACTTCATGTGCTGAAATGAAGGAGTTTTAATTTCCAGTGTAACACCTTTTTTTGCTTAGAAATTTGATCACTCCATTTTAAACAGTTTAAAATAATTCTCAGCATGCCTACTTTGTGAGCATGACAGAACCAAATTAATTAAAATATAAGGGTGGGGCATTGCATACAATAAAAAAATATTTAGTCACCTTATAGATAGAAAAGTTTTCGCTTACAACCAGCAGAAGTTGGTCGGGCCGGAAACTTATTGAATGTACCTCGTAAAAAAAAAACTTTCTTCTCCCCGAGGTCGCTCGAAAGTAAAAATTTATTTGCAGAATATTTTTTTAATTCTGTTTAGGTTTTTAGTTATTTTATTTTTAATTTGTCGATGAAAACAGGGTTATACAAATTAGCATGCTATTAAATCGCTATTAAATTCTTCAGAATTCGGCGACTCTATTCTTTACCCCGAAACTAGAAGACAAAGCGGTTACAAAATCAACATGATATGAAATTTTTGTTCTTTCATTCGTGAAGGGTAAATCCATAGTTGAACAAGCGATAGTAAGGCACTATTACTTTCCCCGAGGAAAAAATTAAAATATTTAATTCCTTTTTTTACGTTTCTTGAAGATTTATATCAAGAATAAGATTATTTCTGTGAAAAAATAGTGTTGCAACCGACATGTCGGTCTGTCTGTCGGTGTCTGTCTGGGAAATTTGTGACCACAATAACGTTTTGACCAAAATACTTAGATTGTTTTTGGTAAGGGGTAGGGTGGGTAAAGAAAAAAAAATCGATTTTCGAAAAAATTAACTTTTTGAAAAACAATACTATTTTTTTATTTTTTCGTTTTAAAATAAAAAATCTTTTTGAAAAAAAAAATGTGTTTATTGTATATACAGGAGAAAGTATTGATTTATTTTGATATATTTTGTTTCATTAAAAGAATTATATTTTATAAATTAAATTTTTGTCTTAAAAGAAAATATGAAACATTTTTAAATAAGGTAGTTTTATTAACATGATTTAGGTATTTATTTTTCATTAATTTGCTTTAGTTTACAATAAAATACAAAACGTTAAAAGGAAACGATGTCACTTCGTCAAAGAAAAAATATTATTGAGCTAAACTACGTCCTAAATTAAATTAAAAAATTAAAAGGCAGATCTGTTATTACTACGAATTCTTTCGTTAAATTATAACTAAATTTTCTAAAAACAAAGGTTGTTTTACAGTTCATAAGAAATAATAATTATTTAAATTAATCTTTTACGTTTTAGTATTAAGGTATGCTTTTCAAATAGTTATAGCCAAATAAACAAAACTATATGTTAAATTAAACTGTCTTAGGTATAAAATACCTATTTGTTAGGTCCCTGTATGACAATAAATCTATCTATCTATCTATCTATCTATCTATCTATCTAAATAAGGCCCAGGCCCCTAAATTTAAATTTCTTAAAATTTTAATATTAATTTGAAGCTGCCAACTTTAACTAAGAGTTATTTAATAGTTATTTGCGCTCTTGGTAGAGATAGTTAAACTTTTCTGTGTGAAGTCGAATTTTGTAAATACGACTAAAGATAGAAAAGATACTTACCCAGCTTAATCTGAATGTAATAACTATTATATATGACTTGGCAAAGTAAATAGTTATTTATGGTACTAGTGGGTAAAGTAAGAAATTTCCCATGACAAAATTAACCTGCGAGGCGTCAGCCAAGCACGTTAATTTTCGAGAGGGCAATATCAGTTTACCCATGAGTGCCGTACAAGGTTTTATCCAATAAATAGCTTAGAAATTCATATTTTTATTAAAAACTTTAATGACATTTACAAGAAAATAATTTGACAAGTGACAGTTGAGTGGGTAAAATAAATAATTATCCACTCAATAAAGTAAAAGCCACGCGGGGGTTATTATTGAGTTTATCTATTTAAAATGAAGCTGGTAATTGTCTCATTATCTGTGTGTATTGGATAAAATATATTTTTAGTGTCTCAAATTTTCACAGCTTTTCGAGCACCCAAGGGAACTGGTTCCAGACCAATTTAGAAATAGCTTGATTTTGATGTACTTTAATACATATATGAAATTCAGGCGGGAGAAAATACTCTAGTGAAAATGGTCACAAGCTCTCCGGCTACTGAAATTAAAACAATTTTGATAAATTGTTTTCGGGAAAACATTAAAACAATATATTCTTGCTTTAAATATTATCAATTTTTATGCTTAAGTTTTCTTCGGTGGGTTTTAAAACGTTTCCGTGGACATGCCCTGAAATACTTGACAACCAACATCACCCCCTTCAAAGCTTAGTTTTATACCAAGCTGGCTTAAAATTCCCGAGAAATGCTGCAAATCAGTCGCTTTCGTAATAGAGGAAAGTCGCCTAATTTCGGATACCATTTACAATGTATTCAATATTTAATACTCGGTATTACTTTTTGATATTTTTTTTATATAACCAGATACAACTTATTATAGCGAACCTTGATTTATTATAAAAGCAATTTTATTACAGTTTATTTTTTCCAAAAAACACGGTTAAAAAAAATCAGCGCATTTTTGTGCATTTGAAAAAGGGCTCCTAATTTCGGACATATCCGAAAATTTTTTTCAAGAGTAGATCTGGATCCCATTGCTTATGTTTCTTCTTATTCCTTCACATTTAAGACGTAATTTAATCATTAAGCGAATTTCTACAAAATACTATAGGAACTATAATTTTAGATTCCCAATTTCGAATATCTTAGTATCTTAGGTAATTTTCGTTTTTTCAAAATTGTTTATCTTAGTTTGTTGTATCATTATAAAAAAAATAATTAATGGTTGGTTATCCTGAATAATAATTACCTTGCGGATATCCGAAATTGGGAATCAAATGCACAAAAATGGTCTATCCGAAATTAGGCAACTTTCTGCTTTTTAGATTAGAAATTTGTAGAATGTTTACGTTTTCAAATTGCTTAATTATGAATAGTGGATCAACTTAACTAACATCATAACTTACCCAAGACAGAATCACGAACTTTTATAACGATTATTTATAAAATAAACAAGCATAATAATGCAACTGAGCACAAAACTGCCATTTGCAATATAAACGATTTGTGCTGCCATTTAAAGGGGAGAAGCTCTACCGTTACATATTACAGGACGGATTTAGTTTGACCTTTGGCTTCACATAAAAGTAGGTTTCTGTTTACCTTTGCAGACAGTATCTTAAATACACTACTATCCGAAATTTGGAAACCATCCGAAATTAGGCGCATTTCCTCTACTGAGCCCGAATTCCCGAATGCCGGCAATATTAAATGCAACTACGTGAACGTAACTTAACCTTTAAATCGTTTTATTAATCTGAGTACCTGATGTCATCGAAGACATTGCCAGAGGCGCAGTTATGGGGGTCCTCCCTCACAATGTGCCTGAGTTGGTAAATTACGCAGCCACACAAAAAGAAAAAAAGGCCCGTATTTTTTTAAGAGACCATTATGTTCCTATGCATTTTGAGGCGCTGAATCCGAATTTGATATCAAAATACCACCTTATCCGATTAGTTTTGGACAAAAAACCTTATTTTTGAGTATGAAATAACGTTATTTCCAAAACAAATTGGATGAGGTGCTATTTTACCTCAAATTCGGATTCAGCCCCTTAAAGTAAATAGTTTTTTATTTTATTTTTTGTCTACACATGTAGCACACAAAAAAAAGTCAAGTCAAGGCGCTGAATCCGAATTTAAGGTAAATAGCATATCATCCGTTTAGTTTAAGAAATAACCTCAATTTATTATTTTCGAGCATATGAAAGGAACGTTTTTCGAGGTTATCTCCAAAAATAACACTGCTCTACAAAAAATAATTTTTTTATTTGCCAGGGAGCTTTTAGTTGCGTCTGGCTATATTTGATACCCTGAAATCGGAACCTTTTTCCGTTTTTATCGATCAGCTCGTTTTTTTGACATATAGCACACAGTGGTTTTTTGCCTATATTTGTAGTAAAAAAAATAATTTAAGTCTAATTATTATTTTTTGCCGTGGGACGATTTTTTATTAGTGGGTCTCCAAGCCAAAAAAAGCGGATTTAAAATATCTTTATTCGTTTTTTATAATTCAAAAAATATTTTTTTTTTCTCATTTTTTCAATATATTTTGATACAAAATTTTATATAAATACCAAAGATACGACTAATTTTTATATGGAATCACGGTACTCTTGAATGATCAATAGGTTGAACTGACGTGGCAAAAAAATCTGACCATGGAACATGGTAGTTCACTTGTTATAGAATTACGGACAGCCAAATCCCAAAAACTAGTTTTTGGAAAATAATGTTAAATAATAAAGTGTACATTATGTTGCATGATTTTGGTAGTAATTCTCGTGCTGATTCCGAATATGTTTTAAGTTACTCTCTATCTTTTTCGGTTTTTGAGAGAAAAGCGTAGAAAAATCACAAAAAATTATTTTTTCGCATGTTTTAATGTAGCCTAGACATTTTGCTATAAGACAATAAAATAACTTTCTTAGCCTAAATTATTGTCCGATTCTCGTTCTGTATTATTATAAAGGAACATCTCGTCTAACATTTTTGTGAAAATTTTTAAAATTTTATTATAAACGTGTTTAAATTAAAAAATTAATTATTTTGTTACATAGTGTTCATAATATATCTTTCACTTTGAAAAGTTATTGTCAGATGTGTACATAGACGTTCCTAAAGTTATTTTCTATATTTTGCCCAGACAAAAACATTTATTATTATAGACTTCACAGTGTGAAGTATTGAACGATGGTTTTTAAATTAAATTAAAAACTGATCAACAATTTACCTCAGATCAAAAGTTTTTTACAATATACACGTTTTTTTTATCAAATTCTGAACTACCTTCTTTCATTTTCTGTATAAAAAATAAGTAAAAATTAAAGGAATTAGATTTATATGCTTATGAATTTAAAAACGGCTGCTTGTTTTTTTTTTGCTAATACATGATATTTAAAGCTTAAGCATATAGCATATTATGTCTAAACAAAATAAAATAAATCAATAAATTTTTTAGTTATCCTAAAATGAACTTTTTTTCTATTATTTTCGTGGTCGCTCATTATCTAAGATAAATTTAAAAGTTATCAGTATAGAAGCAATTATTTATTTTATATAACCGTAATATAAATTCTTTTTGGCAAAATATCACTCTTAAATCAAATATATAATTATTAAGTTCAAAATACTTACATATATGTAAATAATACTGAAGGTAAAAAATAAAAGCCTTCATCAAAATTCAACATTTATTGTTATAACATTATTTCTGACAAATAAGTCAATTTATAACAAGCTAGTAATAGGTAGGTTAATAGTATTATTAACATTCTCAAGTATTCGGTAAAAATTATTAACGCGCCTCTGTGTTGGACAAATCCATCAAATCTGAAACATCTGTAATGACACTGATTAACAAAAAAAAGTATTTTAATAAAAACGCGATTTTAAGGGTTTACCAAAAGAAAAAAAATCCAAGATATTCCTTTGGAACTATACAGAACGAGAATCGGACTACAATTTACGCCAAGAAAGTTATTTTATCGTCTTATAACAAAATGTCTAGGCTACATTAAAACATGCGAAAAAATATTTTTTGTGATTTTTATAAGCTTTTTTCTCAAAAATGGAAAAAGCTAGAGAGTAACTTAAAACATATTCGAAATCAGCACGAGAAATACTACCAAAATCAAGCAACATAATGTACACTTTAAGTTTGTATTGACCATAAACTCTGCAGACGGTTATTTAACATTATTTTCCAAAAACAAGTTTTTGGGATTTGGCTGTCGATGGTTCTATAACAAGTGAACTTTCTACTACCATATTCCATGGTCAGATTTTTTTGCCACGTTAGTTCAACCCATTGATCATTCAAGAGTACCGTGGAATACTAACACAAATGTGCGGTATATAAAAATATAATATAAAAAAAAATATAAAAATATAATAAAAAGGTTTAGATTTAATCCAGTGACAAGATTTTACCAGGGGTTATCGTAAACAAAACACAAAAATTTTGCAATATCTTATTTATCTTTTGTAGAGCAACACAATAAATTAAATTTAATATGAAAAAAACAAAACGAAAAATAAAACATTAAATAAACATTAAATAATTCAAAATATTGTTGTTCTGCTTTCAATAACTCCCCGTAAAATCTCCGTTACTGGATTCAATCTAAAACTTTTTTTATTTTTACAAATCTCACATTAGTTAATGTTTATATAAATTTTTCATGAAAATATAGCGAAAAAATATAAAAAATGTAATTTTCTAAATTAGAAGCCTATAAAAAACAAACGAATAGAGATATTTGAAATCCGCTTTTTTACTTAGAGCTCTTAGAACTTGAAATTCGGTATTTAGGGACACAATGAAAACCAAAAATTAACAAAACCAATATGGTCGACCTGTCAAAGTCATATCTTTTGAACGGGAGGTAGTAGAAACTTGAAATTTGGTAAGTAATGTGTAACGTGCAAAAATGCAAAATTGGCTTATTTAGTTTTTACAATAGGTTTTAACTAGTATTTTGCCCCTCGATAGGGGGATATTTTTACTAATTTTTGGCTTACTTTGGTCTTATTTTATTTCGGCATTATTTTTATTTAGTTTTCTTTTATTCATGTATGGTTTTTCATATGTTTTTCTTTTAATTAGGTATATTTTTCATACGTAAACAAGGATATGTACATTAACCTGACTTTTAGTTGTCAAACTGAATGCAACGCTGTGCGTCTGTCCGAAATGTACTCGGCTAGTCAAAACAGCAATCTTATTTTAAATATTAGAGAGATATTTTATTGATGAATAAATTAATGAACGGCAGGAAGTTAAAAAGAAATTATTTGTTGAATTTCGGTAATGTTTATTTATTTATTTTTTTAATAATATTCGAATGGTTTTGGTAATTTCCAGTAACGGCTGCAAGTGTTGCCAACCGTATGAACTCTTGTGATTGGTGGGTTTAAATCCATGTGATTTATCGAATTTCTGATTGGCTAATTTAAAAAGTTTTCTTAAGCAAAAAACTAATCCTTTTCCTGTAGGAGGTAGAAGACTTCCTCCCTCAACACTTGTTAATTTTAGGTTTACTGAGTGACTTCACTGTAAAGTTTTACTGGGTTTTTTATACCTGTAGCGTAAACAGCCGAATTAATGCAATTTTTGGGTATCGTCCGGACCTATCAGTCCCTAAATCAGGTATTACTTCAACATATTCGGTTTTGTTTAAAGGCTTCTTTTCCCAAAATATTAGATTATAGTCACTTTCTTGGGTTAAGGGAAAAATAAAATTCTAAATTATTTCAGCTGACCGGTTTCGCATATAAATATATTTATGCTTCTTCAGAGCTCTACAAAGAAAAAATATATAGTTAATACCAACATTACAATAGCAAACAAAACCAGAAATGACAATTAAATAGTGTCCGGTCAATTTATTTATTTCTTCAACCGCTGTCTAGTTAGACACAAAGTATTTGGAAAACTTAAGGTTAACCAATAAAATTTAGGTAAACAAACAAGTTATTCGGTTTTAGCATTCTAAAATACCTCTCTACACCAATTTTTATACCTGTAGCGTAAACAGCCAAATTAATGCAATTTTTGGGTATCGCCCGGACCATAGTGCAGTCCCTAAATCAGGTATTACTTGAACACTTCCATAAAATCACAACTTACTGTTTGTCCTGGCGATTAAGTGATTAATCCGACTTTCTGCTAGTTTACCTTTGTTTTTTTTTTGTTGTGCAAAAATCAATTAAATCTGCTAATGGCTTTTTAACTTTGTTTGTTTGTTATTCTAGTAAGTGTATTTTTAGCGACTAAATACGTTTTAAAATCAATCCTGCACAGGTGCCCGTCAAAAGCTTGTAAAATATTAAGCAGGCCTATCAGGTAGAGTTGCTAATGGCGGCGGATTTCGGTTTATTAATAACTGTCAATTATTGAAAAGCTTTTTTAAGCTCGTTTCAATTTAGTTATATTTACTATTTAAATTATAATTTAACAAAATAAAGTGAAACTTACTTGGACAAATTATAATAGCACAGTCGAGTAAATAAGAATCCTTGATCCGGCTATTTCCGATTATAAAATAGTTTTACGAGTCGAAACTACGGCAGACTAACATCTCTACTCTAAATTTCTCTACTCCCTAACATCCCTACTCCATAACATCCCTACTCCACAACAACTCTACTCCGTAACATCTCTACTCCATAACATCTCTACTCCGTAACAACTCTACTCCACACTATAGATACTCGATTAGCCACTTGTCTTAACTCAAAAGAATATTTGTCATGCTAAGTCACTGTCAAAAATGAATTCAGTTTATTAATTACTTACATATTAGTGCATGTTAAGAATACGCGGTCATTGTTGCTTTTAGAATAATTCATTTATGATTGTTCTAGATTTACATTTAAAGATAAACGTTTTCTAGGAAAATAATAAAATAATCTAGAAGAAGAAGATTCTTTGTTCTTTGAACTGGTCATTTATTATTAAGTGGCTAATAAAGTGCATATAGTGTGGAGTAGAGTTGTTACGGAGTAGAGATGTTATGGAGTAGAGATGTTACGGAGTAGAGTTGTTGTGGAGTAGGGATGTTATGGAGTAGAGAAATTTAGAGTAGAGATGTTAGTCTGCCCTACGAGCCAGATGTTACATGGTCCTGCGAGCCTGATATTACATATTTAAATAAGAATTGGTGTTAAATATAATTTAGAAAAATGGCTGCCGCTACAAATATGCTTTTGTCTAAAGCGGGGTATAATGCCTATTGTTAATTTTGGAATATTCGAAATATAGGTATTGCAATATTGTCAAACATAATTACTTTAAACATAATGTATTGCTAATTGCAGCAAATTGATTATATTCAGCGTATCTTGACAAATGGCCTTAATAAATATCATTTCTCATTAATATGTTAATTGGGGGTCAATTAAAATAAAATAGAAATAACTACACGTCAAAATAAATTAATCGTTGTTGTTTACATGCGGTGTATAATATACACTGTATAATTATGAGTTTTTCTTTTTCTGATGTCTACATGTCTAAATTAACTGTATTACAATAATTTTAAGTTGCGGTAATTAAAATTGTAATACAGGTCTGCGATAGCTGGTTGTATGACTATTTAATAACTAATCAAGTGCCCTGAAGGGGGAGCTATTTTTTTTTCTCGAATATAATTTGTTAAGACCCAATTTTTTAATTTTACTTATAATGTAAGATAAAAGCATGACTAAACGCTAAGAAACAGCTCCTGAAAAAAAAGAGATAACAAGGGAGTGCATCGGATTTTGGTCTAAACACGCAAATAAAATTCCGCACAGTTTTAGTTATATAAAAAATACTTATTCCCCAAAACAATGGTTAATTTTAAAATCATGCCAATTATTGCGTGATATATTCAAAGCGATAATATACTGCCCTCTTAGTTAAAACGTCCTAACTAACATTTTTGTCATTTTCGGCTTATCTGCATATACCAGTTGTTCTATGCCATATTTATCTATTCTCCAAGGTTCTCACCAGTCAGGGAAAACAGGAAAGTCAGGGAAAGCTCAGGGAAATTAAAATTGAAACCTGGAAATCAGGGAATTTGGCCATTTATTCGAAAAAAAAATAGGGAAAATAGCATTCTTAGGGCGTTTTAACGAAGGAGGGCAGTATAATAGTTTTTTTTTAATTTATTTGTTTATTAATAAATAAAATCTAGATATTAATTATTACTTAATTAAGAAATAAATCCTAGAAATTACTTTATCACTTTATCACTCCCTATAAAAACTGATTTGAAAGTCAGTATAAGCCGGTGGTTCCCTCTACTACTAGCCCACACAAGTCGTGAACTTAGGGGATGTTTAATTAAGTGGAATAGTACGAGGTTAAACAAACTTTTAATGTAATTCTTCATTTGTTTTATCATTTTGCATTTTTTGAAAAAAAAATATATTTTTGTCCCTAGCCCAAAATTTCCTATTAAACTAATGTTTAGATGATACCTTTATTATTATGTAATATATAAATGTTTCTATACTCATTTTCATATTTTATTACTTTTAATGTTTGTCCTTCTTTGGTCCATCTCTATTTGGATATGTAAAAATAATTATAATAAAAACATAAAAAAAAATCGGTCCCGTAAATATGTATTACAATAAGGCCTTTTGGGTGTAGCTAAATCTTGCTTGAAATATGATTGGCTATATCCTGTGGGATCAAACGTTAATTGGCTCGTGAACTACATAAAAATTTATTAGTTTATATGACTCTAAAATTATGCAACGTTCT
This sequence comes from Brachypterus glaber, assembly GCA_958510825.1. Classification (NCBI taxonomy): domain Eukaryota; kingdom Metazoa; phylum Arthropoda; class Insecta; order Coleoptera; family Kateretidae; genus Brachypterus; species Brachypterus glaber. The sequence continues at coordinate 65,214,947 of OY294045.1, read as the reverse complement.
GATTAGACCACTTAACTTATAAATTCGTAGAGTACTTATAGGAGAGCTGGTGACTATTTTTATTTAATTATTTACTCCAGGCTATATTTTATATACAGAGCGGTCCAAAAGTCACCCCCCCCCTCTTAACTTTTGAACCAGTTGAGATATTGACTTCATATTTGGAACTTTTAAATAAGACAACTAAAACTATCTTTTAGCATATATTTAATACTTTCAGCTCTTAAATTGTGGGCAGGGGGCATGGGGGGACATTTTTTTAAATGGAAAGGGTCATGTGATACATCATTTTAAAGCTTATAAAAATCTCTATTTAAACTAACATTTTTAAATTTTTAAAAAATATTTTTAAGGGTTTTGATTTTTCAATTTTTTGTGCTAAAACATTTGATTTTTTAAGTTTTTTTTTATAAATTTTTATTTATGTCAACTAAAATTAGTTTAAAAGTATAATCAACATTTTTTATGATAAAATTGGGCATTTTTGAAAAATTATTTGTTTTTTTTTAGGGAATTTTGACATTAATGCCCATTTTCAACCCCATTTTAAGCCCATTTTTTTTATTTAAAAATATGGAGTTAAATGGAGAATGTTATAAGCTTTAAAATGATGTATTACACCCCTTTCCATTTAAAAAAATGTGCCCCCATGCCCCCCTGCCCTCATTTTAAGAGCTGTAAGTATTAAATATATGCTAAAAGATAGTCTAAGTTGTCTTATTTAAAAGTTCCAAATTTGAAGTCGATATCTCAACTGGGTCAAAAGTTAAGAGGGGGGGGTGACTTTTGGACCGCTCTGTATGTCTTAAAGGACATTCAGATTAAGATAGTTTCAAATTGCTAGACTCCGAATCCGATTGGTTTCGGTGCTAGAAGCTCCAAAATCTATGACAATGAGCTACCAAAAAATCTATTTTTAACTTGCGGAGTCATATACATTTCATTCAATACATTCAGATTAAGCTATTTTCATAGTTATACACAATAATTCTTGGGCCAAGGGGTGAGAACAGTCTTTAAAAGGTGCCATTAAAATATGGGTTACCTAATTTTTTAAATAAATGAGAATTTATGAAATGACATTTTGATAAAATGAAAATTAAAGAGAGTTTTTAGTGTTGACATATGTCAGATAAAGTTTTTAAAATCGTTTTTTTAACTCTTAACCTATTGAATAATTGTGTAAAACTGTAAAAATAGACTAATCTAAATGTAATAAATGTAATTTGTTTACCTAAAAATATATTTTTTCGGGGACCCCATTTCACCACCTTTTCCAGACTTTTAGCATCCAAAGGAACCCGAGCCAGGACCTGGCGATTTGCAAGTAACTTAATTTGAATGTACTTTAAGACATAAATAAAATACAGCTGGAAGGTAGCAAATAATAGAATAAAAATGGTCACCAGCTCTTAGACTATTAAATCATGTTGGTAGGACTTAAAGAATAATTTGGATAGGTTTCATCCCTAGACGCCTGGAGGTCATCACCAATGTTTTTGCAGACCTGTAGTACATATTTAACGGATATTCCAATGATTTCTTATGGTTATCTAAATTGTCTATCTATGGGAAAAATTATATTAAAATTAGATTTAAGATTCTGTTTATAGTCTATTTTTGAAATGGGAAAATTGCATTTATTAATACCTTTATGTATTTATAAAGAAGATAAGTAGTGTTATCTCCAACAATCTACGAATTTATAATATACTATGTCATCAGTATCACTTATAATAACGTATAATTCTGCCTAGACCGCAGGATTATGTTAATACCTATACGTAGGTATATTATGGCAAATAATTAACTATATAAATTATAAATAATGTGCCTAGCTACAAATCCTATGTCATTTGTACTTACATTATTTGAACTCACATAAATTATTTACATTTGAATGACAGTTGTACAAGTTTTTGATATATTTTTGTTTTTTCTTAAAAATTACTAATTATACTTAGTAATTATAACTATTTTAAGTAAAATGGTTATAACTAGGTGGGTATGTACTACCTTTAAAGGTTGGTTACCCCATAATTAACACCAAACTAACTAAGAATTTAAGCAATGAAATAAAGTGTGGCAAATAAGTCTTTTATTGGTCAAATTTTATTTAGTATAAGTAGTAAAATTAATTAAATAATATAATTAAATATTAATTAAATCTGTAATCGGGAAGTCCCGTAAATAAAAAAATAAATAAATAAACAAATAAATAAATAGATAAATAAATTCTTAGTTGGTTTAGTGTTATCGCGTAAACCAGCCTTGGGTCAACTTTCCTTTGGAAGAAAATCAGCTACATTTTCAAAAAATATTTTTTTTGCCTTTGTGGACCCTTCTGAATCCGAAAATGGTAATCGTTCTTTGCGGAAATGCACAGTTTTTTTTCTATGGCGATTTTTATATATTTTTAGTTTTGACAAAAAAAAGTTTTGGAAATCTGTTTTCGTTGGAAATTAAGTACATTCTAGTTGTATGGACCCCCCTGAATCCGAAAATGGTAATCGTTCTTTGGGGAAATGCACCATTTTTTTTCTATTGCGAATTTTTATATATTTTTTGTTTTGACAAAAAAAAAAAACGTTATGGAAATCTGTTATCGTTAGAAATGAAGTCTTTTTTAGTTATTTTGGCCCTCCTGGATCCGGAAATGGTAATCATGCCGAAAAGCACTAATTTTTTTCTATGGCAATTTTTTAAATATTTTTTTTGTCAAAAAAAAAACGTTATGGAAATATATTATTGTTTGAAATAAAGTATATTTTAGTTATTTTGGCCCACCTGAATCCGAAAATGGTAATCGTTCTTTGCGGAAATGGACAATTTTTTTTTATTTGCCCTCTATTTTAATATTTATTTGGAAAAAATATTATTAATTATATATTTTAAATAAAAAAACATCAGACAGACGCAAAAACAACTTAAACCAACGTTAACATAAACCAACGTCCCACATTAAAAAAAAAACACCAAACCAGCAAAAACCAAACCAAACCAACATTAACGTAAACCATTAATAAAAACATCATCCGAAACAGATTATAAGATAATAACAGATTACCCTGGTGATATCAATTTCCTTTAAAAAAACTCATGACTACTGAAAAAAATGGGGCATTTCGGCAAAGAAAGGTTATCATTTTCGGATTCAGAAGGTCCAAAATAACTAGAATATACTTCGGTTTTAATGATAATAGATTTCCATAAAGTTTTTTTGTCAAAACAAAAAATAGCAATAGAACTATAAAAAATCGCCATAGAAAAAAAATGGTGCATTTCCTCAGAAAATGATTGTCATTTTTGAACTCAGGAGGGTCAATTTAGTTATATGGTAAGTAATTTGTAACAATATCAAAGTTCGGTCCCAACCTTTAGTTCTTGTTTTATAATTTTAATTTTAATTTCTTGTGAGTAAACGTCGCCAAACTCGGCGCTATTTCAGAAAAGAAACACTTCGGTCCTCCAAACGCTGTTTATCACAGCTCAAAAAGCGAATGTGCTGATGATTAATGAATGCGATGTGCTCGGATTGTTGTTGTTTTGCAGAGCTTGTTCGGCCGAGATAACTTGCCTCTATGAAAAGTCTCCTTCATTATCAGTAGTTTGTTTGGATCTTTAAGAGACAGGCGCAGTGCCTATGGCTCATTTGTCTAAAATTAGTTTGAATGGATAATTGGGGGAGTGAGTCTTTACTCACTGATTCTGGAGTTGCATATGTCATGAATTGGCGTTGGGGGCGGGAAAAGAAGTGAGAGGGGGATGAGGAGCTATGGGATAGGGAGGGTAGGGATGTGCGGGAGGAGTGAGACTACCTCACTGATGCTGGGAATGCATCTGTCCTGAATTGGTGGGTACCATTACTGGTTGAGGACGTTTTTGATCTTTTTGTGGGTGTAGTGGATTTCGTAATCATAATCTAGAAAGTTTGAAATAAGGGAGTTTGGGTGATCTAAATTGTCTTGTATAAAAGACGTGATCTAGCGGATGATTTCCGTTTTTAGGAGGGGCATTTCGAGATCTCGGTCTATTTGGTTGTTCCTCATGAACCAGGGGGTATCGAGGCATATTCTGAGTGCCTTATTTTGGAAGGCCTAAAGTTTGTCTGAGAGCTCTTTGTTAAGGGTGAAAAGTCTCCACTCGCGGAGGTAATTAAAACTTGTCAGTTTTGATGTTTATGCCAAATATTATTCATTTTTTAAGTCAAATTGACTTAGCTTGTCAAATTATTCTATACCGATATAAGTGTACTTACTAATATAAATGATTTTTATTGAATTTCACCATATTTTCAAATTATAATGCAAAAAAGTTTATACCATGCTGTTGTGACAGATAACATAATTAACATAATTGAGAATAAATGGCTCAAATATATATTTTTTGTTAATTTTACTACAGTTTTCTTCTTTTTATAGACAATGACACTATGAATGCAAGACCACCATAACTCCAAAAAAAAACTGTGGTATGGTTTGTTTTGTACCTCTGTACTTTTGAATGATAACATATACATACTCCAATTTATTACTGAATTTTTTTTTTTTTTTTTTAATAATAATAAGTTTATTTACTACTACGATACAGATAACATTACAAATGTCTGGTTCCTGGGTGACTCACCTAAGCAAGCTTGTGTGTGAAATATACCCAGAAATATTATAATATAATATTTAAATTAAGTAATAAAATTTAACAAGTTTTCATTAAGTAATTAGTTCAAAAATATATATCTATGTTGTTAATTTAATATTTAGAGAGATAGAAAGAGAGAGGAGAGAGAGAGAGAGAGAGAGAGAGAGAGAGAGATAAATAGAAGAGAGGGTAAATAATATAATTAATACACCAGACAGTTGGATTTTCCAGAACATTTAAGAATTTTTTTTTATTATGGCTGAAATACTGTTTTACTCTTGTTTTAAATAGGTGGAATTTTTTTATGTTTCTGATTTCTAGAGGAAGAACATTATATAGTTTTGGCCCGTTATAAAGAATAGAGTGCTGAGTATGGATTTTTTTAAATAAAGGAACTACAAATTGAAAATTTAACATGGCTCTGGTATTTTTATTGTGTGAGATGCTGTCTAAAGGTGAATTATAAGTATGTAATATATATTGGAAAGCATACAAACTTTTAATATCATATAAATTTAATTCATCATACAAAGTCTCAGTGGGGTACAGGTAATTCTTTTTAAATAAAATTTTTAAAATAGTGTTTTGTGTAACTTGTAAATTATTCATTGAATTTTCATACATACCTCCCCATATTATTATACCATACCTCAATATGGACTCAGCTAAAGATCTATACAACAACAATAAATTAGAAAATGATAAAATGCCTCTTAACTGGTAAAATTTATATATTAGATTTTTTAACTTTTTTGTTAAAAAACTGGATTGTTCATGCCATTTTAAATGCTGATCTATTTTGATTCCTAGATAAGTTATAGATTCTACTTTATCTATCATACCACAGTCACATTTTATTTTATTACATAAACTATTATGAATAGTTAATGTATTTTTTTGTAGCTGATTATTTGCTAATATGGTAAAAGTAAGAAATTTAGTTTTTTTTAAATTCAGACTTAAAAGTCTATTATTTAACCAGTTTAACAAAATTTGAAGACCCCGCTCAGACTTCCTATACACCTCCTCCCATGTATTACCACTAAAAATTACAGCTGTATCATCAGCGTAGCTTATAAGTAAACCATCTAAATCGTGAATTGCAGATAACTCATTTATGTAAATCAAGAACAAGATAGGTCCTAACACAGTCCCCTGTGGGCTCCCATTATGATTTCCATAGGGTCACTGATTGAATTGTTAATCTTTACACGTTGAATTCTTTTGCTAAGGTAGTTTTTAAACAAGGTTAAAAGTGTTCCTCTGATACCTATGTTTTCCAGCCTTTTTAGTAATTTTTTATGGGAGACGGTGTCAAAAGCCTTTGCGAGATCAAGAAATATTGTTAGTATTTTTTTGTTGTTATGTAAATTCAATATTATTTCTTTTACCAATTTTGTAATAGCATGTTCTGTACTCAATCCTTTTCTGAAGCCAAACTGATTTTTGTTTAAAATTTTATGATTTTCCAAAAAGTCCATAAGGCGATCTTTAAGACACATTTCAAAAAATTTCCCAAAGTTATTAATAACAGAAATTGGTCTGTAATTCGTAAGACTTTGCTTATCGCCCGCCTTATGAACTGGAGTCACCTTTGTAGTTTTAAACTCGTTAGGTATCTCCCCTGTAGAAAAACACAAATTTATAATATGTACAAGAGGATCCAATAAGAAGGTATGTATTTTTTTAATAGTGGTAACTGTTACCCCATCGAGACCTGGCGATGATTTAGATTTTAATTGTGAAATTTTAATAATTAATTCATTTTTTGTTAGTGGTTTTATAAAAAGTGAATTAGCTATTCGCCTACTCGGTTGATCTTGAGAGTTATTTTTACCAATTTTTTTAGCCATATTATCTCCAACATTTATGAAAAAATTATTAAATTCGTTTGCTTTAGTTTTATTATCTTTTATTAAGTTACCAGATTTATCAAGTATATTAAAATTATTTTTTCCCTATGTTTTAAACTATTGGAAGCCTCATTTATAACATCCCAGATTTTTTTATAATTTTTTCCAGCATTTTTGATTTTATTTTGATAGCACTGGTTATCCAGGGTTTAAGCTTTTTATTGTATTTATTATTATTATGGAGTGCTTCTTTTACACTTGCGTTATTAATATATTGATTTAACCTTTCTAAAAATAATTTATAAGAATAATTGGGCTCACTACACTCAAGTACGTCCTTCCATTTTTCTAATTTAATTTCTTTTTCTAGTTTTGTAAAATTTATAATATATTTATCTGGGTTTAGTGGTGTATTTATATTATCGTTTGCAAAATTTAAAGCCAAAAAAATCGTGTAATGATCAGTGAGATTTGTCTTTAATATATAAGGTTTTAGTTGTATTTGGTTGTTCTTAAGAAAACTTTATTTAGCTCTAATAAAAATGTGATCGATTACAGTCGCACTTTTATCTGTTACTCTTGTAGGTTTATTGATATAAGGCATCCACCCTCGCTCATACATATTATTTAGATATTTTACTGAATTTTTGTCGCATTTGTCTGAAATATCAATATTAATGACCCCTATGAATAGTTCAATATTTTGATTATTTAGATTATTAAATAGTAATTTATTTGGTCAATATATGTGGTTTCGTTTATGGATGGCGGAAAATATGAAGCGGTTAAACCAATTTGGGTATTATTTAACTCAAAGATAATTCTTAGCAACTTAGTTTCAGAAAGATCAATGCCTGTTACATTATGAACAATTTTATTATTTATATAAAAATGTTAAGTAACTTATAAACTAATTGGAACAGTTAATTGGAGTTTGTATATGTTATTACCACAGTTTTTTTTTTTTTGAATTATGGTGGTTTCGCATTCATAGTGCGACATGTGCTCATTCTTACACTTGATATGGTAAAGTATGCAGTACCTTTAACTAGTATGGAATTAATATTTATTTGAAGTTTTTTGTAACATGCACTTTTTATTTTTTTAAATTGTGTGGGACCTTATTTGAAACAACTTACCCTAAACAGAATCTTAATAGGATTTTTTTCCCCAAGTTATTTAAGAAAGATTGGGAGCATAAATGACGTCAATAATGCGGAGCTCAGGGGAAATTGTGATTTATTTATTGGTAGAAGCGCGCTGGGTTGCCGTTGTGTCAAGG